>CM062818.1:352562893-353122726 GCA_031772625.1 Pinus tabuliformis | reverse complement strand
AGATTTTGGTTAACGAAAAAATAATTTTCCCTTCATAAAATGATATCACTAAGATTTTACGAAATTGAATCAAACCCTATGCCTTCAAAATACATCGAATTTTCATTATTCCCTATCTTTCCATATCTTTCCAATGTTTTTGAATTCACTGTTTGTTAAAAGCGTGTGGTCCTTTTTCTTTTTCCCTAGTGAACATGGACATGGATTGACCGCGCCATGTCCATCCCATTTCTGAGAATCAGCAATCGAGTTAATCTCAGGGTAATTTGGAATATGCATGAAGAGAGAGCTCAGTATGTATCTTCTTCGATGCATAGGTGGTATTTTTGGGTGTATACTTTACGTTTTTTAATGAAGGAATTCATTAAAAGAGCTAACGAGCATATTTTGGGCATCAAATGCCCGCCCCCCAATAGTTATTTAACACCCGTGTTATTATTTTTTATTTATCTATCACCTTTGGCCCATGTGTTAAACAACTATGGAGGATGCATGTAGCTAGGCACTTAATGCCGAACGGTATGCTGGTTAGCTCTTTCCTTTAATGAATCCATAGAAAAGCGATCCCTAGCGAGGAATAGAGTTCTAATATTGGGAAATTCTGACAACTGGGTGGGCGTTAGGCAACATCAAGGATAGTACAGTGAAAAAAAAAGGCGTTGTACACTGAAAAAAAAAAAGAAAAGGCGTTGTTTACGAAATTTGTTTGTATGAAAGAGTTAGAGTTGAAGTAAAAAAGTTTTAAAAATCAGTATGGTAGAGGGGTTGAACTTTTTTGACCGAATTCCTGACAGAAAGACACAGCTTTCTCAACCACAGATAAACAGCTTTGCAAATATGGATGGATGAGAAGCTCGCTTCCACGTTATATTATTATGTTTGGAAAAAGATACTTGGACTTTGCGCCGGCACCAGATGTTTGAAGCCAAATTATTTCTTTTCGCAGATTCGACCCAGACTCAGTTTTTTTCACGCTCGCCTATTGAAAAGTTTTTGCCTAACATGATAGAAAACTGATTCACGCAAAGAAAATGGAAGAAATGCATCGCTTTCACACTAAAAATGTCGCAATTGGGTCGGTAGTAACCAAAGCTTACAAAGAAAGTTGCCTTTCTGCTAAATATTAATCAATAACAACAGTGCAGACACAAATCTGCCTTTTTCTCAATATTAATCAGGACACAGTGAAAACAGCTGATCTGCATCTCCAAGCAACAGTAACTGCCAAAACATGATTCTTTATACTAGTGAAATATTCCAACAGAGACTTAGAATTCTTATTGTGTCAACAGAAAGATTCGGGGCACGCAGATGCTGGTATCGTGGCCACTGTATATCTGGCCTGGTTTGTTTTGGTCTTTTCTGTCTTTCGTTTTTTTGGGAGATGTAAAATACGCTAATTATTATTGCAAGAGGAATTAGAGAGTTGAGGGAGAGTTGAGGAATTGGTTAAAATTAGAGAGTTAGTTAAAAGAGTATCTAGTGTTTGAAGCATTAAGTAAAGTCGAGTTAAGCCATAGTGAAATTAAGTGTGTTATTGCATATCAAGATATTTTAAGAAGTAAGTTTTAAATACTTTTTACTGCGTTCATTGAAAAAATCAAATTTTATGTAATCAATACAGAATAAACAATTATGTATCTTCTATATAAATTTTGTGTTTAAAACATCTACTTTTCCAACAAATTAGTATCAAAATCACAAGGTCCTCCGTGCCTACAGAAAAGAAGACCCAGAGAAAAAAAACAATAATTTTTTTTATAAATTTACATTACAAATTTGTCAAATTATTATTATCGAACTAGTAAAGAGGGGGAATTTACTAGTGTAAAAACTGCACAAATATCTTTTATCTATAATTCTGCAAAATATTGGGGAAACGCAAGTCATGCAACGCTTGTTTTATTCAAGTTTGAAACTATCACGAATTCAAAAGTTTGAAACTATCACGAATTTAAAGGTTATATGATTTTTTTGAAGTGGCTCATGACAAGGCGTATCACGAATTCAAAGGTTATATGATTTTTTTTGAAGTGGAGCATGACAAGGCGTATGTTTTTTCACATGGTTCACGTGGTTTTTTGAAAGGATTTTTGAAAAAAGGGATATAGGATAATAAGTTTTTAAGAGTGATTATAAAAGGGTTTTTTTTAGATAAAAAAAATTTTTATATTAAAAAATAATTAAGGGTTTATTTATAAGGGATATTAAGAGTTTTGTAAATGTATAGAAAGTAGAAATTTAAATTATTTTTTTTTTGAGAATTTTGGAGAAAGATGGTTTTGTTGAATTTAGGTTTCTGTGATCTATATCAAGTTTATAGAGAAGGGTTTTTGGTGAAAATCACATCATAATTCATTTGTGGACGCGTTTCGAACTAACAAGTGTGTTTCGAACTAACAAGTGTGGTTCAACGTGAGGACAATTTGAACCAGATGATGGCTACATGTTAAATAGAGAGAGCCAATCGTTCAACAGCTATATTTGATTTGACCACGAAATGACTATATTGGACCGAGTAATGGACTAGACCAAGAGATAGGGACACGGAAAATTAATTAGTTAATTAATTGATTATTGTTATATTTATTTCCATTATTGGATTAAATGTAACCTATAAATCAATTATTAATTAGTAGACCTTTTTTATTCTTTAAAACTATATAGACTCTATAAACTATATAGAGTATTACTATTAAATGAAATAACAAGAAAAAGTAATAAATGTTTAATAAGTGGATAACATAATTAGTTAGATAAATGTTTGACTAACCCATTTGGCAAATAAATTAAAGTCAATTAGTTTGTTAAATCCCTTATTAAACTACTTTATTTATATTTTTAAAGATATATGGAGATAATTAGTTTTAATTAATTCCATTTAATATAATAAAAACTTATATTATTAGTATTATATGAAATAGTAAGAAAAATCATAAAAGTTTATTAAAGAGATCACCTAATTAGTTAGATAAATGTATGACTAATTTTTTATTTATTTTTTAGCAATCTAACTATATTAAATTTCT
Source organism: Pinus tabuliformis (assembly GCA_031772625.1). Classification (NCBI taxonomy): domain Eukaryota; kingdom Viridiplantae; phylum Streptophyta; class Pinopsida; order Pinales; family Pinaceae; genus Pinus; species Pinus tabuliformis. The sequence continues at coordinate 353,119,697 of CM062818.1, read as the reverse complement.
CAAATTTCCAATCCATTATTTACAAGGAAGGACTATGAATGATGTGTGGGCCATTAAGATGGCAACCACATTGCACGGTCATGATGTTTGGGATTATGTCCAGTTTGGGTTTTCAGAACCTAAGGATGAAGCAGAAGAATGAGCTCTCACTAATGCAGAGAGGGAACAATGGAAGAAAGACAAGAAGAAGAATGCACAAGCATTGCAGCTTATCCAACAAGGAGTTGACCAAGAAGTGTTTGAGAAGATTATGATCACATCTTCAGCAAAGGAAGCATGGGATACTTTGGCGACAAGTTATAAAGGTATGACCAAAGTCAATATTGTTAAGTTATAGAATACTAGGAGAGATTTTGAAAGTCTGCAAATGAAGGAGATAGAGGACGTCAATTCTTTCATGAATTGGGTCATCACTGTCATAAATCAGTTAAAAATTTAATGTGATGAAATTAAAAATCAAATAGTGGTTGAGAAGGTCCTCAAATCGTTGTCTACCAAATGTCATGTTGTGGTAGCAGCCATAGAAGAAGCCAAGGATTTGGCATCATTAACAGTTGATGAGTCGATGTGATCACTTATATCACATGAGGCAAGTATAGACAGAAATAAGGATTCCACTTTAGAGACTGCTTTCAAAACTCAAGTTTCTATTTCAAGAGACAAAGGTCGAGGCAGAAGTATATCGAGAGGCAGAGGATGAAGCGGAAGATATGCTGGTCAGAGAGATGGCTGAGAAGAGCATGAACATGAAAGTGGAAGCACTAGCAGAAGCTTCAACAATAATGAAAGAGTTGACAAATCAAAGGTGAGATGTTATTATTGCAATAGATTTGGTCACTATGCCCGTGATTGTAGGAAGAGGATAGTTGATCAAGGGAACCAAAGAGCTAATGTCACTACAGATAGTACTAACTCATGTTCCTAGCTTGCCATATCATGCATGAGCCTTTTGATAATGTGTGGCTATTGGACATTAGTTGAAGTAACCACATGATAGGCAACAAGAATTTGGTTGAAAATTTGGATCAATATGTGAAAACAGAGGTAAAGTTGGGGACTAACAAGAGTATGGATGTAGATGGAAAAGGAGTGGTCAACATTCTGCCCAAGTAGGGGGAGCCGAAGACAATCTCAGAGGTATATTATGTTCCTAGTCTCAAATATAATTTGATAAGTGTTGGTCAATTAACACAGAAAGGATACAGAGTTATCTTTCAAGGACAAGAATGTGTTATATATTACAAGCCCCCAAGCAAGCAGCTGATAGCAAAGGTGCAGATGACGAGGAACAAAATCTTTCCTCTAATTATGAATTACATTGATCTTGTTAGTTCTTTTACAGTTGCATGTTCTAATGACTATTGGTTATGGCACTTTTGATTTGGACACTTGCACTTTTTTGGTTTAAGATTGTTGCAACAAAAACAGATTGTTAGAGGATTACCTCCCATCAAAGAACCTACTATTACTTGTGAGTGTTTCATCTTAGGAAAGCAACACCATGAAAGTTTTCCCAAGCGAGTTGCATACCGAGCAAAGAAACCTCTTGAGCTAGTGCATACAAACTTGTGTGGACCTATAAGGACACAGTCGATTGGTGGAAGTAGTTACTTCCTCACTTTCATTGATGACTATAGCAGAAAGACTTGGGTTTACTTCTTGAAGTAGAAGTCTGAAACTTTTGCAAGGTTTAAAGAATTCAAAGCCTTAGCAGAGAACCAAAGTGATTGACAGATCAAGGTATTGAGGTCAGATCGTGGTGGAGAATATGATTCAAAGGCATTCCATGATTACTGCAAACAACATGGAATCAGAAGACAATTTACAACTAGGTACACACCGCAGCAGAATGGTGTAGCAGAGAGAAAGAACAAGACAATTATGAACATGGCAAGAAGCATGTTGAAAGGAAGAAACTTGTCTAATGAGTATTGGACAGAAGCAGTTGCATGTGCTATTTATGTGATCAACAGATCTCCTACAAATAATGTGATGAACAAGTACTAGAACAAGTATGGTCAGGTATGTCTTGCAGCATATCTCATCTCAGAGTATTTGGATGTGTATCTTATGCACATGTGCCTAAAGAGCGAAGAGGCAAATTGGATGATAAAAGTGAAAAATTCATATTTACTGGTTATAGTGAGCAATCAAAAGCTTACAAATTGTATAACCCTGTCACCAAGAAGACCATAATTAGCAGAGATGTTGTGTTCAAAGAACAAGAGTCATGGAATTGGATTATAGACAAAACAGTTGATGCACAAGTGCCAATGATGGACGAAGATGATGTAGCACAAAAGTAGCAGCAAGAATCACAGATGAAGACACTAAATAGAGACACACCAACAAGGACTCCTAGATTTTTTGACCAACATGGATCTTCAAGCAGATCAACAGATCGAGATTCTCCTAACAATCAATTAGTTGATGAATCAAGCAATGGTAAGAGAAAGATGACAAGTCTGAAAGATATTTATGATGATTTGGATGTTAGTTCAAAATTTGCATTGTTGTCATTCCAACCTTCTTCGTTTGAAGAAGCAATTAGAGATGAAAATTGGGTGCAAGCCATGGATGAAGAAATTGAAGCTATTGAAAATAATGATACATGGGATTTGATTGATTTATCGAAGGACAAAAATATCATTGGTGTAAAGTGGGTGTACAGAATAAAGTTGAATGAGAAAGGTAAAATTGACAGCTTTAAAGCTAGACTTGTAGCAAAAGGATTCTCGCAGCAACCATGAATAGATTTTGGAGAAAAGTTTGTTCTAGTAGCTAGATTGGATACTGTAAGAGCAGTTCTAGCCAAAAAAACTTAGAACAAGTGGAAAGTATATCAGATGGGTGTGAAATCAACCTTCTTGAATGGAATTCTAGAAGAATAAATTTATGTGCAGCAGCCTCCAAGATATCAAGTTGAAGGCAACAAAGATAAAGTTTACAAGTTGAAGAAAGCACTATATGGACTCAAGAAAGCGCCTAGAGCTTGGCATAGCAAAATCGACAGCTACATGATTAAGAATGGATTTTACAGAAGAAACATTGAGCCTACCTTCTACACAAAGGTAAATGAGCATGGACAGATGTTGATTGCCTTCTTATATGTTGATGACATGATTTTTACAGGTGATTTTGAGTTAGATGAATTTAAAGCAGCCATGATGAAATAATTTGAGATGACAGATCTTAGTCTCATGAAATATTTTCTTGGCATAGGAGTTGAGCAATCTGAAAAAAGAAATTTTATTTGTTAAACTAAATATGTCAAAGATTTGCTGAAAAGATTCAAGATGGAGAATTTCAAACTTGTCCCTACACCAGTTGTAACATGTATAGAGTTCAACAAGGATGATGAAGGATCAGATGTCAATCCAACTCTATTCAAAAGATTGGTTGGCAGCCTCATGTATATCACACTACAAGACTAGATATTATGCAAGGAGTGAGTTTGATTTCCATATTTATGGAAACTCCAAAAGACACACATTGGAGTGCAGGAAAAAGAATTATGAAATACATAGCAGGAACTAAAGATTGTGGCATAATGTATGCAAGCACAGAAAATACGGATCTGATTGGATATACAGATAGTGATTTTGTTGGCAGTTTGGATGATAAGAAGAGAACTTCTGGTTATGTGTTCCATATTGGTTTAGGTGTGATTTCATGGGCATCTAGGAAATAGCCTATTGTGATAATTTCGTTAGCAGAAGCATACTATGTACCAGCAACATCAACAGCATGTCAAGCAGTCTAGTTAAGAAGAGTATTTGATGGACTCAAGAAGAAACAAGAAGGATCAACAACAATATATTGTGATAACACCTCAACGATTGCAATATCCAAGGATAGTGTGTTTCATCAAAAGAGAAAGCATATTGATATTAGATATCACTTTATTATAGAACTTGTGAGCAATGGAGAAGTTTAGTTGAAGCCTTGTAAACTTAGTGATCAATTGGATGATATATGTACTAAGTCATTAGCTAAAGATGTGTTTGGGTTTCATAGAAGAAACTTGGGTGTTGTAAGCCTAGCTAAGACATATATCAACAAGCATGTTTGAGTTTTTATGAGTGAGTTTTACTTTAGCATTCGTAATTAAGGGGGAGTGTCAAAATAAGCTAATTACTCTCGCATGAGGAGTTGACTAAACTTAGAGAGTTAGTTAACTGAGTGTTGAGTGTTGAATGTTGAGTATTGAAGCATTACGTCAAGTCGAGTTAAGTCATAGTTGAATTAAGTGTGTGCTTGCATGTCAAGATATTTTATGTGAGTGGCTAGTTGAAAACGTTTAAATTCCCTTCACCAGGTTCATTGTAAGAATCAAGTTTTGTGTAATCAATAAAAGAGTTGTAACTCACGTGTTTTGTGTATGAATTTTATGTTTAAGCTCCTATGCCTTTTCAACACTGTCCAACTCTAGAAATTATACAATATTGTGTTGTTGTTATTACTGTAGGAATTTTAGACATTGTACTTGTTTTGGGTTGTGTTAATTTCGAATATAGTCACTACTATAATATTGTAGTGTTAGAACATATGAATACTAATAGTGGTCTATTACATACGGTTTGTTTATTTATAGAGTTCAATTTACAATATTCAATTTATAGTTATTACCGTAGCAGTTTTACACAATGTACTTGTTTTGGGTTGTATTAATTTGGAATATAGTCATTACTATAATATTTTAGTGTTAGAAGAGATTAATATTGGTATTGTTCTATTACATACGGTTTGTTTATTTACAGAGTTCAATTTACATACTCCAGTATTCAATTTATAGTAACTAGTATTTTTTGTTTCTTATCCCTTTATGATTTTTTGTGTTACTAGTCTAGAATTTCTAGGAAAGACCTAACCCCAGGACCTGCCCTAATTATTCCAACATTATTTCTAAACTCATGATTTTTCTCCTAGGCTGTTGGTTAGTCAACTCAGCTAGGTCGGCTAGCTTATTCTAGGTGAGACCTAACCCCAGGTTTGCCCTAATTATTCCAACATTATTTCAAAACTCATGATTGTTCTCCTGGGTTGTTGGTTAGCCAACTCGGCTAGGTTGGTTGGGTAACTAACATGGGTTCTCCACCCAGGTTAAGGGATCGCCAGGAAAGGGAGTTCTCCACCCAACCAATGAGCATGGTATTCACTGGCCAACCAACTCACTGAGCACCCAACTATAGTTTAGGATTCCACTTGCCAACCAACTCACTCAGCACTAGGCTATAGTTTAGGATTCCACTCGCCAACCAACTCATGAATCCTTCTCTTGGTGGCATCTTGCCTCCACTCAACAACGTCCTGTTTGAGTTTTAGAAACTTTCAACTTCATTATTCTCTCTTGGTCCTCCTCCAACCAAGTACCAAGTTCTCAGGGTTGCCTCAAATTTTCTTCCCTCTCACTCTCTTGGCTCTTTTTTCCCCAATTTATCTCTATGGAGAGGAATAACTCTCATTCTGGTAAGTGAAACTCTTATTTAGTACTTTCCACATGATTTTATAGATTAATGTTATTTATATAAAAATAAAATAAACATTTGTTAGGCCTTCCACATGGCCAATAGTTACGAAGTCATTTGAACTAAAAGTAAATAAAATATTTACAACTTTCTAAGGACTGTTACAATAATCTAAAGTTGAGTTATTAAAGAGTGTTACCATAGTTTCGCTTTTCTATTATTCATACTAAAATTACATCACAGGCCCCTATATGACCCATGCCCGTTCCATTTCCAGGCAATGTGATTGCACCAGAATACTTCTTTTAGGAATATGCAGACTGATATACCAACATAACCTTTGATTTCTAAGGTTATTGCTTAATAATAGGATGACGCTTTAGTAACTAAATGGCGTCGGAATCCTGTAAATTATCTTCGCTTAAATCCTGTAATGGGACCTCCAGGATGACACTGTCATGGTTATAATGATTTTATTTCTTTGGCATTGATTTTAATCAATCAATAAATATTGAGTCAGAAACTATTTACTGCAATACCATAACATATACATCATGGGAAATCTGTACGCATATATCCCATTATCATTTGTATACTGAGAAAGTCGCCTCAAGTAGATTCGAATAGCATAGTCTATACTAGCGACAATTTCACTAGAAAAGTATGCTTTTTAAGATAATTGTTTTTGAAAATATGGAATTTTTGGAAATCCGGGCTACAAGCGAAAGTTTTAGAATTTTAGGTGCTTCAAGATTCTGGGAAGTGCTAAATCTATTTCCAACCTTAAACAAAAACTATTCAAAACACTTCTAATTGTTATTTTATTTTAAATAAGAAGAAAAATCACTATTAGGGTGAAATCTTCACCCAGTTAGACAAATGTGCTTGTAATTTACTATAATACAATAGGAATGATGCATGTACTTTTGTAAATATTTTGTAGTCCCAAATAAAACTTTTTTAACCGGAAACCTGTTGAAAACTTGACTAAACTGAGAGGGCTGAATCAGTGTAGTATATACATGGACATTAATTTTCTTTTCAATAATCTCATTAACTGATACATAACATGAGCAACTTAACAAATAATAATTAGCATATGAATATGTGATCAACAAGTAATAAGCAAACCAAACCAGATACATGAACACATAATAACTGCACACATTGACACCAAATATATGTGGAAACCCATAAAAGGAGAAAACCACGGTTTTATTATTGTTGTGATGCAAAGGCAAGCTTCTACTCCTTATTACATCTAATTTTCTGTAGGCCCCAACCTACAGGAGGTTGCTACCTCCATTTTCTGCAAGCTGCAACATGCATGGAAGCTCCAACTCCCATATGTTTTTTGTAGGCTACAACCCATAGGAGGCTCCTACCTCAACCAACGCCAACTGGATATTTGTCAAGCTTCAACTTGAAAGCATGCTAGCATCCTCTTATTCAAACACGAAATAACAATGTATTGGTTTACTAGTCATACACTTTACATATATCCATCTTCATTTTGCATCTTTTTCCCTTCAAATCTACTTCACATTAGCTTCATAAGTGCCAGGTAACTAATGCATAATAGTGCAATCAGATCCTCCACATTCATCCATTCTCTAACATCCCTTATGCCTTCCAAAATCACATATTTTATAAAGATAGTTTTCTGGTTGTTCGTATCCCACATAGGAATATGAAGTGAATAGACTTAACTCTTTGTCTTCCACTCATTTGTTTCCAAACTCTTCATATCTTGAATGTTAGAAAAAATAGCTCATCCAATATTAATTTCTGCCACATGTAATCATTAAATGAATCAACCTAATGCCAACATTAGATACCAATCTTTCTCATTAATGCATCACAACAATCTTTTCATTTGCCTTGGAGTCTTGCCTCTGCATCACAACAATTAAGTTTAATTAACAATTTCTCATCACAAATTCTCCATTAAACAATTCTTGCACCATTATCCAAGCGTCAAGCCATCAACATGCCATCAGGGTATTTGTTTCTCCTTTATCCCTTGTTTTGCTGCTCTTTATCTTGTTGTTCCTATTATGCTTCGTTGCTTGCTACTCCCTTGCCATCAATGAGAATATTATTAACAATATCCCTCTTTGGCATTGACGGGAACACATTAGTCCTCCCCCTTTTCATTCTCAAACATATTTCTCATTGCTTCCCATAGCCTCTGCTTACCTCCTCCTTTGACATCAATGGAAAGGGGTTATAGATGTCTTGTACCCTGTAAAACCTGTCATCATTGCTTTAATGACTTAAACCTACAATGTATTGTTCTGTATAAACAATGTTGACACTATCATTGAATGAATGCCACTCTAGATGGCTTATTATGGCTGCTCCATATTGAATGAATAGTGCTACAGAATGAATGTTGCTCCATAAACATCGCTCCAAATGAGCTTCAAAAATTTTTAATATAGTAAGATATTGTTGTGAGAACACTGAAAAATATTGTAAGAATACTGTTGAGAGAACACTTGGTAAGATATTGCAATTTAATATATATAAAAACATAAGTTCTGAATTATACTCTCCAAATAATAAGTGCATTGCACACTGTTGTGAGAGGATATGAACACATAGATCATTAAGTACATGAGACATTGAATATGTGAGGCAAGTATTTGAGGATCAACATGTAACTCCATAACCCTGTATGTAATAGGCAATAAATCTGTAAGAATGAACACTACTCCAATGTACATAAATCAATGTATATGTTGTTTAAACCACTTCCAACGTTGTTTCATCCCAAGTCGATGTTGTTGAAGATATTGTTCAATGCTTGAAGATTCCAATTGATAATAACTTCAATGCAAAACTCAATCTAACTTATTAAGAAGTAGCCAAAATAATTTTCAAAAAGGTTTTCAAGTTCTGAACCAGAAACATGATATGTCTCTCACTTGAACCATTGCAGCAACCTCCAGCATCCATTTCATCTGCATCATGCATTTTGAAGCCTCCATAGGGGGTGTTTCATCTAAAGAATTTATATTTTTTATTTCTTTAACCCAAGGAAGTTTTTCCTTCAATGGTTACAAGAGCATTAAAATTTTTCTCGAATTCAGAAGGAAGAAATATAGACCGAAACTCTCTAATTTTGAAGCAATAATTAAAAGAAAAACACATATGTTTAAGAAAAATATACAATGCTTCATTGATTCTAAGAAGCGCCCTAGCATTGATAACCACAGAAATTGTAGTTATTGTTCATTTGACAAAACAATCGTGGGAAGTAATATGGAATCCCCGATATATTGAGAATGCTTGATCGAATCGGATCCACAAAAAAATGTCAAGAACCTTGACTGTATCTAGTTTAACAAATCCTTGAAAATTCCAAAACAACGATTGAAAACACCCTGAACTAGTGGCCATGGCAGCCGTCGTGGAACGACGAGGACCTCGGTCAAAGCACACTGAACGAGGCCCATGGAGACTGCACGAGATGCCAAAATAGCCCCTGGGAGCCCCAGATCGGGAAAAGGAGTTGATTTTCGATGCACGAGTAATCGCACATTGCTGGGAGAACAGGGCCAAAATGGGAAAGCCTGAGCACCTGGTCACGTGGGGGGAACCAGAGGACCACAGTCAAAGAAACAAAAAGTGCTAAAGGACAAAAGCGAGACCCGCGCTCTGGAAAACCGGCAGTATTGATCGGGGCACCCTTGAACGGTAAGAGGTTTTGGAAGAGAGCGGAGTGATCCCACTCAGCGATCGACACGTGGCAACGGAGGTGAGAGAAAAACCGCCGTGATCACGTGGTATCGTTCGAGCAAGTCAACCACACTTGACATGCGTATGACGTCGGATCTTGAGGAGCCCAGATCAGATGGCTGAGATTGTGCCCGATAGAAAGAAGTGGAATTGATAGGGAATTAAGCCGCAATTTAAGGGAATTTGGAATCCGTTTGACCACCACGATGGAGAAAGAACGTATCCACGACATAACCGAAGAAACAAATCGACGAGCAGGCTGGCACTATTCCAATGGGGATGCATTGCTACTTTCCAAGCATTCATGCTGACGCCGAACAGGGAACTCCAAGTATGCAGGCGGTAGGCAAATTGACGTAGGCAGGAGAGGAACCGAACATGCATAGAGATCGAATGGCTAAATCCATGAACAGAGACAGTCGAATAGAGATTCAGAGAGGAGGAATAGAGAGGATTCCAAGCAACCAAGAGAGACAGTGAACAGTGAACCCTGAGAGGAGGACTGAACACAAAGAACAGTAAAGCCAAGCAGAGGAGACAGAGGGCCGAGCTGACCACTGGCAGCGTCGAGCACCAGAGAGCTTGAATATTCAAGCCTTTCCCTAGAGGAATCTGTCCAGCCTGAGCATCACATTTGGCTCTTTCCACTGTAGACTAAGGGTCACAGAACTGGTAGGAAGAAAAAGAGTCTGTGAACTTCGAGTGGCTTGGGGAATCCAAGAACCACCCTACCAAGCAAAATCTGCTTCAGGAGAACTCACATTGAGTCCCTGTATTGTAATTTCTCTACTGTAAGACACAATAAAACAAGGCCACCACTGAAGCTGGACTGGAGACATAGCCCTGGAGAATAGGGTGAACTCCTTATTAAAACTGTTTGTGTCTTTGTGTTGCTTACTGTATTTCTTTGCTATCTTTCCACTTATTTTCTGTGTATTGGCAATCTGATCGATCTGTTGCTTAAATAACACAGAACACACACCATCACATGAGTCTATAATACCTTTTGTTTAATAAATCTTTAACTGAGGTCACTCATAGGGTGATTATCAGATCAAGTGGTATCAGAGCTCTAGGCTGTAAGGTTAGACAAGCTTGTGTTGGTTTAGCTGTGAATGCTCACTAGATCAAAGCTCAAATTAGGAGAAGGAGAGTTGGTGGAAACTAATCCTGAAATTGGGAGAGTCTATTCTCAGAAGACAATGTCAGAGGAAGGTTCTATAGGGCCAGACCCTCAATTCATAGAAAGTTTCCTAGCTATAAAGTCTATGGTAGAGGAAATGTATAGAGACTTTAGAAAGCATAGGGATGAAAATTCATCAGGTTCTAAACAAGATAAAGAAGAAGATGAATCTCATTCCCATGACCACTCCAAAGGAAAGGGGAAAGAGGAAAGCTTTCTCACACCTCCTAATAGCCCTGTGCATAATAAGAAAGCATCTTTGAATAAGTTAGATGTTAAATTTGATTTGTCTATATATGATGGAGAGCTAAATGCTGAAAAGTTGCACAATTGGATTAGACAAATTGATGTGTATTGCAGGGTACAAAGCATAGACTCAGACAAGAGTAAGATTCAGCTGGCAACCCTACGCCTAGGAGGCACTGCCTTGGTTTGGTGGAAAGGCAGAACCCAAGCTGATATGAACAAGCATGGTAAGACCATCTCTATCTGGAGTGAATTTTTTGCTGCAATCAAAAAGTAGTTCTATCCATTGGCCTACATGCAACAAGCCATGATGAGTTGGCAAACTCTTCAGAAGTTGAAAGGGAAAAGTGTACAAGGGTATACTCAAGAATTCAGAAAGAGAGCATTGATGTTGGGTATCTCATTAGACTCACCAAGGACTCTTTTGAAGTACATTGGTGGTCTTCACAGCTACATGAGGCATACCCTCCTCATGTTTAATCCCACTAGTATAGATGAGGTATCTGTACAAGCTACTCATATAGAAGCTAGAGGAAAGAATGGAAATCCAGAAGTTGGGGGACCATCCCAACCCACTGTAAGCAAGAGCAAGGAGAAAAGGAAGTAGAAGTGGAAAGCAAGGAAGGCTAACACTGCACAAAAAGGAAAAGCTTCATGCACTCACTATAAAAGGGAGGGGCATGATGATGAGCACTATTGGATTCTGCATCCAAAGCTGAGACCTAAGAAGTCTGAGGGCAAGAAGAAGAAGACTGTTGTAGCTATTCAGAAAGATTTGGGGTCAGACTCAGGAGATGAAACAATCATTGCAGCCACAGGTATAAAAGGTAAGAATTCTGAAGCATCTACTAGTAATTTTTCTCAATCTGTTATTGATGAAGAACATGAGAGAAAAAGACATGAGCTTTTCCATATTCGAGTTGTTTCCAAAAATCAAAAGATTGATACTTTGTTTGATAGTGGCTCACAAGTAAATCTGATTTCTGAAGCAATTGTAAAGAAATTTGGATTACCAACTACACCTCATAAGAAGCCATACCCATTAGGATGGTTGAATGATAAAGCGCAACTACAAGTGACTAGACAGTGCAAACTCAAGTTTTCTTTTGGGTCAGCATTTGTAGATGAGGTTGAATTAGATGTAATTCCTTTAAATATATGTGGAATTGTTTTAGGAAGTCCCTACTTGTATGATAGAAAAGTTATTTTCTATAGAGCTGAGAACAAGTATCTACTTGTTAAAGAAGGAATCAAATACTTTGTAAGAGCTCATAAGCTCAAGAATAATTATACTCTTATAAACTTAGGACAGATGAAAAGAATGATAAATTCCTGCAAACAGTTCTTACTAATGGTTGTAAAGGAAAGGAAAACTGATAAAACCAATGTATTTGGGGGCTGTAATTTTGATCAGCAAGCTGATATAGAAAAGATTGTTTCCGAGTATGATGTCTTGTTTCAAGAACCTCAAGGTCTGCCACCCAAAAAGGGGATAGTACATGATATTATTTTGCAGCAAGATGTTCCTTTGCCTAACATTGGGATGTACAGGTTATCTGCTTTAGAGAATGTTGAAATCAAGAAGCAGGTGCAGGAGTTGCTCGAGAAAGGGTTCATCAGGCCTAGCACATCACCATGTGGGTCACCAATCGTTTTGGTGAGAAAGAAAGATGGCTCGTGGAGAATGTGCATTGACTACCGAGCACTAAATAAGATAACAATCAAAAATCGTTATCCCCTTCCTCGCATAGATGATATTTTAGATCAATTGAAGAAAGCTGTTTATTTCACCAAGTTGGATTTGTACAGTGGATACCATCAGGTCAGAGTTGCAGAGCAAGATGCATGGAAGACTGCTTTCAAAACAAAGTAGGGATTGTATGAATGGCTAGTTATGCCTTTTGGCTTGAACAATGCCCCTGCTACTTTCATGAGATTAATGAATGACGTACTCAGACCTTTTCTTGATGATTTTGTTATTGTGTATCTCGATGACATTCTGATTTTTAGTAAAATGTGGGAAGAACATTTAAAGCATGTTAAGCAGACATTAGATGTTTTGAAAAGAGAAAAACTTTATGTTAAACTCTCCAAATGTGAATTTGGCAAAACCTCTCTAAATTATTTGGGTCGTATAGTAGGGGGAGGTGAATTGAAAATAGATCCCTCTAAAGTGGCAGCCATCATAAACTGGCCTAAACCCAAGTCTGCTACAGAAGTGAGAAGCTTCTTAGGAGTAGCACAGTATTGGAGGAAGTTCATTTAAAAATTTTCCTCAATTGCAACTCCCTTACATGCTTTGATAGGATTGAACAAGGTGTTTCAGTGGGGAGGCAAGCAGTAGAAAGCCTTCGACACCTTGAAAGACAAGATTAGTACAACACCTGTACTAGCACTGCCAAATCTACAAAGACCATTTGAGATCCAAACTGATGCTAGTGACTATGCCATGGGAGCAGTGTTGACACAGCACGGTAAACCCATATGTTATCATTCTGAGACTTTTAATCCTACAGTAGTTAACTATCTGACATATGATAAAGAACTGTATGCATTAGTTCAGAGTGTGAAAAAGTGGAAACATTACTTAATAGGCAAAGAAACAGTAATACACACTTATCATCAGCCACTTCAATATCTACACTCCCAAACTAAGTTGCAACAATCAAGACATTACAAATGGATGGGTTTTCTACAACAGTTTCATTTGGTCATTAGATATAAAAAAGGGCATGCATAACAAGGTTGCAAATATGTTATCGAGACCCATTATAAATGCATCTACCATACTTAAGCATAATTTTGTGCTGCATGAAAGCTACATAGAATAGTATGCTCAGGATATGGACTTTAAGGATGTATATGCAACTTTGAGTCAAGGCAAAAGAGTAGAAGAATTGGACTATCATGTGAATGACCGACTCTTATATCATTGTGGGAAACTCTGCATTCCACAAACTGAGAGAGTAAAGATAATTAGGGAAGCACACACTTCTCTAATATCAGGTCACTTTGGGGTAAGTAAAACAGTTGCACAGCTGCAAAGGTTTTGCTATTGGCCGAAAATGAATGAGACAGTTTCTAGATATGCAAAGGGATGTGTTATGTGTGCTAAAAGCAAGCCCGGCAATAGAAAACTAGGCTTGTACACTCCATTGTCAGTTCCTTCTCACCCTTGGGAAAGCATTTCCATGGATTTTGTTGGAGGATTGCCTAAATATAGGAAAGTTCATGATTATCTATATGTTGTTGTGGATAGATTCAGCAAAATGTGTGTTTTGATACCCTGTAGTAAACAGATTACAGCTGAACAAACTGCAAAATTATTCTTTGAACATGTATGGGTTCATTTCGGATTACCTACTTCTATTGTATCTGATTGAGACCTTAATTTGTGGGGAAGTTTTGGTCAAGTTTGTGGGAACTAATGGACACCAAGTTAAAGAAGAGCACAACTTTTCATCCACAATTAGATGGCCAGACAGAAGTAGTTAACAGGACGGTGATCCAGTTACTGAGAGGATATTGCAGCAAACACCCTAAGCTTTGGGATGAACACTTGTGTTATGTGCAGCATGCTTACAATAGAGCCAAACACTCTTCTACACAGAGATCTCCTTTTGAGACCTGTTTTGGTTTCATACCAAGGTCTCCTTTGGATTTTGTCTTTGGTAAAGATACCATGGTTGATAGACACAGTGATGTGGACAAGGCAACTAGGTTCATTGAACAGATCTAGGAGATCCATAAGGTAGTACAGGAACAACTGGAAAAGTGCCAGGTCAAGTACAAGGCTAGGCATGATAAGCATTGGATGGAGCATAGTTTTCAAGTTGGAGACCAAGTCTAGCTGTATATCAGCAAGGACAGGATGCAAGGTGAAGGTAAAAAGCTAAAACCTATCAGGTATGGACCCTTCAGGATACTTGAGAAGATTGGTGAAAATGTTTTTCACCTTGATCTGCCAGCTTACATGCACATCTACTCAGTCATGAACGCAGATTGCTTGAGGTTGTTTTAACCTTCAATGATCAAGGACCCCAAAGAGCAGAGTCAATTACCTTCTGTTGACGACCTGCTACCTAAATATATTAATGAGTTGCAGGAAGACACAGTGCTGGACAGGAAGGCAAGGACGATGCACAGTGGACAAGTGGAATACCTCAGGATTGGGCTTAAGGGTTCGAAGCCAAGCAATGCGAAGTGGATTCATATTGGACAAGTGAGATAACAATTTCCTCACTTAGTCGATGCTTGAAGAAAACCAACTTTTGGTGGTACAAAAGCTTTTTCAATAAGGAGGCCGTGATCCGAATCGGATCCACAAAAGACTATCAAGAACCTTGACTGTATCAAGTTGAACAAATCCTTGAAAATTCCAAAACAGCGATCGAAAACACCCTGAACCAGTGGCCATGGCAGTCGATATGGAACGACGAGGACCTTGGTCAAAGTGCGTTGACTGAGGCCCATGGAGACTACGCGAGATGCCAAAATAGCCCCTAGGAGCCCCGGATTGGGAAAAGGAGTTGATTTTCGAGGCGCACGCTAATCGCGCATCGCTGGGCAAACATGGCCAAAATGGGAAAGCCTGAGCACCAGGTCACATGGGGGGAACCAGAGGACCACAGGCGGAGAAACAAAAAGTGCTAAAGGACAAAAGTAGGACCCACGCTCTAGAAAACCGACGGTATTGATCGGGGCACCCTTGAACGGTAAGAGGTTTTGGAAGAGAGCGGAGCGATCCCACTCAGCGATCAACGCGTGGCAGCGGAGGTGAGAGAAAAACCATCATGATCGCGCGCTATCAGTAGTGCAAGTCAACCATGCTCGACGTGCGTATGACGTCGTATCTTGAGGAGCCCAGATCGAACGGCTGAGATTGCGCCCGATAGAAAGAAGCGGAATCAACAAGGAATTAAGTCGCGATTTAAGGGGATTTGGAATCCATTTCACCGCCACGATGGAGAAAGAACGTATCCATGACATAACCGAAGAAACGAATCAACGAGTAGGATGACGCTGTTCCAATGGGTACACGTGGCTACTTCTCAAGCATTAATGCTGACGTCGAACAGGGAACTCCAAGCACACAAGCGGTAGGTGAATCGACGTAGGTGGGAGAGAAGCTGAACAGGCATAGAGATCGTGTTATATACCTAGGGGGGATAATATGGGGTACCAAGGGAGGTACCCAAGGTAATAATGTAATAATGGGATGGGCCATAGTAATAAATAAGGTGGTTAATCCATATCATGTAAGGGACCACAAGTAGTTAGTAATAAGGTAATGGGCCCATGGTATTAGTTTGATGGTACGAGGGAACCATGGTAATGATCCATGTTATTGTATGTATGAGGCCTCTATAGAGGCTAGAGACTCCACATGGAGGGATGTCAAGGAATAATGTCAAGGATTATTGTATGAACAGGCATATGGCTTGTGGAGTGTTCTCCTTCCTTAAGGAGTGAATGTATGGTGTTGCCCTACCTTAAGGGTTTGATCAATAAAGAGAATCATTTCTATCTATTTCAATCTTATTATTCTTTGGTTTATTTCTATTATCATATATTTTTGGGTTAGATCTATAACAAGTGGAATCAGAGCACTTTCTTGGGCAAAAAAGTGGAGAATATGCCATCACAAAAAAAATTGGCGAAAATTTGAAATAGTCACAATTCCGTAAATATTGCTTAGAATCCCTATTATGACCTGTTTTCGGAAATGGAACAACCATTCTGCATCTGCCCATGTGATAGAAATCTTGATCCAGGTGCTCGAATTTCATATTTTCACTACAACTCTCCCGCCAACACCAAATTTTCTAAAAAAAAAGAGCTGATTATAAATCAGCGATATCTCCCTCATCCGGACTCCGATTCGACTGATTTTTTTTGAAATAGGGTATTTTTTCACAAAGAATCCATATCTACAATTAGATTTTGCAGATCTTGCACCAAGGCATCCAGATCTACGCCGCAAATTCGTTGTCCTGAAAAATTGTCTGCAACCCCACTGATTTTTAAATCAGCGATATCTCCTTCATCCGGACTCCGATTCAACCGATTTTTTTTTTTTGAAATCGGGTATTTCTTCACATAGAATCCAGATATGCAATTAGATTTTTCATATCTTGCACCAAAATGTACAAATCTGATCTGCAAACTCGCCGCCCCCGAAATTCTGCAAAAAGTAAAAAAAAAAAATCTCCACTTTTTTGCCCAAGAAAGTGCTCTGATACCACTTGTTATAGATCTAACTCGGAAATATTATAGATCTGATATGAACATATAAGACACTACAAATAAACCTAGAAATAATAAGATCTGAATATAGAAATAGAAATAGAAATAGGTATTGTGGAGTGTTCTCCTTCCTTAAGGAGTGAATGTATGGTGTTGCCCTACCTTAAGGGTTCGATCAATAAAGAGAATCATTTCTATCCATTTCAATCTTGTTATTCTTGGTTTTATTTCTATTATCATATATTTTTGGGTTAGATATATAACAAGTGGTATCAGAGCACTTTCTTGGGCAAAAAAGTGGAGAATTTTTTTTTACTTTTTGTAGAATTTCGGGGGCGGTAAGTTTTCAGATCAGATCTGTACATTTTGGTGCAAGATCTACAAAATCTAATTGCATATATGGATTCTATGTGAAAAAATACCTGATTTAAAAAAAAAAATCGGTCGAATCGGAGTCCGAATGAAGGAGATATCGCTGATTTAAAAATCAGTGGGGTTGGAGACAATTTTTCGGGGCAGTGAATTTGCGGCATAGATCTGGATGTCTTGGTGCAATATCTGCAAAACATAATTGTAGATCTAGATTTTTTGTGAAAAATACCCGATTTCAAAAAAAAAATCAGTCGAATCGAAGTCCGGATGAGGGAGATATCGCTGATTTAAAATATGCTTTTTTTTTTTAGAAATTTTGGTGACGGCGGGAGAGTTGCATCACAGATCTGAAATTCGAGTACCTGGATCAAGATTTCTATCACATGGGAAAATTTAGAATGGTTGTTCCATTTCCGAAAACAGGTCATAATAGGGATTCTGAGCAATATTGACGAAATTGTGACCATTTCAAATTTTCGCCAATTTTTTTTGTGATGGCAGGCCTAGCTCAGAATTTGAGGGACTTGTATAAATTTGATGGCTCTCATCCAGCCAAATGGCTAGCACGAATGGAGAAATTTTTTAGATTGCATTACATCATGGATGATGAGACTCAACTGAGTATGGGAAAAATGTACTTAGACAATGAAAGAAGGCAATGGTGGCAAGGGCATCAACGTTGCTATCGAAGGCCCTTGACTTGGGACACATTCACAAAAGCTCTTATGGACCACTTTGACCGTAAAGCTAATCTTGTGGATAAGCTCACGTAGACAGACATACAACATAGCAAAGATTTTATTTTTACAGGAAAGAAGGAAACTAAGGAACCTAAAGGGTTATTTTCTGCTGGTATCTCCTTATTACAAGTTCATGGATTGATTCAAAAGGAGAAGATCATGGTTTCTATAAATCCTGATTGCAAGCATAATTTTATCAATGTTAATTTGGCAAAAAGATTGCAAGTTCCAGCAAAACACATTGAAACCGCACAGATGGATAATGAGGATGTTCAAGTTTATAAAGATTTGAAGATTTCTATGGACAAGTATGTATTGCATTCTAATTTTTATGCTTCAGATATGGCTAATGTAGATGTTGTTTTGGGATACCCTTGGATGGAAGAGGTGGGTACTATCAATATTAATGTGCAGAAGAAATTCCTAAAGCTTTGGTATAAAAAGAAGAAAATTACATTACAGGATATTTCCATCAATAAACAGGTAAAGTCCATGAACGTGGAAGCAGAAGATGTTCCAGGGATTGACATATCAGATGATGAACCATTGATGGTCGAAAACCAAACACAAGCATCAAATCAGGTATCAGAAAAATAGGTAGAGTCCATAGAGATTGAAGCAGAAAATGTTACATCGGATGAGAACTCAGTGGTTGAGGTAATATTGGAAGATAAGAAACAACAGCAGGCACCACAACATGTACCAGATACCAATCAGGCTCCATTAGGTGGTGAATTAAATAAAGATACACCGTTAGCATATCACCACCCACACCACCCAGCAAGAAAGCAACCAACAAGATGGCAACAAATTAGCCACAAGGACAACAACCCCCGCAGGACATATAGAGAGGAGCGAAGGTCCACCTACTACACATCAACACAAAAGAGCTACCACGGTCAACTTCCATCTCAAGCGAGCGAGGCACCAGCGAGATCGAGGGTTCACCTTTCTCTTGGATGGCTAGATGCACGAGCATGGTACCAGTGGACTACTCTTTTGAGTAGATCTTATTATTTGTGTTCTTCCCATGTTTCAGGGACAAAACATGCTAAAGGGGGTGGAATGTTAGATACCTAGGGGGGATAATATGGGGTACCAAGGGAGGTACCCAAGGTAATAATGTAATAATGGAATGGGCCATAGTAATAAATAAGGTGGTTAACCCATATCATGTAAGGTACCACAAGTAGTTAGTAATAAGGTAATGGGCCCATGGTATTAGTTTGATGGTATGAGGGAACCATGGTAATGACCCATGGTATTGTATGTATGAGGCTTATATAGAGGCTAGAGACTCCACATGGAGGGATGTCAAGGAATAATGTCAAGGAATTGTGTCAAGGATTATTGAATGAACAGGCATATGGCTTGTGGAGCGTTCTCCTTCCTTAAGGAGTGAATGTATGGTGTTGCCCTACCTTAAGGGTTTGATCAATAAACAGAATCATTTCTATCTATTTCAATCTTATTATTCTTGGGTTTATTTCTATTATCATATATTTTTGGGTTAGATCTATAATAGATCAAATGGCTAAAGCCATGAACAGAGACAGTCGAATAGAGATTCAGAGAGGAGGAATAGAGAGGAGTCCAAGCGACTAAGAGAGACAGTGAACAGTGAACCCTGAGAGAAGGACTGAACATAGAGAATAGTAAAGCCAAGCAGAGGAGACAGAGGGCCGAGCTGACCACAGGCAGCGTTGAGCACCAGAGAGCTTGAAGATTCAAGCCTTTCCCTAGAGGAATCTGTCCGAACTAAGAATCACATTTGGCTCTTTCCACTGTAAACCAAGGGTCACAGAGCTGGTAGGAAGAAATAGAGTTTGTGAACTTCGAGTGGCTTGGGGAATCGAAGAACCACCCTACCAAGCAAAATTTGCTTTAGGAGAACTCACATTGAGTCCCTGTATTGTAGTTTCGTTGCTGTAAGACACAATAAAACAAGGCCATCACTAAAGCTGGACTGGAGACATAGCCCTGGAGAATAGGGTGAACTCCTTATTAAAACTGTTTGTGTCTTTGTGTTGCTTACTGTATTTCTCTGCTGTCTTTCCAATTACTTTCTGTGTATTGGCAATCTGATCGATCCGTTGCTTAAATAACACAGAACACACACCATCACATGAGTCTGTAATACCTTTTGTTTACTAAATCTTTAACTGAGGTCACTCATAGGGTGATTATCAAATTAGTGCTGATATATAATGGTCTAATGGACGTAGTAATATTGTGATGAACAATGCATTCTAGTGGTTAGAAGTGCACGGTATCATTGGAGCATACCGCTCGAGAAATATACATTTGGAGCATTTGAATGGTAGTAAGATGGCAGGAGAAACCTTTTGTTGCACACATGTCTCGTTCAAAGGACAAGCCTGTGAATATTGGTTGAGGTGTGTTTGAGAAGAACTTATTATACGGAAATATGTCTTTCGCAAAACTAGCTTTATCTTGATTACTTTCAAAAGTAGCAAGAAATTGTTCCTACCAAGAATAAACATGAAAAAGCCGGAAGTATCATGCAGTTTCACATGTATATCCCACATCTTCTAGTAGATGCAATGTTTTTGCAAGCCTCTCGAATTCTGCCAACAACTCCAACTTCTTCCTCTGCAATAGCATTGACATCCATATGATATTGTGTAGTATCTAAGGCAAGCACAACAGTCCGAAGATAACCTTTTGGTGGTTTCCACTCCTCTCTCTTCACCCTTTTCTGGACCATATTTTTGTTTGTATACATAGTTTCAGGCAGGCGTTAAATAAATATAGAAGTTGTAGCACTTAGGCAAGATATGCGCAAGCAAGCCAAGCCAAACATGCATGAATTTGGAGTCTTTCTCTCAACTCATTAGTGATAATAAGTCATTCCAATATATATATACACTCTCCATGAAGCCATATGGAGTGTTCCAATATTAAACACGCTCTTCAATAATAAAAACGCTCCACCGAAGTAATACAAGAATAATAAAAATGCTCCTATCGACATCACCACATCAAGGCCAACTGGAATTACCTTGTTTTCATCGATCTTGTACCACGTTTCTTTCAAATACTTTACATAGCATATAAAATGATTGAAGAATGATGCATTCAACACATCCAAATGAATAACCATGAGTAACCACGTGTTTGATAAGACAACCTGTTGTAGAACGTGTTGCATATCAGCATAGTAAAGTCAAACACATCAACATATGTAAATTGTATCCTTACAACTATGGTCTGAATAGAATATATAGTTGACACTCAAGTGTTAGCTCGTGGAGTGAGTCAGGTAGGCATAATATTATACTATTTTCATACACATGCCCTATGTTTGAGTTAGAAACATGTAAGATCTTTGAGGACCAAATATATATTGTCTATAAAAGTCAATAGCTAACATCCTTATCAATGAAATAGTCCTAGTAACCAAGTAGTAGTAGGTAAAAATGATAGGAGTATCACCCCAACACATGATGTTTAGAGTGAAGTTATGTTATATGATGGATAAAACGGTCACACAATGACCGATATTGATCTTGAGTGCAACCCTAATGAAGTTGCAAACAATAATAGAAGCTATGCAACATCATGAGTAAATTTTCTGAACAACAACCTCGTAAGCGAACATGTTTCACCAAATAACATGATAGAAAAAACACTCTAGTGCACATTAAAATCTCCAAGGCGTATATAGCATTAATTCCAATGCTAGTACATTCCAAACTTGTATATTAAAAACTCCAACACGACGCATATTATTTAAGCCTATAAAAAATTATATTACATGCCAAGACTAAGTTAAAACAAAGGTTTTAACAATTTCTAGGTTCAAACCATTGTGACAAGAGGTTTCCATCCAGTTGACAGCCCACTTGAACGCCTTCCTCCTATTTGATGAAGCATGCCATCAATCCATCCCATCTTCCATTTCAAGTTCTTCAATATTTTTCTCCCCTCGTAAATGCCTCCCATCAAGCAGAAAATCTATGGAGTTCAAATCAACATATTTCTTATCACAATAAACCATCATTAACTTCCTCAGTTGAGTATTATGCTTGATTTTGTAAAATACTTCATTTCCAACCTGGCCCTTGAAATTGAGAATAATGTGTGCACCCTGGTCTGTGGGTTTCTTCTCTTCCTCCACACTCACCACACCAACACCCTAGTTCCCACCATTGTCAATGCTAGACGAGACTGATTCTCCTGCTACAACATTTTTTGGGAAGAAAAAAAAATTGAGAAACTCACTCAGAGTTGCTTAAACCGACGGTTGAGATTTAGGTTTGTATCTCCATTTCACCTCTGATATATAATTCCACTAATTACAATTGATGCCACAGTAATGCATTCCCTTGGCCTGCAATTATAACAAATTCCCTTGGGCGATAACGCATTGGCTCTATAGGTGGCACTGACTATGTAGCCATCCTCAATACACTGAATTCGCCAGTATTAACTTGTAATAATTAACGTGCTGGGTGCATAATGCATACATAATGTGTGTATTTATAGCGTCTATGGTTTCCAAACAATCCTTTGAGATAAGAACACTGCCATGTAAAGAATTCTCCCACTGTAATAATGTTCCCAATGTAATAACACTCCTTTGATATAAGAACACTACCATGTAAAGAATGCTTCCACTGTAATAACGCTCCTTTGAGATAAGAACACTGCCATGTAATAACACTTCCACTGTAATAACACTCCTTTGAGATAAGAACATTGTCATGTAATAACATTGCCACTGTAATAACGCTCCTACTATAATAACACTCCTTTGAGATAAGAACATTGTTGTGTAATAACACTCCCACTGCAATAATTCTCCCACTGTAATAACGCTCTGTCGACTGGCCCAACATATGTAAGGCATCTTATTATTTATAACGGTCTTATGACCTAGCATATCCACAGAGATTTGGCACATTTTTAGTCCTGGAATCTCCACATGGAAAGGTACAAAGAATACACAACACCCACTACCCTGATCATATTTAGATAAATGTGGCACAAAACAGTGGTGCCCCAAAACGTATGCTTCCCATTCCTTCTTTACCCTTGCTAATTTCAACTATCTTGGAAAGTATCGATCAAACTACACAGGAAAATCTCGAGATGATTCATGTTGCTCGACATGATCAACTTCGGCCATAATTTGCAGTTCTGCTAGTTGTATCCCATTATTACTTCCAATGGGATAATTACCAAATAGGTAGTCATTTTGAGTTGTACAAACATAGGCTCTATAATTAATTCATAAAAATCTTGGAACAAGTGTTCTTGAAGACCAACTTAAAATGTTGATTTTTACCTTTACCACATTCTTTATCTGCCTTAAATTGCGTGACAATATCTTCATTGGAACCCTCGATATCTTATGACATTCAAGAAGGCCAAAAGCGAATATCTTGATGATGTCAAAAATTTCCTACACTTGGTCTTCTCGGATTAATCCCACTTATGTGCCTCACTATTTTAGTTCTACAATAATTATTTATGTGCTTTCTTCCAGTTGACAGTTTCATTCAAGCTATTTATATCCTTATTGTTCCCTAACTTGCACCTGGACTGAGCATGATCCCATCTAGGTAATTCATTTGTTACAACCCACGAGTGAATCAACACCATGTAACTCGTGAATTTGTCATCATCCAAATTCTCATCATCGATGTTGTCATATTTGTTTGTCGGCAAACACCTGTAAATCATCTTCAATTTCTAGTTCTAGTGCTGATGATAATAAACATTACAAAGAGTGTATTGTATGCTAGCATGTGTCAATTTCTTTCATTTCATAGTAATTAAATGATATCTTCATTGGAAGGTTGCTATGAACAAATCATTTTATTCCATGAATTGGGATGATGTTTTGATGGATCTATCTTCTTGACAATATCATCATCTTTGCACACAAGAGGCACATAGTTTTCCATTTTCTTGAACAATGCCATTAGGCTTGAGCTTTTCTTTTTCCATTTACATGCATGGTTTGCTTTTCTTGCAGAGGTTTCTACTCTAAATCGAGTTGTCGTAGACAATAATTTTTGCAATTAATACACCTGCTAAGAATATCTTGAGTCGTTTCTAATTTGTTGACTCTATATTGAATCAATTAGTTATTTCTCTTCCTCTTATGTTAACATGTTCTTTTTCTCCTCTATCCTGGTTGAAGCTATTTCTGTACATCAGAGAGTTGTTTTTCTTTATCTCACAGATGTTTGGCTATTAATTTCCCCTCTTTTTTCATTGGTAACTTTTGAGTCCTCATATTAGATTTATTCAACTCATATTTTCCTGGTAGAGCAATACCCTTTCATCAACTATGGAACGACTTGTATCTCTACTCAGATTTTCTTCATTGATTTTCTATTAATATCCGCTTGATTTTCATGTCCTCAAATGAACATTAATGGAACTGCTCTCCCCCTGATATCATGACAGATTCATTATGTTATTGAAATCATAGGATGTTCATTTTTCTTCCTCTTCCATACTTTTCCAGGTTGTTTTATACTATCTTCATTTCTTCTTTTATTCAAAGTTAGGTCTGATTTGATTTTATTTCATCATTTACTTAGGATTCTTTAGGATATATGGCAGCTTGTATTTTTTGGCTTTGTGTCTAGGATTACTACATAGATATCACCTTATATGGCCGAGAAAAGGAACAAATGATGTGTGTTTCCTTGAGGCATTTATATTTCTCTTTACATCCTTTTTTCATTCAATAGCTCTATGTCCAAATTCATTGCATAGATAACAGTAATCATAGAAAGAGTTTATGTACCTAGTGGTTGATGTTCTCCTTTGATTGTTTGTTTGAGGATATCTTCTTTCTTGTTGTAAGTTATGTTGATTAGTCTTGACTTTCTTTCTCTTACATTCTGCTGCTACATGTCCAAGTTCATGGAAAGAAAAACACTTGATATCTTTTCCAGGTGAAAAGAATCTCCTTTGAGATCTTCCGAATTTGTTCAACTCATCTCTAGGAGGAAATGACCTTTTTGCAAAAATCATTTTCCGTGACTCACTCTTTGGCTCTTGTTGTTGTTGCTTGGTACCTTCCTCTAGTGGTCTTTTTAGGACCGCTTCATTATCCTTTATGGATTCTTTTGAGCTACTACTCTTTTCTTATGAGTCCTTCATGAATGTTATCTCTTCTTCTAGTTGCTTACAAAACTTGTTCTTTTCATCTAAATCTCTTCTAGCTGAATCAACCTCATATTCTAATATTTTACATTGTAGGTATCTCTCCTTGAGTTTACTACACATCACTTCTTCTAGCCTCCTTGCTTCTTCAAGTTATGTCTTCAGGCTAACAATTTCCTCCTTGTACTCATGCTCTCTCACATCACATATTTGCACGAGTTTCTTCAAATCTTTGTTTTCATTCTTCAATCGTTCTATACTAGCCAATGATAAGCCAAGCCTGGCTTGATTTTCATTTTCCTTTTCTTCAAAAGAGTTAGGTACATTCACATAGGTAAAGATTTCATTTAACTGAACACTTTCCCTTTGGCAATTTTTTTCCTCCTTCTTCTTTCTCTTTCCCTTCTCTTCATGGTTGTTGCTAGCCTCTTCATACATGAGCTACAATATATCCCAAAATTCGTTTGCAGACGTTAAATCTATTATTGCATCAAGATCCTTGTTATGAAGATTGTTATATATAACACATTTTTCCTTAGCATTCCATTGTTTTTCTTGCACAGAGGGAGAGTTTTTACAGTAACCTTTGCATACAAGCTTCCATACACCAGGTCCATAAGCTATCAATTCGGTTTTCACCTTATCTCTCCACTCATGAAATTTTGTTGCACTCAACACAGGTACACTTTGACAGTCCATGACTCAACCAGATCTACCTTCAAGTTGTTAGGCTTATACAGAAGGAACCTGCTCTGATACCAATTGTTGAAAACTTGACTAAACTAAGAGGGGGGGTGAATCAATTTAGTATATACATGGACATTAATTTTCTTTTCAATAATATCATTAACTAATACATAACATGAGAATCTTAACAAATAATAACCAACATATGAATATGTGATCAGCAAGTAATAAGAAAACCAAACCAGATACATGAACACATAATAACAGCACACATTGACACCAGATATATGTGGAAACCCATAAAGGGAGAAAACCATGGTTTTATTATTGTTGTGATGCAAAGGCAAACTCCTACTCCTTATTACATCTGATTTTTTGTAGGCCCCAACCTACAAGAGGCTACTACCTCCATTTTATTCAAGCTGCAACATGCACGGAAGCTCCAACTCCGATATGTTTTTTGTAGGCTACAACCCACAGGAGGCTCATACCTCAACCAAATCCAACTAGATATTTTTCAAGCTTCGACTTGAAAGGATACTATCATCCCCTTATGCAAACACGAAATAACAATGTACTGGTTTACCCGGTCATACACTTTACATGTCTCCATCTTCATTTCTGCATATTCTTCCCTTCAAATCTAATTCACATCAGCTTCATAAGTGCCAAGTAACTAATGCATAATAGTTCAATCAACTCCCCCACATTCATCCATTCTCTAACATCCCTTATGCCTTCCAAAATCACATATTTTATAGAGATGGTTTTCTAGTAGTTTGTATCCCACATAGGAATATGAAGTGAATAGGCTTGACTCTTTGCCTTCCACTCATTCGTTTCCAAAATATTCATATCTTGAATATTAAAACAAAAATAGTTCATCCAATATTAATTTCAGACACATGTAATCATTAAATGAATCAACCTAATGCCAACATCAAATACCAATATCTCTCATTAATGCATCACAACAATCTTTGCCTTTGCCTTGGAGTCTTTCCTTTGCATCACAATAATTAAGATTAATCAACAATTTCACATCACAAATTCTTCATTAAACAATCCTTGCACCATTATCTAAGCATCAAGCCATCAACATGCCATCAAGGTATTTGTTGCACCTTTGCTTGTTGTTCCTATTATGCTCCTTTGCCTGCTACTCCCTTGCAATCAATGACAATATTGTCAACAATTCCTAAATAAACAAACAGAAGGACATGCATTTCTCAACCACAAATAAAAAAAATAATTCACATATGGATGGATGAGAAGCTCTCTTCCACATTATATTATTATGTTGGGGATAGATACTTCAACTTCACGCCTGCACCAGATGTTTGAAGCCAAATTATTTCCTTTCACATATTCGACACAAACTCAGTTTTTTCAACACTCACCTATTGAAAAGTTTGTGCTTGGCATTTTATGAATTGATAGAAAACTGATTCACACAAGTAAAATAGAAGAAATTCATCGCACTCAGACTAGAAATGTCACAATTGGGTCGGTAGTAACTAAAGATTACAAAGAATTTTGCCTTTATGCTAAATATTAATCAATAACAATAGTGCAGACATAAATCTACTTTTTTCTCAATATTAATCAGGACACATAGTGAATACAACAGATCTGCTTCTCTAGGAAATAGTAACTACCAAAACATGATTCTTTATACTACTGAAATATTCCAATAGAGAAACTTAGAATTCTTATTTTATCAACAGAGAGATTCCCTCATGTGATTATTACATGATTATGCAGGAATCTTGTTTCTCTTCATTCCAGACATAAAATACCTCATTTGGGGCACACGCTTCTCTTCATTCCATACATAAAACACCTCATTTGGGGCACATGGATGTTGGCATTGTGGCCACAGTATATCTAGTATGTTTTCTTTTTGTTCTTTTTTTTGCAGGAGGAGGCGGCTTCACGACCTACTGTCTGTTAAAATAAGCTAATTACTCTTGCATGAGGAATTCGCTAAAATTAGAGAGTTAGTTAACTGAGTGTTGAGTGTTGAGTGTTGAAGAATTAAGTCAAGTCGAGTTAAGTCATAGTCGAATTAAGTGTGTGGTTGCATGTCAAGATATTTTAGGTGAGTTGCTAGTCGAAAAGGTTTAAATACTCTTCACCAGGTTCATTGTAAGAATCATGTTTTGTGTGATTAGTAGAAGAGTTGCAGCTGGTGTGTTTTGTGAATGAATTTTGTGTTCAAGCTCCTCTTCCTTTCCAGCAAATTGGTATCAGAGCTGAGGAAGGACCATAAGGTTCATGGTGCCTGCAAAGCCAGTGAAAAGAGGGCCAAGAGAAGAAGACGAACAATTTTTTTTTAAATTTTCATTGAAAATTTGTCGAACTATTAAAGGGTGCACACTTTGTTAGTGTAAGAACCTCACAAATATCGTTTAACAATGATTACAAGGCAATTGTTTTTACACATGATTTATATCCTCACGTGGGTTTTTCAAAGGATTTTTTGAAAAGCGATATATATGATAATAATTTTTTTTAAGAGTGATTATAAAATGGTTTTTTTATAAATATTTTTTTATATAAAATAATTTTTATATTAAAAGTAATTAAGGGTTTATTTATAAGGATTTTTTTAGAGGAGCTTTGTAAGCTTATAAAAAGGAGAAATTTAAAGTTTTTTTTAATGATAAATTTTGAATAAAGATGGCTTTCTAAAATTTCCTGACCCAGTTTCCACTGTTTATAGGGAAGGATTATGATGTGTGGGCCATTAAGATGGTGACCACGTTGAAGGATCATGATGTTTTGGATTATGTCTAGTTTGGGTTTTCAGAACCTAAGGATGAAGCAGAAGAATGATCTCTGACTAATGAAGAGAAGGAACAATGGAAGAAAGACAAGAAGAAGAATGCATAAGCATTGCAACTTATCTAGCAAGGAGTGGATCGAGCAGTGTTCTAGAAGATTATGATCACGTCTTCAGCAAAGGAAGCATGGGATACTTTTGCGACAAGTTATAAAGGTATGACCAAAGTCAATATATTTAAGTTGCATAAAAATAGGAGAGATTTTGAAAGTCTGCAGATGAAGGAGACAAAGGACATCGATTCATTCATGAATCGGGTCATGATTGTCATAAATCAGTTAAAAATTTATGGTGATGAAATTAAATATCAAACAGTGGTTGAGAAGGTCCTCAGATCTTTGTCTACCAAATTTGATGTTGTGGTAGCAGCCATAGAAGAAGCCAAGGATTTGGAATCATTAACAGTTGATGAGTTGATGGGATCACTTCTATTGCATGAGGAAAGGATAAGTAGAAATCAGGATTCCACTTTAGAAACCGCTTTCAAAAGTTAGGTTTCTATTTCAAGAGACAAAGGTCAAGGCAGAAGTAGATCGAGAGGAAGAGGACGAAGCAGAAGATATGGTGGTCAGAGAGATGGCTGAGAAGAGCATGAACATGAAAGTGGAAGCACCAATTGAAGCTTCAGTAATAATCAAAGAGTTGACAAATCAAAGGTGAAATGTTATTATTGCAATAAATTTGGTCACTATGCCCGTGATTGCAGGAAGAGGATAGTTGATCAAGGGAACCAGAGAGCTAATGTCACTATAGATAGTACTAACTCCATGTTCCTATCCTTCCATACCATGCATGAACCTTTTGATAATGTGTTGCTATTGGACATTAGTTGAAGTAACCACATGACAGAAAAAAAGAATTTGGTTGCAAATTTGGATCAATATGTGAAAACAAAGGTAAATTTAGGGACTGACAAGACTGTGGATGTAGATGGCAAAGGAGTGGTCAACATTCTGACCAAGTAGGGGGAGCTAGAGACAATCGCAGAGGTATATTATGTTCCTAGTCTCAAATATAATTTGATAAGTGTTGGTCAATTGACATGGAAAAGATATAGATTTATCTTTCAAGGACAAGAGTGTGTTATATATGACAAGCCTCCAGGTAAGCAGTTGATAGAAAAGGTGAAGATGACAAGGAACATACTCTTTCCTCTAGTTATGAATTACAATGATTAGGTCAATTCTTTTATAGTTTCATCTTCTAATTATTATTGGTTATGGCAATTTCAATTTGGACACTTGCACTTTTCTGGTTTAAGATTGCTTTAGCAGAAACAGATGGTCAGATGATTACCTCCCATCAAAGAACCTTCTAGTACTTGTGAGTGTTTCATCTAGGAAAAGAAACACCGTGAAAGTTTTCCCAAGGGAGTTGCATACCAAGCAAAGAAACCGCTTGAGCTAGTGCATACAAACTTGTGTGGACGTATAAGTACACAGTCGGTTGGTGGAAGTAGTTACTTCCTTACTTTCATTGATGACTATAGCAGAAAGACTTGGGTTTACTTCTTGAAGTAGAAGTCTGAAACTTTTGCAAGGTTTAAAGAATTCAAAGCCTTATAAAAGAACCAAAGTGATCGACAGATCAAGGTATTGATGTCAGATCGTGGTAGAGAATATGATTCAAAGGTATTCCATGATTACTACAAACAACATGGAATCAGAAGACAATTTACAACCAGGTACACATTGCAAAAGAATGGTGTAGCAGAGAGAAAGAACAGGACAATTATGAACATGGCAAGAAGCATGTTGAAAGGCGAAAACTTATCTAATGAGTATTGGGCAGAAGCAGTTTCATGTGCTATCAATGTGATCAACAGATATCCTATAAAGAGTGTGATGAGCAGTGTACCAGAATAAGCATGGCCAGGTATATCTTGAAGTGTATCTCATCTCATAGTATTTGGATGTGTAGCTTATGCACATGTGCCTAAAGAGCAAAGAGGCAAATTGGATGATAATAGTGAAAAATGCATATATATTAGTTATAATGAGCAATCAAAAGCTTACAAATTGTATAACAGTGTCACCAAAAAGACCATAATTAGCAGAGATGTTATGTTCAAAGGACAAGAGTAATGGAATGGGAGTGCAGACAAAGTAGTTGATGCACAAGTGTCACTGATGGAAGAAGATGATGTAGCAGAAAAGAAGCAGCAAGAATCACAGGTGAAGACACCAAACAAGGACACCAACAAGGACTCCAAGATTTTTTTGAGAAACATGGATCTTCAAACAGATCAATAGATTGAGATTCTCATAACAATCAACTAGGTGATGAATGAGGCAATGGTAAGAGAAAGATGAGAAGTATGAGAGATATTTATGATGATTTGGATACTATTTCAAATTTGGCATTGTTGTCATTCCAACCTACTTCGTTTGAAGAAGCAATCAGAGATGAAAATTGGGTGCAAGCCATGGATGAAGAAATTGAAGCTATTGAAAATAATGATACATGGGATTTGATTCATTTACCAAAGGACAAAAATCTCATTGGTGTAAAGTGGGTGTACAAGACAAAGTTGAATGAGAAAGGTAAAATTGAAAGATTTAAAACTAAACTTGTAGCAAAAGGATTCTCACAAGAACCAGGAATATATTTTGGAGAAATGTTTGCTCCGATAGCCAGATTTGATATTGTAAGAGCAGTTCTAGCCACAACAGCTCAGAACAAGTGGAAATTATATTAGATGGATGTGAAATTATCCTTCTTGAATGGAATTTTAGAAGAAGAAATTTATGTGCAATAGTCTCCGAGATATGATGTTAAAGGTAACAAAGATAAAGTTTAGAAGCTGAAGAAAGCACTCTATGGACTCAAGCAAGTGCCTAGAGCTTGGTATATTAGAATCAACATCTACATGATTAAGAATGGATTTTGCAGAAGCAACATCGAGCCTACCTTGTACACAAAGGTAAATGAGAATGGACAAATTTTGATTGTCTTCTTATATGTTGATGACATGATTTTTACAAGTGAATTTGAGTTAGATGAATTTAAAGCAACCATGATGAAAGAAGTTGAGATGAAAGATCTTGGTTTCATGAAATATTTTCTTAGCATAGAAGTTGAGGAATCTGAAAAGGAAATTTTGATTTGTCAAAATAAATATGTCAAAGATTTGCTGAAAAGCTTTAGGATGGAGAATTGCAAACATGTACCTACACCAGTTTTAACAGGTACAAAGTTAAGCAAGAACGATGAAGGACTAGATGTCAATCCAACTCTATTCAAAATATTGGTTGGCAGCTTCATGTATCTCACAGCTACAAGACCAGATATTATGCAAGGAGTGAGTTTGACTTACATATTTATGGAGACTCCAAAAGGCACACATTGGAGTCCAGGAAAAGGAATTATGAGATACATAGCATGAACTAAAGATTGTGGCATAATGTATGAAAACACATAAAAGAAGGATCTGATTAGATATAAAGATAGTGATTTTGCTAGTAGTTTGGATGATAGGAAGAGCACTTTTCATTATGTGTTCCATATTGGTTCAGGTGTGATTTCATGGGCATCTAGGAAGCAACCTATTGTGACACTTTCGTAAGCAAAAGTAAAATATGTAGCAGCAATATCAACAACATGTCAAGAAGTCTGGTTAAGAAGAGTATTTGATGGACTTAAGAAGAAACAAGAAGGATCAACAAAAATATATTGTGACAACACCTCAACGATTGCACTATCCAAGAATAGTGTGTTTCATCAAAAGAGAAAGCATAGTGATAGATATCACTTTCATAAAGAACTTGTGAGCAATGGAGAAGTTCACTTGAAGCCTTGTAAATCTAGTGATCAATTGGTTGATATATTTACTAAGTCATTAAAAAAATATGTGTTTGAGTTTCATAGAAGAAATTTGGGTGTTGTAAGCCTAGCTAAGACATAGATCAGTAAGCCTGTTTGATTTGTTATGAGTCAGCTTTACTTTAGCATTCATAATTAAGGGGGAGTGTTAAAATAAGCTAATTACTTCCGCATGAGGAGTTACCTAAAATTAGAGATTTAGTTAACTGAATGTTGAGTATTGAGTATTTAATCATTAAGTCAAGTCGAGTTAATTCATACTCGAATTAAGTGTGTGGTTGCATGTCAAGATATTTTAGGCGAGTGGCTAGTCGAAAAGGCTTAAATACCCTTCATCGGGTTCATTGTAAGAATCAAGTTTTGTGTGATCAATAAAAGAGCCACAGCTCATGTGTTTTGTGTATGAATTTTGTGTTTAAGCTCCTCTGCCTTTTTAACACTGTCTAACTCTAGAAATTATACAACATTATGTTGTTGTTATTACTATAGTAATTTTACACATTGTACTTGTTTTGGGTTGTGTTAATTTGGAATATAGTCACTACTATAATATTTTAGTGTTAGAAGAGATGAATATTGGTACTGGTTTATTACATATAGTTTTTTTATTTACAGAGTTCAATTTACATAATCAATTTATAGTTACACATTGTACTTGTTTTGGGTTGTGTAAATTTGGAATATAGTCAATACTATAATATGTTAGTGTTAGAAGAGATGAATAAGGCTATTGGTCTATTTACATACTCAATTTATAGTATTCAATTTATAGTTACACATTGTACTTGTTTTGGGTTGTGTTAATTTGGAATATGGTGACTACTATAATATGTTAGTGTTAGAAGAGATGAATATTGCTATTGGTCTATTACATACGGTTTGTTTATTTACAGAGTTCAACTTACATATTCAATTTACAATATTTAATTTATAGTAACTAGTATATGTTGTTTCTTATCCCTTTATGACTTTTTGTCTTACTATTCTAGAAGTTCTGGGTGAGACCTAACCCCTGGACCTGCCCTAATTATTCCAACATTCTTTCTAAACTCATGATTGTTATCCTAGGCTTCTGGTTAGCAACTCGGCTAGGTAACTAACCTAGGTTCAAATTTCTGTAAATTATCTGATATAGAAATTACAACTGATAAATATTGAACAAAATTTCTTTTTTCTTAAAAACATATTCATCAACAGAAAAAAAGAGAAAAACATATACTCATTATATAGAATAAATAATGTACAACAAAACAAAATACTTATATTTTTGTCAAATATCTCAACCATCAACAAAATCACCAAGAAAGGGATCACTGAGAAAGGGAGTTCTCCACTCAACCAATGAGTATGGTATTCATTGGGCAAACAACTCACTAAGCACTAGGCTATAGTTTAGGATTCCACTGGCCAACCAACTCAAGAATTCTTCTCTTGGCAGCATCCTGCCTCCCCTCAAAATGTCCTGTTTGAGGTTTAGAAACTTAAAACTTCATTATCCTCTCTTGGTCCTCCTCCAACCAGGTACCAAGTTCTGAACGTTGCCTCAAGTTTTCTTCCCTCTCACTCTCTTGGCTTTGTTTTCCCCAATTTATTTGTAGGGAGAGGAATAACTATATAGTCTGGTAAGTGAAACTCCCATTTAGCACTTTCCCCATGATTTTATGGGTTAATGTTATTTATATAAAATAAAATAAGCATTTGCTAGGCTTTCCACATGGCCAATAGTTACAAAGCCATTTGAACTAAAAGTAAACTAGCCTAGATCCATCTTAACTCCAGATCTATCAAGCACCGAGAGGGATCAAATCTCTCGAGATGCAAACCTCTTTTTTGAGTGCAAAACTTGAGGAAAGGTTTGCACCTCGAGAGATTTTATCCCTCTCGGTGCTTGATAGATCCGGAGTTAAGATGGATCTAGGCTGGTTTCAGTCATGTGTGGCCAAAGAAAATCTAACAAATGATTGATTTTATCAATAATATGTAAAATCATCTAATATTAATATAATCATTTTAAATATGCTAAATATAATATAATCATTTTAAATATGTTAAATGTCTCAAATTAATCTGGTCATTTTAATTTTAAATTTGCTTAGTTACCTCAATTTGTTGAGATGATAAATATTGTGAATAACTTTAATGATGAAAAATGATGAAATAAAAATTTTGAATGTAAAGTGACAATGTAATAGTGTCGAATGATAGAAAATGTGAATAATAAGAATATAGTAAATTACAAATAGTCTTCATTGTGATTAATATCAAACTATTTTCTTCTACTATTCTTATTGTAACCCTTGTTACTTTTGTCGTCTTTTCATATTGATTATATGAAAAGGATAGGTTAAATTGTAAACCATTTAAATCTTTAGCTCGAGATATTGTAGTAAACATCATACCTTGTCTCTCTTTCTCTCCAATATTACTTTTAAAATTCATGCATTTTGAACAAACAAATTTGCGGCCTTGGGGCAAAATATTTATTGTGAACCGAAATTCATTATGAAAAA
Source organism: Pinus tabuliformis (assembly GCA_031772625.1). NCBI lineage: Eukaryota > Viridiplantae > Streptophyta > Pinopsida > Pinales > Pinaceae > Pinus > Pinus tabuliformis. The sequence goes on along the minus strand of CM062818.1, from coordinate 353,084,685 downwards.
AATAAAATATAAAGACAACCAAAATTTTTATGGTGAGCTGAAATTCATTATGAAAAAGATAAAATATAAAACAACCAAAATTTTTATTGTGAGCCGAAATTCATTATGAAAAAAATAAAATATAAAGACCTAGAAATGAAATGCATAGAGGAATAAATCAAACCTAGAAATCCTTCTGACACCGAAATCGCAGTTCTTTCTCACACCGAAATCGTTTCCCATTTTGCACAGATCCTAAAATCGTTTCCTCATAAATAGAATTGGACACTTTATTTTTGTGTTATTAATATAGTTAGGGAGAGCCGTGTTTTTTATTAGGGTTGACATTAGATTAATTAGATTAAATTTTCACATTACATTTACATTTTATATTTATTTACATTTACATTTACATGTTTATGAGATCTACCCATTTCATTCTATTAAATTTTCAAATAACATTAAGCTTATGTTAAGTTTAATTAGATCTACCCCATACTCGGGTTAGGTGATATCTACATGATAAGTTTATGTCGGTGCGATAAAATATTTACAACTTACTAAAAAAATGTTACAATAGTTTAAAGAGTGTTACAATACTTTAAAGTTAAGATATTAAAGTGTCTTACAATAGTTTAAGTTTATGTCGGTGTGATAAAATATTTACAACTTACTAAAGAATGTTACAATAGTTTAAAGTTATGATATTAAAGAGTCTTACAATAAGTGAGTTGAGATATTAAAAATAAGTATTTTGAGATATTAAAAATAAATGTTTATACTTTTTATACTCATTATATTTAACCAATCAAATTTTTATCTTAATTTAGAATTCATCCTTGGCATTATTTCATATTATTTTAAATATTAATTTATATTATTTAATTACAATAATCTTGAATGCATATATTTATATATATAATACATATTTTTATTTTTATTTATAAAATATAAATATTTGTGTTATTATTTATAAATTTATTTATTTCATAATTTTTTTAAATTCATATTTCATAATAATTATATATAAAAGATAGAAAAAACTTAAAACTTTATCCTTTAGTTTTACTTATTAGTGTATGTGACATTCCTGATATATATTAATATATAATTGCTATATTTATATTTATAATAGATATTAATACATATTGTGGACATTAATTTCATTTTGGGAATCAAAGTGGCCTCCCTTTCTTTTCAATGTTATGGTGCACTTTTAATTGGACAAAACACATTTAAAAGTATGTTTTTTCATATCCTGGTTAAAGTCCTTTTTAGGGTCATCATTCTAAATTAAATTGCTGAAGGACATAAACCTCATAAAGTTTAATAATAGGCCTAGGTGTCTCATAAAACACGTTGCAGCTGCAATCTAAAGTTGGGATTGTATCGAGAGTACTGATTCCGTGGTCAGTTTTGAACTTTATAAATTTTATTTTAGTTTTTCAAATTGAGTTTAGATTTTGCTTAAGGGAAAATAAATTTTTTGCTTAATAAAATGATATCACTAAGAATATACGAAATTGAATCAAACCCTAAGCCCTCAAAATACATACCATTTTCAATATTTCCCTGCCATTTTATTCCCCATCTTTCAATATCTTCCAATGTTTTTGAATTCCATATTTGTTAAAAGTAAATTGTGTGGTCTTTTTTCTTTTTCCACAATGAATTTTAATATAAGTATATTACAGCACCATGGTAATTACTAATTTGGAATATGCAACAAATGTAGAGAGAGCTTACAAATGTAAATTTTTATTTTCACTTCTATAATGCTCTCTGACACGTAAGGGAAATAGCACTGATTTTCTCTCTCCACATTCTATTCATTTATTTACGTGCTATCACTCAAAAGGCGAGCGCTATTCATGTCAAAGGGCATCTATAATGATAGAGGTGGAAATAAGAGATACCATACCCACCGCTTTTAATAAATCCGTAGAAAGGCGATCCCTAGCAAGGAATAAAGTCCTAATATTGGGAAATTCTGACAATTTAGTGGGCGTTAGGCAACATCAGGATAGTACACTGGGAAAAAAAAGTATTGTATATTAAATTTGAGCTGGAATCCTGTAACTTATCTTCGTTTAAATCCTGTAACGGGACCACCAGGATGACGCTGCTGTGGTTATAATATTTTTAATTCTTTGGCGTTAACCTTAACCGATCAGTAAATCTTGAGTTACAAACTATTTACTGCAATACTGCAACATATACGTCATGGGAAATCTGTACGCATATATTCCATTATCTCCGTATACTGCGCAAATCGCCTCAAATAGATTCGAATAACGTAGTCTAAACTGGCGACAATTTTATTTGAAATAAAGTTTTTTTTTTTTTATAAAATCAAGATAACATATCTTGAAAATAAGGGATTTTTGGAAATCCAGATTACTAGTGTCAAATTTTAGAATTTTTGATGTTTCACAGATTTTAAAAATGCTAAATCTATTTCTACCCTTAGAAAAATATTAAATATTTTTTATTTCATTTTTTTTTAAATAACTCACAGAAGTTCTTCTCTCACTGTGGAGCGAAATCTTCGCCCACTTAGACAATTCCAGTCAGATTTTACTAAAATACTGACGCAGGTACTTTTGTAAATATTCTATAATCAAGTGAAATCTTTTTTGACCAGATTCTTCAATAAACAAAACAGACAGGACAAGTTTCTCAACAACAAATAAACAACTTTTCACATATGGATGGATGAGAAGCTGTCTTCCACATTATATTATTATGTCTGGGAAAAGATACTTGGACTTCACGCCTGCACCAGATGTTTGAAGCCAAATTGTTTATTTCGGCAGATTCGACCCAGGCTCAGTATTTTCAACGCTCAGCTATTGAAAAGTTTGTGCCTAACCTTTTATGAATTGATAGAAAACTGATTCACACAAAGAAAATAGAAGAAATCCATCGCTCTCATACTAAAAATGTCGCAATTGGGTCGGTAGTAACCAAAGCTTACAAAGAAAGTTGCCTTTCTGCTAAATATTAATCAATAACAACAGTGCAGACAGAAATATGCCCTTTTCTCAATATTAATCAGGACACACAGTGAAAACAGCAGATCTGCCTCTCCAGGCAACAGTAACTGCCAAAGCATGATTCTTTATACTACTGAAATATTCAAACAGAGAAACTTAGAATACTTATTTTATCAACAGAGGGATTCCCTACTTATTTATCAACAGAGGGATTCCCTACTGTGATTATTACATGATTGTGCAAGAATCTTGTTTCTCTTCATTCCAGACATAAAACACCTCATTGGGGGCACGCGGATGTTGGTAGCGTGGCCACAGTATATCTGGCCTGTTTGAACAAGCATGACATGGAGGATAGCACCGTGCCTCGCACACTGGATACCACATTGCGGGTGGCGCTACAATTTCTTTCTTCTCTTTCTTTTCTTCTTTTTTCTCCTCTTTCTTTTCTTCCTTTTTCTCTTCTTTCTTCTCCTCTTTCTTTTCTTCCTTTTTGTCTTCTTTTTTCTCAGGAGGCGGAGGAGGCGGCACGGGCCCGGCGGACATCAATTTAGCGCACCTAAACTTCCTTCTCAGCAAATTGGCGACGCCCACGGGATCTGCATCTCCGATCACCGTCAGCGTCCTCTCCTTCATATCGATCGACAACGAATCGATTCCTGCAAACACCCAAACATTCAAGAACATTCGCAGAAAAAGTAAATTAAATCGTCGACTGCGAATCGATTCCTGTAATCATCCAAACATTCAAGAACATTCGCAGAAAAAGTAAATTAAATCTTTGACCGCGAATCGAATCCCGTAATCACCCATACATTCAAGAACATCCGCAGAAAAAGGTAAATTAAATCTGTTTTCAGCGAAAAATTAAATCTTTGACGGCGAATCGATTCCCGTAATCACCCAAACATTCAAGAACATCGGCAGAAAAAAAGTAAATTAAATCTGTTTTCAGCGAACAAGAGAGTGACGCGCAATAATTCTTACCATCGATTTTAGTGACAGAATGCAAGGCGACCTTCTTGCATTTATCGCAGCACAGATCCAATGACATCACAGTTTTCTGCAGAGCAATCAATTGTCAGCTCACAACAGGAATAAAACAGAGAATCCAACCCTAAAATTTGAACACATCAGGGCTTACATTCGCCATCTGAACCCGTGCAGAATCAGGAACAAGAATAGGATGCCTTGCAGACTTTTATTCCTCTGCAGAGATCTGAACAATTATGGGAATTCCAGGGCTCTGAAACAAGATGAAATTTTTTGCTCGTTATAAGGCAATCAGACCTTGGCTTTAACAATGGCCATGGCAGATAAGAAAATATTGAAATCAGACCTTGGCTTTAACAAGGGCCATGGCAGGTAAGAAAATATTGAAATAACCCTACAACAACCATGTAGCACGAGACGTCTTGACTACGTAACTCGAAAACAAGGGAAGACCATTGGATCGGCGCACGTCGCTGACGTGGCGAGAATGCTCCTGTCTATCGTAGCATTATGTCATCCATATGTCGTAGGTGACTAGATATGTTTATTGATGGCAGCTGTCAAAGTATTAATTTGTTGAGGGTGTGCGTCAAACAAGTATAGAATTTAATTTATCTTTAATGTTTTCCAGAAGGGAAGCCATGCACGCTAAAACAACCAAAAAGGGGGGGCGCCGAGAATTGACGAACTCATTTCGAGTCTGGTAATTTGCAACGTTCAGCCATTCAATGATTTAGTCTTAAGCAAATTTTCAATTGTCGGTTTTGACTGAATAAACAGATATTTGAAGTGATTTTTTATAGTTTGGGTTTTGATGAAATAAAGAGACATGGGAAGTGAAAGTCTTTGATTGGTTTTAAACTTTAGGCCAATTTTAATGATATAAGTTGAATTATATAAATTATATATATGATTGATTTATGTATTGGACATTTTTTGATTATGATTGATTCCAGTATTGGGAAAATTTTAGATTAGGATTGATTTTAAGTATAAGAAAACTTTAAATTAGGTTTGAAATTTTATAATTTTTTTATTATAATTGTAATTAAAAAAAATCATTTGAGATAATGAATTTTGTATTACATTTTTGAATTTCAAATTGATAATTGTGATGGAATGAAAGAATTTTGTTAATTAACTTAAAAAAAAAAATTAAAATGATAAATTAAAAAAAAATCAACTCATAGTGATATATGGTGGTGAGATTATCACATAAAAAAATATATCATGAGACCATCATATTAAAATTTAGTTTATATTCTTGAATTTCAAAATGATAATTCTGATGGAATGGAAAAACTGTATTAACCAATATTAAATTTTTTTTTTACTAAAAAATATTTAAATGATAAATTTTAAGAAAATCATCCCATAGTGATACATGGTGGTGAAATTGTCACATAAAAAACATATCATAGTACCATCATATTAAAATTTAATTATAAATGAAGCAACCATAAACATGTTATATAAAAAATTAATTAGATTAAATACTTTATAAATGTAAAATTTTATAATAAAAATAATAATTATATTAAATTTTAATTATATATTTAAAATACTATAGTTTTAAAAAAATAGTTATCATTTAAATAAAAATAAGAATATAAAATAAATATTTTAAATATATTTTTATGAAATCTATTAGAGAAATAATTATTAAAATTTAAAAATAGAATTATCATTCAACTATATATATATATAAAATTTATTAATGGTTGATACGAAAAAGATTTATCATTTTTTAAATATTTAACATTAAGTTTATATATATATATAAATAAAAGATAAAAATATATATAAATTGTTTATATGAAAAAGATGTGTATTTAAATTTATATCTATATATATATTTTATTTTATTTTATAAAAAATATGACACATCTTTTAATATATATATATATAGATATTTATTTATTTATTTATTTTATTGTATAAAAAATATGTTTTTATAATTTAAATTGAAAACATAAACAACTTACAAAGATTCTTTTATTTTGTTTTTAAAGAATGTATATTTTTTATGTTGCATAAGAAATTAAAAAGTACAATCTGTTGGTTGTATAGTAGCACATTTGATAACTTAAAAAATTAGGTTGAGAATAAAATTTTAGATATATCTTAGACTTTAAACATATCAAAGGACAAAAATGACCACATTCTTATTAGACACCTCTAAGCTAAAAGCTAATCCAATATCTAATAAAAGAGCTTTCTTAGATACTATAGTATTTTCTACTTATGAATATGAAAAAGATGTGTAATTATTTCCATGCTTAACCAGAATTGATATGAGAAATTACAAAATGATATTAATAATAATAAAAAAATCAACATCGATAATTTAAAAAATATATATATATTTTCAAAAACTTCATCTTTTTACATACATAATAAATTTAAAATTAAGATAATTTAATTTTAATTTTACATAAATTATTATAAATTCAATAAATTTTTACATAAAAATTTAAAGTTAAATTAACTTACATAAAATAAATAATTTTTTTTTAATAATTATAGCAATGAAATATATAATGTATCCCATTTTTTCCAAATACAATACCATAGAGAAAACTTAAATTATAAGTACACCAATTAAACTAAAGCTCATAGTGTAAAACTTATGAGATGTTATTTTTAGATAATAAGACATATTCTTAAAGAAGATCAAAACCTAAGAATGTAGAGCTAGCATGGCGTGTCCTTCTTTGAAATAATAAGACAAGATAATGATATTAGTTTCGATGGAGTTAAATCCAATTCACAGTGTCTTAACTTGAGGAGTTTATATTTTTTCTTATGTTATTCACTAAAAGTGAACAGAATTATGATTTTGAAAGAATTTTAAAGATGGTTTTATAATTTATTTGATAAGTTAAATTTAACAATGAGTTTGAAAAGGCAGTAAATTTAATTATTTTTATTATGATTTTTAAATTTTATAAAGAATTCGTTTGAAGTTATAAATTTAGTGGTTGTCTAGAATTGGGCAGAATGGGAAAGACACGCCTTGTTCCCGAGGTTTCCATGAGACAGCCTTAAAGTTCTCCTTATTTAAAGTGGGCAAGTGGCTAGTCGAGCTTAATATAACTTCATTGGGAAAAGCAAATGTATGCACTTCTATTAGGGTCGTATTCTATGGTTACAATTTCTCCTGGTATATGTTCTTTATTCCGCTGTAAATCAATTTGACGATACAGACGCTTGTGACCCCCTCCCCGTGCTTTTCATATTCTATAACATATTCTCCCACAGAGCATTTTGACTTAGCAAGTGGAAAGGAGAAAACGATTTTTTAAGTTTAAATTTTTATTAATGTAAGATGAGTTATAATTTTTTGGATAAATATTGTTGTGTGAATACAAGTTTTGTGAACCCTTGAATGAATGTTGAGTCAGTACAGCAACTTCAAGGAAGTTGAATTTTTTTTAATTAAAAAAAATATTAATAAAATATTTGATTGTGAAACTTTCATTTAGATGATTTTCCGGAATTTAAAAAATGAGCAAAATAAAGAGATTTTTATTTTATTTCAAAAAAATCCAACATAATTGATTTATCTAATTTTTAACTTATCATTAACATTAATATTGAAAAATAAAATATAATTATGATTTAAAATAAAAGATGTATACATTTTTTTGTAATAAGAGCAACCATAATTATGTACAAACTTCTTATTTATACAAATCAATTCCCATTACTATTACTATAATTTCTAATTAGAAATTGGATGGGTAAGAAGATCATATCTCGAGACTAAATGTGTACCTGTAATGTAAGTATGTAAACAACTCTAAAAGTCGCATAATTAAAAAATAAAAAAATAAGTTAGAAGTGATTGGTATGAGTGCAAAAATTTATAAGTTGGCTTAATTAATAATAAAAAAATTAAAGTAATAAAATTCAATTTGTTATATTTTGATTTTTTTATTAACTTGTGAATAGGGTTTGTTACAATAGTATGGGCCAATACCATGGCTTATCAAACAATAACTTATTTCACAACCTAAATATTTTATAACAATATGAAAAGATTATTAACCATGGATATTCACCCACACGTTACCATGCATATTATTAACTTGTAAAAATTAGGCTTTATTACAATATCATGGGCCAATACCATGGCTAATCAATACCACATGTCCGAAAACCATAATTTATTTTACAACCCAAATATTTTATAACAATATCACAAGATTATTAACCATGGATATTCATCCCCACTTTACCATGCATATTATTAACTTGTAAAAACTAGGCTTTGTTACAATACCATGGCTTTAATTACCATATCCCAAAAAACATAACTTATTTCACAATCAAAATATTTTATAACAACATAACAAGATTCTTAATCATGAATATTCACCTCCACTAACTTGTGAATAGGCTTTGTTACAATAGCATTGGCTAATACCATGGCTTATCAATACAACATGCCAAAAAATGATAACTTATTTCACAATCAAAATATTTTATAAGAATATGACAAGATTCTTAACCATGGAAATTGACCCCCACTTTACCGTGGATATTATTAACTTGTAAATGGACTTTGTTATATTACCATGGGACAATACCATGGCTTATTAATACAGATGCCCAAAAACCATAAATTATTTCATTATAAATGTATTTTATTTTAATTTAATTTCATAGCATTTTTTTAATTGAAGCTAAAAGGAAAAAGGTTATAATTATTTTTGAGAGATATCTAAACACTATATCCTCACCACTACTACAAATATTTCCACATAAATTAATTAAGGTTTTAATAAAATTAAAAATGAGAATACTTTTATATTTAAAGATGTGAAATTTATATAATACAAATAGTATCACTAAGAACCAATATAGATCCATCTTAACTAAGGATCCAAGGGATGAAAGCAAGCAAAATGAAGGAAAGAGAGGGGGAGGGGTAGAGAGGGAGGGAGATAGTGACAAAGATGGAGAGAGAGAGGGGGGGGGAGGAAAGAACAAAGACATAGAGAGATAGAGGTGGAGAGAGAGAGGGAGTGACAAAGGAAATATGGAGAGAGAGTGATGGAGAGAGGAGAGGAGGGAAGAGAGAGAAGAGGTGGGGAGAGAGATAGGGAGAGAAGGGCAAGAGAGATAGAGGGGGGCACAAAGATGGAGGGGAGAGAGATAAGGGAGGGAGATAGTGATAGAGTTGGAGGGAAGAGAGAGAGATGGGGGGGGGGTGGCCCGAGAAAGGGAGAGAGAAGACTGGAGAGAGAGATCGGGGGGGGGGGGGGTGCGCCGAGAAAGGGAGAGAGAAGACTGGAGAGAGAGATGGAGTTGGAGGGGGAGAGAGAGGGTGAATGATAGGGGAGCAATGGAAAGAGAGTGAAGGACAGAGGAGTGTGGGAGTGAGGAGAGAGAGAAGGAGAGAAGGGGAAGAGAGAGAGAGAGAGAGAAGGGGAAGAGGAAGAGGGAGAGAGAGAGAGTGTGTGTGTTTGGGGGGTGAGAGAGAGAGAGGGACTAAGAAAGAGACACATAGATACAAATATATATATTATATAGTATTATATAACCACCATAGATCCATCTTAATCCATATCTATCAATTACCCAGAAGGATCCAATCTCTCGAGGTGCAAACCTTTCCTCAAGTTTTGCACTCAAAGAATGTTTGCACCTCAAGAGATTGGATCCCTCTGGGTGCTTGATAGATCCCGGGTTAAGATGGATCTACGCTAGTCAATAACAATCACACAAATTAACAATGTAGTTATTACACTCCATAGATGCGTTAAAGATAGGAGTAGTCTAACTAATAAATGAAATGAGTTTTTGGAAATACAATTTTTAGTGAGTGTAATTTTTTGTTCTTTAAAATATATTTTTGGATGTATAAATAAATTTAACACCTTAAAACACTCAAAAACCACTAAATTTTTACAAATTAAAACAACTTAAACTTATATTTTTTATTAAATTTTGAAAATAAAACTCAAAAAATAAAGATTTATGAGGAAAAAATAATATATTTAAAATAAAATACTCTTGAGTGTGATAATTTACGCCAATCAGTCAACCTTAATTGTCATGAATCATCTGATGATATTTAGGGGTCATAATATAATATTAATTTTGGCACGATCCGCGTTAGTGGTATTACGATATTATTTGGCATCTGTATGTACGTGACCTTTTTGTCTTTAGCATCCGTGCCCTCCTTACTTCACAAAGATTCCTATATTAGGAATTGGGACATATACCAAATCTTACAATTATTTGTAAGCGGACATATACCTGTTATTACAAAGTTTTGATTAGGTGGTCATTGTATTATTAATACCACGTTAAAAACAGATTACGTAGAATAAAAAAAATAAAAAAAAATATTTTCTTAATTATAAATAGTATTCATAATAAATTTTCCCGAGTAATGCGTTTCATGTAAATTAAACATTTGTATTATCATATTTTTTATATCATTCTTTTATGGAGCACTTTTCATTGTTTTCGATGTTGCGTTAAGTCGAAGGTTCTTAAAGAAAGTAAGACACTTTTTTTATTTTAAGCGGTAAAATATTAGGAATCCAAAACCACTAAATTTTTTACAACAACTGAGATTCGAAACATGTCCACTAATCCTTTTTTATATGATTTTTTTGAAAATCTTAATTATTATATCACTAATCACAAAAGCTTTCGATCTGAAAATGTATCATGCTTAACCATTAATAAATTATTTGCGAAAGTTCCATTAATTTTCTTTAATAAATCCCACGATGATGGATGGGCTTTTCTTTTTGGAAGCTTGACATCGCATCATTATAACTCAACTGTTTAAGCATATTTAATTTAGACACATGATCAAAAAGGTGCCCCAAAGTTGAATAATTATAAAGGTGATGGCACACAGTGAAATTCCAAGTTTGCTTAATGTTATACACTGTAAAACGACAAAATAAATGAAATAAATAATAATCTTTTAATGATATAGCAATGTCATTTGTTTTTATTTTTTAGTTAGAGATCTAGCCTTTATTTTTTATTTAGAGATCTAACCTTCAAAATATAGATTATAAGAGTGTTTATTTTACAATAATATTTAACTTAAAAATGTATTTTGATATCTAAATAAGAATTAAATTAAAATATAAGAATATAGGTTAATGATTTAAAACTCAAACACTTTTTTAGAAGAGTAAAAGTCTACCCCTACAATCATGGATTAATTATTTGAGATATCATAGCTTCATTAAATAATGATAATGAGTTAATCCAAGTAATAATAATAGTTTTCATTAACGATTTTCAACTAAATTATAATAAATTTAAAAGTTTACGCCATCATTATGGACAAATTATTTGAGATGTCATAGTTTTTATTTTCAACAAAATTATAATAAATTTAAAAGTTTATGCTATCATTATGGACAAATTATTTGAGATGTCAAAGTTTTTATAAATAATGGTAATGAGTTAATCCATGTTTAAAATTAAAAATAATAAGTGATAATAATAGTTTTTATTAACAATTTTGAACTCAATTTAATTAATTTTATCTTTTTTCATAAAAAAAAATAAAATGATGATATTATATTGATGATTAATGTTTACTAAAACTGATATGGTTTATAAGAGGTGAAGAGATTTTTCATAATTTTTTATTGTTTTAAATTTATGTTAAGTATTAAGTGAAATTTTCAAAAATCACCATAGTTTTGTTTACTTAAAAAGCTAAAAAAAAATAGTAGTATGACAATTTTTTTGAAAATTAGATCAAATAATATTTATAAATTTTTTAGATACACTATTATAATATTTGAGTATAATATTATTTGATTGAGGACAACTTAAGAAGAATTGAAGCACATGAATGGCGTTAGGTTATTCATTATAGAGTTTGAACCTTGTTCCACTCTCAAATACCATGGTGTCAAAATTACTTTTATGGATATTAAGTCTCTTTTTTTTCTCTTCCTTTTTTAAGTGGAACAAAAATTTTTCAAAGTAAATTTCTTTGATGATTCCAAAAAGAAGAGGGCACCCTCCTCCTCCCAATGAAAATATGATTGGGGGATCCAATACTAGACCTTCTAAGATTTGAATCTACTATTTCATGAGAACATGAGTAGATTCTTCAAATTGCTTTCAGAAAATGATTAAAAAAAAAAATTCTAATATGTGAGAGAACTTGGCCCCACTCTAGACCCATGGAGGCGAAAGAATGTTGAGCACTAGATTTTAGGGATTTCTTGCTTCGACCATATATAATTCCTATTAATGGATGGAGGAACAACTTAAAACATGAAGGAGAACAAGTGTAGACATTAACCTCTTCCTCTTCCTCCATTCTAGCCTCTTCTTCCTTCTTGTCATTATTCGTAGATGAAGACTCTTCCTTTTTCTTTTTTTGACCATGGTGAATTGATAACTCATTGGAGTAATTTGGAGACTCTTCCTTCATTTTTTAACCATGGTGAATAGATAACTCATTGGAATAATTTGGGTAAGGTCAATTTCAAAATCCACGAGGGTGGGGGATCCTATTCATTGAGCCTTATCACAATAAGCTAAAGATGTCCCCTTGTGGAATTCGAAACCAAATAGAGGGTATAACATCCCATTGTGTGAACAACTTGGTCACCCATGAGCAGAGAAATGAAGTATCTTCTTTAGTTGGTGGATTAATGTTCTCTAGAGGAACTTGATTTGGAGTTTCTTGATCAACTTGAGATTGTACAACCATGACTTACGCCCCTTAAAAATCATACCTATCATCAAAAAATTATATTTATTACTAGAGGGAGGATGCTAACGAGATTCATACCTTTTGGAATGAGGCCTCTTAGGCATGATTCTTTTGTTTCCTTGAAATGGGTTTAAACACTCTTTTCTCATCATTACTTTGAGGAGACAGTAGAAGTTTGGGAGGAGGCTAATATGTTGGATTATTTGGACACCTTTTTCTAAAGTTCCTATTCTCATGTAAAAAATTTCATTTGAAAGCAACTTGTTCATAATCGAGGGCATGAATATGGGACCAGGTTTTGCCAAGGAAAGTTGCCTTAGGAACTCCTTTGGCAAAATCCATTTCAACACAAAAATTCTTGCACATGAGAATTTATTTCCCTTGGGCTGAGAACTAGTAATAGAGCAACTGAACTTGGCTTATATGGATTTAAAAATACCATCACCCGAACAAAGAAGAGGAAGATACAACAATCTAATCCAAACATGAGCAAAAGAAATTTCCATGTTGGAATTAAAATATGAAGACTGGTAGGTGAGAAAAATTCCCCTAGTTCTTATGAAATAATGTTCATATTTGTAGATCAGATCCCTATCCTCCCTTTTTTACAAATAAAAGAAAAAGCCATTTCCACAAATAAAATTGTCAGCATATTAATGGTCTTTCCAAATGTTAGAGGTTCACTCTAAAACATAGCTATAACTAGGCTAAAGGTTGGTGAACTTACCAATCAACCCTCTTTCCTTAAGGGTATGAATGTTCCTCTGCACAAAAGAAGAAAACCCCAAATCAAGAGAAGGAATTATATCTTCTCTTATTACAAATATGCTTGGGAGACCCATTGAAACACGGCTAGAGAGCCATGATCATCCATGACAGGGTTGGAAGACCACCCATTGAACAAGTAACAAACTCAATGACTCGAGATAAGGGAAAACTCTAAATTCACAACCACATAAAACCATCTTATTTCAACTAGGAAAAATGTAGCATACGCCACTAAATCATGAACATTGGCATCGAAAAATCTCAATGGACTACACTCACATGGAACAATATGAGAAAATATATTAGTCAAGTGAACAATGAGTCAAGGAAAATGGAACAAAGATTAAAACACCAAATCAATAGCAAAAAATATAGATCTACCATCATCTACTACTCTATAAACATTTTGCATACTGTTATGATTAGAAAAACATACAAACAAGCAGGGTGAAGCGATGGTGGTTATGAAACCAAAGCCACTTGCTCCCCTTCAACACTCTCAAACTCAAATCTGAGTGGCCAAGGGGATTAGAGAAAGCGAGCAAGTTGTTACACAATAAAGAAAACAGAGGAAACAAAACTAAGAAATCATCTTGTTTCTAGTCATGAGATTCAAACAAATAGAGGTGACATACCATCCAAAAATGAATTCATTAGTAAAAAAATATAGTACCCTAACCACCACCGATTACACTCCAGCCAAGGTGGCACATCCAAATTCCAGCGTGTTCGAGGATAAGATAACACAAATAAAACCAGAGTCCCATAAATTACATACCTCCACAGTAGAGAGCTATAAGACTAGAACCATGCCTCTAACACAATGTATTTCTCAAAATAAAAGGAGGGAAGGACATTTGAGATTAACAAATTGTTGCAGGCCTTCCAAAGACAAGGGTGCTCCATCAGTGCTCTCATCAATGAAAACACAAATTGCGTACTCCCAACCCCACAAATGACTGCAAATCCTTGCCAGGTAACCCCTTCGTCTATCCTACTATCTCCATGCATGCAACAATTAATTTTCCACCTACAGAACATCCTTCCAAAATTCAATCTCGGGTTACGGATTTACAAAGAAGCCAACTCTTCCAAGCCTAAACACTAATTTAAATCCCACGACATAGTGTACCAATAGTTGCATTCATGGACTTATAAAAACTTCGAACTAGGCAAAGCCTCAGTAGTAAGTGTGACTCGAGTTTTTCTACCAACACTCTGCCTCTCTAGAGTTCTATATTAGAGATTTCTTCCTTCTAAAGTTAAGAACCATGATGGAATTAAGGGCTCAAGCATGCATGAATTGACCATGCCAACCTCTTCATAAATACTTGTCATATCATTTCGTCAACAAACATGTGCTCCCACACCAATGTTGCCTTAGAAAACCAACCCCATTAAAGAAGAAAACAAAATTATTATAATGTATGTTAAGTCGTCTTAAATTTTTCTAAGTGTCTAACCCATTTAGGATAGAATTATGTGAAAGCTTTGAAGGGATAATTACCTTATGATATGTAAACAATCTCCTCAAAGCTTTGTAACTGTTATTGGAAAAAAATAAATTGTTATAATATATTTATATTTTTAAGTGTTTAATCCATTAAAGTCAAAGAATTAGAGAGAAGTGAAATTTTGTCAATTGGCCTTTTTTCTTGGACATTTTCTATTATTATTATTATTATTTTTATCTATTGAATTAAAAAATTACCTATTTTTAACCTATATATAATTAAATTATTAATATTCAACATAAATTTACTAGTTAAATAATAAATTACATATTTTTTTATTCAATATTTTCTACATTCTATATACATAATTTTCACATCAAAATAATTACCTATAATATTCTATATAAATATAATATTTAAATCCTCAAAAATTTCCCTAATTAAAATATAATATATGTAAACCATTAATTTAGATTTTTGAAAAAATTATATATATATATATAAAACATGTCTAACACATATAAATATAAAACAAATATTAAAAAATAAGCACACATATAAACAAATTTTATAGATAATAAACTTTATAATATAATATAATATGTGTTTAAATTATATATATATATATAATTATAATAGATAATAAACTTTATAATATAATATAATATGTGTTTAAATTATATATATATATATATATATATATAATATTATAATTATAATATGCTCATACCGTTTTAATTTTATTTTAAGTGCATAATTGATAATTCCTCTTTAACACTACTTATAAATTTTAATTAAAAAATATATTTAATAGTTATAATAAAAATAATTATATATTTTAAGTTTTTATATAATAATAATAGATAAAATAAAATAAAATTAATTATTAAAAAAAACATTTTTATAGATTGAAAAATGAGGAAAATAATAACATCAGTTTTTATATTTTTTTCAATATAATTGTATTTAGAGACGCTTTATGTTTTAATATTGTAGTGATAGCACAAAAAATTGTGTAATATAATGTAATAAAATATTATGTTGAATGGGTCAAATTATTTAAAAATAATAATAATAATAATAATAATAATTAATATTTGAGATCATTATTATTTATAATGAAAAATTTTAATTAGTGTTATAGTAGGTTGTTAGTGGGAAGGAAAGGAATCTTCCTCACCTAGATTCAATTCCTACAAGTGACATGATGAATATTGACAACATTGACAACAATATATCTATGTTCCTCATATGGAATATATAGTATTGCACTTTATATATATATGGGGGACAATAAAACAAACCAAAACACTTAGGGATGTGGAATTGATAATGTGCTTCACACTTGCTACCTCAATTTTAAAATAATAAAAAAACCCTTTCTTTCCCATTCCCTTCCCCTCCCTCATTTTCTCCTCCATCCCACCACATTTTCTTTGCAATTAACTATGATTCGGGTTTATAAGGACTTAGGTAGGGTTCTATGTTCTATATTTTCATCTACTTGCATACTAGGGTTTTTCCTACTAGCTTGAGGAAATTGCCCCAACTCCATGGCTAACATTCGGAAGGTTGTGCATATGGACGAAAGAATGCTATTTTTCCTTCAGGTCTGTGAGTTTGTCGCTTCTTATCCTCTAGTGCCTAGATCCTCCTTTTGTTCAATAAAACTTCACTCCTCTTCTCATCATATGACATCAACTTTATCCTCACGACCTTTTTCCATTTGGTTATAACCAAGAGCATGAAACCCATAAAAAGGTGAGAAGGGTGAGATTGAATAGGGCGGGGGATTGAACTATTGACTTAACATATAGGAGTGCCTTAACAATGCACCTGATGACTCTCTATCCAAGAACCCATGGAAAAGAAAAATATGGTCTATTGGAAATTAAGAAAGTAAGAGATTAATTGAGATTCTTTAACATTTTATTTCTATGATAAAAAAAGGGAGAAAAGCATTTCTAGATCCTCATAATTTTGTTGACTTTACATGTGAAGAAGGCTGGTAGTGTGGTAAAAATGATTAAAATTAGAATGAATGTGAATAAGTGTTGGGAAATCCAAGGGAAAGTGCTTTTCATCTTCAAGCCTCTTAATATCTCAAAGGTGACAAACTCTTTCATAGCAAGGGGTTTTGGGAATGACCAATTTCACCTTGAAGCCCAAGGAAATTAGTTTCTATCTTGGAAATGTTCATTTTCTTCTCAACACTGGTTAAGGGAAAAAAATAATTTTGGTTTTCGATATTGGGGTTGATCACCTCCTTATAATACCTTAGATTCCTTTTTCCCTCTAACTCTTTATCATCCCACAACTTATCCTTAAATTTGGAAGTAACAATATTTTTAATACTACCATTATTCTTCAAGATGATCTCCTTTTACGCACCAATGGTCTAGCCAAGATTGAGCATCCTTATGCCAACCTTGCTTGAGCCAGAGGTAGCGGTTCGTTAAAAACAATTTTAGTACGTTTTTACTTATGAGTATAAAGAATATTTATAATTATTTCAATGTTTAACATGAAATTGATAAAAAAATACAAAATAATATTAATAAAAAGGACAATTTTCTTGAGTACATTATTCTTTACATATTTCTCAATTTTTCAATTTCAAAAATTTTAAAATATCTATATCTATATATATATATATATATATATATATATATATATATATATATATATATATATATATATATATATATATATATATATATATATATATAATAATTCTCTGAAATTAAAATAATTTGAAATTAAAATCTAACATTAAATTAACTTTATACAAAACAAATAAAAAAATAAAAGTGATAATCATTATAACAATCCCCCGATGGGGGTGTTAACACTGATTTAATGGGGCCCTTGGAGGTTGCGCCCACCACCCCATAGTTCTATCAAGCATTAATAGGGGCTAGTTGTGACCTCCCTTCACATGCACACACATATAGGTTATCTTATGGAAGAGCATGTCTAAGAAATGGATAGGATGGGGAAGCCATTAGTTAATGGTGAATGGAGAGGAACCAAGGAATGGGCCTCGACCCCCTAGTTCTACTTCTTAACAAAGAGAGATTGTGCAATCCCCATCGTGTTGTGGCTAGTGTATGGTTTTGAAAACTTAGGAGGAGGTTGTGCATGTTTATGCAAGTTAGTTATGAAGGCATTAGAGTTCTTAGACATTCAGCCTGGTGCTCGACTACTAGAGGCTTGATTTGCAAGAGGGCCTTTGACAGTGCTCAACCTTTTCGTGGAGTGAATTATTATGTTCTTTATCAATTTTAGTTGGTCTATTTATTTTGGTGGTTAGTTGGGTTTGATTTGAGAGTCTCGGGTTATGAAGCTCTCTGTTCCATCAAGTCTTAGGTGTTAGTATTAGTTCGGGGTATGGGGTCAATTTGCTTTCGAATTTTGGATGGTGGTCCTCATTCAAGTCTCAAATCTAGGAATGCAAGTCCTATTTGAAGAAAACCTCTGGTGCTTCGTGGTGTTTGGTATAGTTTTGGGGGGATAAGGTCTAGTTTATTAAAGTTTGTGGGTGGTTGTGCTACTTTAGGCTTTGTATTTTGATGGTCATTTCTTCGACATTCTTGGGTTCAATGGTTAATGGGGAAAATATTATGGAGGAGGTAATCACTCCTTATATTTCAATTGTCAGGTCATGTGTAGAGTTGGGGTCAAGTGCCTCGATTTACTGTGATGAATTAACTTGGTTCCATATTCGTGTTGGTGTTGGGTGTAGTTTGGTATTTTATTCCTTTTCAGGTAGAGGGACTCATTGCAATTATTGGAAATATAACCCTATTCAGTTATGTCCTTGAGATAAAGGGGGAGGAGAAAGAGGGGGTTGGTAGCCGACCCTAGCAAGGGCAATATGAAGCTCATTTTTTTCTCAATGACTTAATTGCCACCTTTTTCAACGTTGTTTCACTAGAAACATGCAAAGAAATATGAAAACTTGAGAAATCGAAAGAAAATCTCTTTCAGATTCAAAAATCATGGAGGATATGCCAACTTGGGTTCCTGATCTTGGGCACATCATTGAGAGGAAAAAACAATACCATAGCTTAGTGGACCCTTCTAGGCTTGGTTCTAAGGGACAAACAAGTGGAGAACATGGAAATTTTTAAGGGCTAATATTCGTAGATGGGCTAATTTTCCATGTCTTTTTCCAAAAAAAAAAATCACCCATTTTCATTTTTCCTAAAATCAATTCGCCCAAAATTTAAAGGATAAAATTATTTTACATTAAAAATCGCCAATATTTTATAGAGACTATCACCAAAACTTTATAAAGGCTATATGAAATCATTAGAATTTGAATGTTTTTCACCAAACATTTTACAATTTTCATATTAGGGATTAATAAGATTCGCCAAGGTTTCTAAACTTTAAAATAAATTTCCATCCTTAAGATTTTCCCTGGTGGAGAAGTACAATATTTTCACATCTGTAGTTTTGTTTATATAGAATTGACTCGCATTTGGATCATGTAGAAAGCCACATAGCATATGAATCAGATAAGGGGGACTGTTGGGCCTCCAAAATGTCTTCATAATGACATCCACTTTCACCTTTATCGCCACCATTTCACTCACATGTCGCAACTCCATAACCATATAACCTTTCATTAGCCACCATTTTCATAAATATATGGGTTAGGATCCTTATTTAGCAAAATTATTTATTTTGTGTTTAAAGTGAATTTATGATTAAAAGCTAGGAAATTAACATGGTTTCATGTATCTATATATGTGGCTTGAGTTTCATGACATGTGTAGGTCATTTGGAAGCTTCCAAGGCACCCTTATGTGGCCTCCAATGCTCAAATTCGAATTCCCTTCAAAGAGATTTGGATAAAGGTCAATGAAGGATATGTGTCCTATTTAGATTGTAACTCTATGAGGTGTCTCATCATTTCTTATTTGGATTAGAACTCTATGAGACACTTAGGGGATATGTGTCTCATTATGAGGTATTTGGTTGTAACTATATGAGATTTTAGTGGATCTTCATTAAATAGGGTAGCTTCTTATGTTTTTGTATAAATAGGAGTGCCTTCTCCTTTGAAAGGCATGTGTAAAGTTGGAGAAATGCTCATGTTTTTAATAGAGAATTTGGAGCTTAAACTTGGAGATTTGAAGATTTAGTTTTGCTTTCATATGGAGCTTCTTCACTTGCCATCCTCATACACCATTGGAATGGCCATCTAATGATTGTGACATTTAATTGCTTTTATAGATCAAAGTTCATTTGCTTTCTTAGTATTAGTTTTAGAATGATTGTGTAATCTTTGCTTTTCTAAAAACATTTCAATAGGGAAGATTTATGCATTTTCTAATTGGATTAAGTTTGAGGCAAGGGCTCATAGTTATTTAGTTT
This sequence comes from Pinus tabuliformis, assembly GCA_031772625.1. NCBI lineage: Eukaryota > Viridiplantae > Streptophyta > Pinopsida > Pinales > Pinaceae > Pinus > Pinus tabuliformis. Next base: position 353,064,388 of record CM062818.1, on the reverse strand, counting down.
CCTTTCATGTTCTGTTATTTACTTTCTTAGATCAAACTATCAATTCATTGTATAATTGAATAAAGGATCAGGCCAAGAAGGTGACTTCAAATTGGGTGATTGAATGTTCAACCTATGCAATCATTGAGCTTTACTTTTTCATGCTTTTATATTTGCTTTTAAGATCCTCATTTAATTGCATTAACTAATATTTCTAAAGATCATTCTAAGAAATTGATTTAATCATATTTCAAGATTGAATGGTTGAATGTTTGATACATGAAACCACTGAGTTATTTTCTGCACAGTTTACTTGCTTTTCTAGGACATTAGAAGTTAAATTATAAATAGTTGTTTACACATCATCTCAAGAAGGTAACACTTCATAATTGAATGCTGGAGTAACTAAGCATACATTAGTTGTTTTTTATTTCACAGGTTAGTTGAATTTGATTTTAATTATTTGATTTCATAGATTAGATGAACTAGTTTTCATTATTTTGTAATTAGATTAATCTAAACTTAAATACAATTTCTAGCACATACAATGCATGCATGCTTCACAAGTTTACGAAACCCCCGGGTTGACAAATTAAATGACAGGCAATCACTTTGCCCCAACATTTTGGCACCGTTGCCGGGGAAGTGTGCATAGGAACTAACTTCCAGTTTAGAGTGTATTTTATTTGTTTTTATTTTTACTAACCATTTATGGACAAAGGATCTAGAATGCAGCCCAAAGACTACATTGAGGAATGGTATCAAGAAGCGGTTACACCACAATATTCATCAATTCTTCAAGAGATCCTTGCGGCAAATCTAAAGGTTAAAACGATTTCTCATGTCCTCATGCACAATCAAGTACATTTCACAAATTTGGATATGAACATTTTAGAAAGTTTAATCTATAAATGGCTCCATTGGAAACATTCATATACTTAAAAATTAAAAAAAAAACTTTCAAGTAGATAAAATCAAGCTTGATTACATTTTTTTTAAGTTCTTGATTGCATTTTTTTTTTAAGTTCTTAGATTTTAAAATCTTTAGATTTTTACTTATTTTCTTGCATTTTCACTAACCTTACAAAAATATTTTCAATAAAAAAAAATCATGTTTTGATTTTAAATAAAAAAAAATCAAGTTAGATTTCAATAAAAAAAATACATCAAAAAAATTCTTCATGTTTTTGAATAAGGAAAATGTAGATTTTTAAATAAAAAAAAATATCAATTCTTTTTTCCAAAAAGGATTGACAGATTTTACTTACTCATTCCTACAGAGTTCATCGCTTCGTTTTCAATTTGGAATATCATAGTAGCGTGTGTATATCTAATTAGTATATCATAGTTTTCGTAAGACATTGACATTAGTTGTACTATGTATATCCTTCGATCCATTTCAAGATGCAACCTGTAAAGAATGCCACCACTGCAGCCAAGGAGAAGATGAGCAACATGGCATCAAGTACCAAGGAGAAAGTGGACAAAGCCAAGGCATCTGCTAAGGAGAAGGTCCATAAAAGCACTGCCCACACGAAGGGAGAAAAGGAAATAGTACACCAGGGAGGCGAGGACAGGTCCAGGATACTGATCAACACTGTAGAAAAGGTAGTTCTTTATTTGAGATAGAGGTCCTAGATGGACTATTCTTGACGGAAACCAACAACAAACCTGCAAATAAAAAATTCAACCACAGCAGTTACCTGAGCAGAGGAAATGCGTAACAAACTTTAAAATGTCAATTTTTAAACGTGATTTACGGCCAAATGAAAATGAATTTTGGAAAACTGAGACATGGGTTTTTTTTAGAATAGGTCGAATTAAATAACCCAGAAACAGTTTCCTCAATTTCGCAACTGTTTGAGAGAAATCTGAGATTCTTCGGGACACTGTTTCACTGACTGCGTGAGGAAAAACGATTTCTAATTAATACATAGTGAACTGTTTGAACATGGCACGGGTGTTCAAAACATGCATGCATTTCCTCCTCTCTCTTGAGCCTTAGAAAATCTTTTTCGTTGGCTTTACATTCACTCTTGCTTGCTTGTCCCAAGGAGGACTTCCTAACGATTTTCTCTTCATTCAAATATGTCGATCAAGAAACTCTTTACCAACTTTATTTGTAGATGATAGCTTCCATACATGGGAATATACAGGATGAATTTGAATCTATCTGCAAAGAGACTCAGGTGATGACTGCACTGGGCATTATAGAGCAGCTGATTGAAAATCAGAACTTGGATGTTTTGCATGAAGAGAAGGGCACTGAAGCATACAAAACTTCAGTAAATGATTTCAAACAAGTATTGACAAAGATGAATGTTTAAATTGAGTGAATTATAGTTGGTTTTAATGCTCAAAACTTCCAATATTGGAACAAATGGGAAAATTTCTCATAGATTATTAAACTGAAGGTCTGTTTCATACTTCTTTTTTCTCTTTGCACAAAAAAAAAAAAATTGCTAATTTTTTTGAAAGAGGCATTGCAATTATCACTGGATTTTGGCTCCAGTAAACCACAACATTGTTTCTTGCTCTTTGAATTAAATTTTGGTTATTTAATGACTTGAGTTGTTTGTACAGGATTTTAGCTACAAAAACTGTGCACATTCTACAATTGAACAACGATTCTGCAGCTAATAGACAATTATGCAGTTGTACAACGATTCTATAGCGAATCAACAATTCTACAACTGGAAAACAATTCTGCAGCTATGCATTTAACTCAATTTTTTATTTGTCAAACAATGCATTCTAACCAGAAATTCATGATCAACATGACCATTTCATCTGCTTATATCATCTTTCACTGTAGCATCATGTTTCCATGCCACATTTTACAGGACAATTTTAACTGTTTCATAAAAATTTCAAAACAGTCTAACTTTCTCATACGACATCGGAATTCGATGATTCAAGCGTCGATGGAAAGATATTGATGAGATGTACAAAATGATATTATCAGATTTTGAAATAGTAAAGAATGAATAAATAGCTGAAAAGAAACAACAGGTAACTTGAGGCACTACTTTCGACACAGGTATAAACTCTTTTGGTTTTCTTTCATGAACTTGTTTAATAGTATGTTTTTTTTTTTTTTTTTTTTAATGTAAATGTCATTAACAGAGAAATTGATCACCTCTCTATTTTGATAACCTTACAATCCATTAGAGCAGAAGTACTAGTTTTTGCAAGTTCCAAGAGGAAGAATAGATGACCATAAGCAAATAGTGTCTCTCAAAGACCACATTTATTTCACAAGAAAATGATCAAAGCAGCAACAGAGATGAAACATCAATGCATGAGCACATGCTAATGCATATCAGATCTAGCATTTGCAAGCCTTTCAGATGCCAGTGTTTCCATTGCATCCATACTCCTTCAGTCAATAAAACCTTCATCTCATTTCCTTTGCAATCGCATTGCATTTCACTTAGTCAGTCAATAAAAATTCTCATCTCATTTTCCTTCACTGCTCATTTTTATTCATAGAAACTATATTTTCCTGCCTTGCTTTCACTAACTCATAACCCATTTTCATAAAGACATTCAACTTGCTTACATGTTGATTTTTCCTTTTACTTTCCATTCACTTGTCATTTTCCTTTCTGTTAAATAAACCTTGATCCACTGCAAAATTTTCCATTCATAGTCCTTCAAAATCATTGTTTCATGCTCATGTTAGATGATGGAGGATTCCTTAAGGCATTCCTTCTAACAAGCCTTGGCCTATCGACATCGACACATTATCTAGGCCCAAGGCTAGAGTCTTCATTTGTACCTTGAGGCTTGTATGCCTTAATGACAGGCTCCCTCGCCAACAATCATGGGAATACATCAATGTCCCTTGATCGTTGGATCTTGCAAGTGGCTCGACATCGGCTCATTTATTCTCCCTTTGCAAGATGTACTTAGGTACCTTGGCACTCGTTGACATTAATGATGAGTTTGCCTCGCATTGGTTAACGACATTCATCAATGGTCGGTAATCCAATGACCTCTCTTCATGCTCGACACTGACACATTTATTCGCATGACTAGAGTTGTACCATCGGTGTTATAGCAATTGAAGACTATATCATTTCAGTATTTTGTAGCAGATACAACAGATTTAGCAGCAGAATTAAAGAATCCACTTCACAACCTCATCCACCATTTATGCAACCAAGAAGCAGATGAATTCTACATTTCATTCCATGATCTAGAAGCAGCCACACTCTTCAATTTCCATAACTCATTCACATTAAAGGTAAGTGAAGGCATGTGGTTTTCTAATTTTTAGTCATGCAATTCCTTAAAATACTAAAATTGTAACTTTGAGAAATTCCTCACTTTCTCTTTCACATTGTCATATCTTTAGTTGGGGGGAAGGGATATCATTTCATATTCATATATCATACACCATCACCCATTTTCATTTCATCCTAACATACTTGTCCTAATCATTTATGATTGAATTATGGTTCAAAAAGTTATATGATTTGCAAATAATGTATAAATTAAGAGCACACTATATGGTTGATTTTAAAGACACATTCTTAAATATGTTCAATGAATCTCGCTGCAACAAAAAGAAACAAGGTATTGAAACACAAGAACCAATACCAATTAGAATTTGGTTGAAACACAAGAAACAACCAAACATGTTGCAATTCAATGTATGACAAGGAATACTTTGCAAAAATAAATAAAATTTTCAAATGCAAAGTTTAAGGACATATCATATAAGCAAAGCTCATTCAAAAGCAAAGATGTGAGCAAATCAAAGGAATTAATGCAATATTTGCATGAGGAAATGCAATTACTCTAGTTGGGGGGTATGTTGGGCCTCCAAAATGTCTTCAAAATGACATCCACTTTCACCTTTATCGCCACCATTTCACTCACATGTCGCAACTCCATAACCATATAACCTTTCATTAGCCACCATTTTCATAAATATATGGGTTAGGATCCTTATTTACCAAAGTTATTTATTTTATGTGTTTAAAGTGAATTTATGATTAAAAACTAGGAAATTAACATGGTTTCATGTATCTATATATGTGGCTTGAGTTTCATGACATGTGTAGGTCATTTGGAAGTTTCCAAGGCACTCTTATGTGGCCTCTAATGCTCAAATTCGAATTCCATTCAAAGGAGATTTGGATAAAGGTCAAAGAAGGATATGTGTCCTATTTAGATTGTAACTCTATGAGGTGTCTCATCATTTCTTATTTGGATTAGAACTCTATGAGACACTTAGGGGATATGTGTCTCATTATGAAGTATTTGGTTGTAACTATATGAGATTTTAGTGGATCTTCATTAAATAGGGTAGCTTCTTATGTTTTTGTATAAATAGGAGTGCCTTCTCCTTTGAAAGGCATGTGTAAAGTTGGAGAAATGCTCATGTTTTTAATAGAGAATTTGGAGCTTATACTTGGAGATTTGAAGATTTAGTTTTTCTTGCATATGGAGCTTTTTCACTTGCCATCTTCATACACCATTGGAATGACCATCTAATGATTGTGAGATTTAACTACTTTTATAGATTAAAGTTCATTTGCTTTCTTAGTATTAGTTTTAGAATGAATGTGTAATCTTTGCTTTTCTAAAACATTTCAATAGGGAAGATTTATGTATTTTCTAATTGGATTAAGTTTGAGGCAAGGGCTCATAGTTATTTAGTTTCCTTTCATGTTCTGTTATTTACTTTCTTAGATCAAACTATCAATTCATTGTCTAATTGAATAAAGGATCGAGACAAGAAGGTGACTTCAAATTGAGTGATTGAATGTTCAACCTATGCAATCATTGAGCTTTACTTTTTCATGCTTTTATATTTGCTTTTAATATCCTCATTTAATTGCATTAACTGATATTCCTAAAGATCATTCTAAAAAATTGATTTAATCATATTTCAAGATTGAATGGTTGAATATTTGATACATGCAATCACTGAGTTATTTTCTGCACACTTTACTTGCTTTTCTAGGACATTAGAATTTAAACTATAAATAGTTGCTTACACATCATCTCAAGAAGGTAACACTTCATAATAGAATGCTGGAGTAACTAAGCATACATTAGTTGTTTTTTTTTCACAGGTTATTTGAATTTCATTTTCATTATTTGATTTCATAGATTAGATGAACTGGTTTTCATTATTTTGTAGTTAGATTGATTTAAACTGAAAGACAATTTCTAGCACATACAATGCACGCATGCTTCACAAGTTTACGAAACCCCCGGGTTGACAAATTAAATGACAGGCAATCACTTTGCCCCAACAGGGACCTGATGGATCCTCCTAGTTCTAGTGTGAGGGATGTCAAAAACATCTTCTCTTTCAACAATGATTAGAGCACACAATGGTTTGAAGTGTAATTTGATGGTTTTTTGTGTTGACTCCTAATTCGTTTAGATGGATGCATGGCATTTCTTATAACTTCCTTGTTGCATGTTGGTTTATGAGGTTGGTCTTGGTCCAATATGGTGGGTATGTGGTAGTTTCTCTATTTCGTTTGATGCATTTTCTTTGGCCAGTTATAGTTCTTAAGTCCTTGATGATTACCTTGGTCTAGTTATTTTGTAATTAGGGTTTGATAATTATGTCTAGTTTCATGAATTTTGTGTTAACCTTGTGCAATGTCTATTGTTTTTGATGGTTTATTTTTGGAAATATGTATGCTTTCTTTGTGTGGGTATGTTCGGTAATGTTGTAGGGCAAATCCAACCTTGGCTCTGATGTAGTCTAGGGTTTTGTGTCTATGATCTTAGTAGGATTCAAGACTCTTTTGATTTGGTTGAATGATGAGGTTTGATTAAGTAATATGCATCCCATGAAAACTTTAGAAATATTTATAAAACCATGTTAAGCATATTTTGATTAATAAAACACTAGTATAAATGGGGCCAAAATTTGATGTATATTCGTTAGATATGGCACTTATTAGCATCTAGTATTCGACACATTGAAGCCAAGAAACTCATTGCTAGCATTGTGTCTAATAGTCGACACTTTATTAAGCATTGGATATTTGACGAGACTGTCATCCAATATCTGACGCTAAGAATGGTCAAAAATTTCATAAAAAATCTGATGCTTTGAAGTCAGTTTTGCAATGTGCACATGCAGTGGATATTTGATGGGACCTATGGTCCATTCCGTCGCCCTAGATATAACAAATTACGACACTTTTCTGTCATATATTCAACGATTTGTTAGCCTAGTCCGATAGGTACTTCCGATGGTGTAGCGTTGAATAAGTGACGATATAATAAGTTTGTGTGATGGGAGTGTTATATCTCTAACACTTTGTTCAGTTGGTATGGAATAGAAAGTCCGATGGGGAAGCGTGGCATAATCGACATTAAATTATGTTAGTGTGATGGGAGTTTTATATTTACGATGCGTTATTCCATCAGTATGGAGTAGCAAGTATGACAGTTTAGCGTTGGATAATCAACGATAGAACAATTTTTTCAAATGAGATTTCTATATGTTTGACGCTTCATTCCATCGTTCGTGCGTCAAATATTTGATGGTAGTATCATCATTTAAGACTTAGATATGTGATAGTTTCCACGTACCGTCGAATATCTAATGAGATTCTGCGCATTAAAAATAAATTGTCATCTTTACATGAGGTTTTCTTGCTTTACTAAGGATTCTATGGGGATGAATATGGTATCCAAGGGTGTGAAGAATGTTTTGGATTTCTTTCAAAATGAGTTTCATGACATGGATGTTAATGAGTGTTTCTAGAAATTTCTATGCAGACAAGAAACCCACAACTATGAACTAGATTGAAGGGCATGGAAAATCAATGGTGTGTGATGCTATCATCACCAAGGAAGTTGTTAGAAAGGTTTTGAAGAAAATTTTTCCAGTATCTTTTGAAGTTGAACATGCTCAAGAACATAACTGGATCTACACTAGCTAGTGCAATGGGAGGATTCAATGCTCACACATCCAATCTTTTTTACTATATTCATTGTAACTAATATATATATTAGTTGCATTTTCTAATATATATTAGTATAACAAAATTCTAACATATATTACTTGTCAATTTAAACAATTCGTGATTATGATGGCAATTTAAGAATATATGAGTGTAATGTCCATGATGGGATGTATGAATTTTCCTCCCCACATTTCCCATCAATAATTATAACCTTGAATGGGATAGCACTGGTCTATCATCATCATCTCAAAATGACCCAACAGATGAAAATTTACCATTTTTGTCATCATCGCTTCACACTGCATCATAGATGACCCCTTCTACAGATAAAATGCATGAATTTCTGGTAGGCCATCCCCTCTACCTAGCCTATGATTGATTGTGACAATAGGTTAATAAAGGACAATTTATAAGTAAGGGATCTTGTCAACAAAGATCCTTCAATTGTCCTTTATTCACTTGTTGTCACAATAAATCGTAGGATAGGTAGAGGGAGTGGCCTTCCATAAATCCATGCATATAATATGTAGAAATGGTCATATATGATATGGTGTGAAATGATGATGATAAACATTGTAAATTATCATCTACTTGGTTATTATTAGATGATGAGATAGACCAGTGCTAGACCATTCAAGGTTATAATCATTGACGAGCAATATGGGGAGGACAATTAATACATCCCACCATGGACATTACACACATATGTACTTATATTGTCATCATAATAACCATTTTTTGTCATTAGGCATTGAAGCAGGGGTAGCTAGCACCTAAATTAGGAGTGTGGTAGTGTATAGTGGAGTGGGATAGGGATACAAAGTAGTAGATGCTTGACTTATCATCGGCACAAATTGTGTAAAGGCCTAGTTTCACACGGGAATATGATTATAGGCTCTTACTATTCCTAACGGAGTTAATTCCCTTATACCACAAATTTATCAAATATATGGTATTTTACACCCTCATATTTGTGTTTAGTGAACAGGGGTTATCAAGCCCATGTGGGATAGCACATCCCTAGTGTATCCTAATCGTACTTGTCTCTCTATTTGTGTGGACCAAAGTGATGATCTACCAACCTATCTGTGCTAGCCAAGATGGACCAGCCTATGAACTTGTGATGATTGTATTGGGCTATAAATCTATGATTGACCCATCACATTGATCTATAACCAAATCCATGGAAGGATCCGATGTCGAATAGGGGGTCTACTATTGGTGGTAATTCCCTAGTCTAAATTTGTGAAGGCAAAAAGAACAAAATTCTGGATCGAACCTGTCAATTAAGAAAGCAAAGTTATAGGCTCATTCTACTAGCCCTCTTCATTGTGACATAACCCCAAACTTACTCAAGAATAGTGAGAGCTTAAGGACTCCGATCTTGAAGGACCGAAAGGTTATTTGAGGAGATCAATGAATTCCAAGAATCTTGAAAAAGTAAGTGAAGGTATGAAGTGTTGAGAAATGACAACAAGAAATTCTAGTTTAATTTTTCCTTGAATTAAACTGAGAATTAAAATCGAATTATATTCTCATATCAACTTGTAAATAGTTAATTAATTTTAATTAACTTAATTAGCTTAGGAATTTCGAGTTGGAAGTATTTCTAAAGTCATGTGTATGTTCTCCCTAAATTTTAGGGGTCTAATATGAGTTTAAATTGAGTTATAAATTAGATAACTCAATTTAATGAGTTATGTTCAGTTAAATTAGTTCTAACTTTTTGTTAACAGTCATTTAGTGCACTAGTGCATCCACAAGTGTCACTCTAGTTAACTAAAAATTCCCTCATTAGAAACTCATGTATGTCGATTCTGAGAAAGACCCAATTGAGACTAGAGTGCAGGGACAATGTACTATCAGTTGTATGATTTACTGAGTTGTATAAATCATGCATGCAATCAGATAAGGACCTATATTTGGATTTCATAGTTTTGGAAGCATAATTCCATTTAAATATGGGCTATTCATCCTAGGAATTACACAAGAGATTAGGGGCTTGGAGAACTATAGAATTGGCTAAGTGTTGGCCAAGAGCTTGCTTGTGAGCTGAGAGAGTTGAGAATACTTGTGCGGAATTGTTCTAATGAGAACAAGATTTGTATTTTCACTCATATTTTTTATATATGCAATACAGATAGTGGGGTTTTGAGCAGTGGCTTTCCCAGAAACATATTGTGTTATGTGCCATTGATTTATCTTCTTCATGTTAATATTGTTTTCATCGATCTATTCGCTTCCACTGGTTGAAAGTAGAAGTATATTATTGTCCTATGCTTTAGTAAATTGCATGAGCTTGTGAATCTATAGGATTTTCTACATAGTATCTAAGCTGAATTCAATATACTAGAGGAGATTTCAAAGTTTTGTGTTTTGGGTTACATGTGAAATTTGAATTTTCAATACATACTTCAAGATCGATAGATGACATTATATGGTTTGCGGGTCAAGTATGCCTTGGAAGGTCGCTTGAATTTTATAGCCTGGATGGATAGAATAGAGGTCGTGCTAGAGGATAATGACTTGAACGAATTCATTGATCAAGAAATTCCTAAGCCAACAGCATCAGATGCACATAATTTCGCTGGAAGAAGTGTGTGGTGAAGGCGAGGTGGATAATCCTTGAGGGAGTTCAAGACCACATTGTCTCGGGTCTCCATGGCAAGGAAAATACGTATGCTATGTGGAAAACATTGACAGAATTGTATCAAAATAGCAATGACCAAAGGAAATTGACACTGGAGGACAAAATTTAAAAAATGAAAATGGAGAAAGGTGAGATGATTCCAAAATAATTGACCAAGTTCACTTAGTGTCGTGATGAACTTGGAAGTGTTGGAATCATAGTTATCGAGGATGATATGGTGAGTCTTGCTCTTATAAGACTCAAAAGAGTTTGCATAGTTATCAAGACTCTGTTAATGGTTAGGAGAAGCTTCCAGATTGGGAACAAATGTGGTCAAATTTGATGCAGGAGGAGATCAGGAGGAACACCAATAATGTCTCTTCATCAAAGACTAATGATGAAGGGAAATGTGCCTTAGTGATTAAGGCAAAGAAGAGGAAAGGGAAAAATTCCCATTCCAAATCAGATTCTTATCATGGATGTAAGAAGAAAGACATGATGAAATTTAAGTGCTTTCATTGTCATGAGCTGGGCCATTTTTCTACAAATTGTCCACTCAAGAAGTCCAAGAAGAAGTCCTCAGGAGGAGTGGTGAGTGAGGCTTTGGCCTCTCAATTCGAATTGGAATTTTCCCTCATTGCATGCATGGTGTCATCAATGATGGGAAGTGTATGGTACTTAGATAGTGGAGCTTCATTCCACATGACTGGCGACAAAGAGTTATTCAGTGACCTAGAGGAGAAAGATCTCCAGATGCATATCGAGCTGGGTGGCGACAAGAAGTATAATGTTACTGGATTGGGCACGATTACTTTTCAGAGGGAGTATGAGGCTCCACTCACCTTGAAGAATGTTATGTATGTGCCCGAGCTGAAGAATAACTTGGTATCCATTTCCATGCTTGAGGATAGAGGCTATGATGTGATCTTCTTGAAAGGAAAGGAGTTCCTTTGACACATAGCCATGGGTCAAGTAAAGAAGATAGGGTTTCGAGTGAAGAATCTATATAAGCTGGAGGTAGAGGAGTGTGCTTCTTTGAGCACAAAACCAGAAAGAGTGCAGAGCCAAGACATTAGCAAGTTGTGACATAGGTGATTGGGCCACTTGCATCATGGGGCTTTGAAGATATTGCAGCATATCTCTACCAATCTTCCCAAAGGTATGCTTGAGCAAGTTGATACATGCAAGGGCTGTACTTTGGGTAAATACAACAAGTATTCCTTTCACGACAGAGACAATTGAGAAGAGGCTATTCTGGAGTGATTCCATTCAGATGTGTGTGGGCCATTCTCGACAACATCCATGGTCAAACACATGTATTATGTTATATTTGTTGATGAATTTTCTTGAAAATGATGGATATTTTTCATGCAGAATAAGGATAAAACTTTCACAAAGTTTTGTGAGTTTAAAGCATTGGTGGAGAAATATTCGGGAAAGAAGGTTAAATCTTTACGGAGTGATAATGGGGGTGAGATTCCTCAAATGAGTTTAAGAACTTCTATGCTATGGAAGGGATTAAACGGGAGTTGACGACACCCCATAACCCTCAATAGAATGGGGTGGCCGAGAGGAAGAACAAAAGCATAGTAGGGGCAGTGAAGGCAATGTTTCATGATCATGGCCTACCACTACACTTGGGGCTAAGGTATGCAACACAATAGTTTATGTTCAGAACTGTAGCCCACATTAGATACTTGATATGAAGACACAAGAGGAGGCTTATTCCAGTAAGAGACCAAATGTTGGTCACTTCAGGATTTCTAGGTCATTGGTATATTTCCATGTGACCAAAGATGCACGAAAGAAGCTTGAACTGATAACAAAGTTGGGGATATTTGTGGGGTAAACTAATACACCTCACAACTATCGGGTGTACTTGCTGACTAGTAGGATGATAGTGGTTTGCAGGGATGTCAGATTCGATGAGGAGAAGGCCATGCAATTTTCCCTTGATAGGGATCTTGAGCTACATGCAGATGAGGATATTTTAGCTCCTAAGGTTAAGGAGCCTCAGATTGGTGTGAAGAAGCCAGATGCAGAGGATCTAGGAGTGGAGACATCCACTCAGGAAGAGTCTTCCAGAGAGGTAAGAAAACACACCAGAGAGGCTCACAGATTGTTGGATGATGCACGGGAGAATGTGGGAGCACCCACTTCTTAGCGCAGGTAGAGGAGGTCACTTGAGAGGTACACTGGATACATGGCTCTTATGGGCAAATGTGTTGTGATAGAGCCATCTTCCTTTAAGGAAGCAGTGCAAAAACCAGTTTGGGTTGATGCCATGGTGGAGGAGTATGACTCCATAGTTCGTAACAGTGTTTGGAATGTGGTCTCGAGACTGGAGGACAAGTCAGTGGTAATCTCCCGTTGGCTTTACAAGGTAATGAAATTTGCGGATGGTAGTATGGAGAAGCATAAGGCTAGATTTGTGGCTCGTGGATTTTCATAGGTAGAGGGGATTGACTATGGTGAGACCTTTGCTCCTAATGCAAAGTACTCATCAATCAGATCTATATTGGCACTATCAATACATATGGGTTGGAAGATACATCATATGGATGTAAGTACAACCATCCTTAATGACATGATTGAGGAAGAGGTGTACATAAAATAGCCCAAAGGTTTTGAGACCTTCAACCATGAGTCGCATGTGTGACAACCCAAGAGAGTGTTTTATGGGTTTAAGCAAGCACCCCATGTTTGGTACACTAGGATAGATAGCTACTTCACTGGGTTGGGATTCATGAAGAGTGAAGCAAATGCGAACTTGTACCACATAGTGGTGGAAGGTAAATTGTTGATCATTATACTTTATGTTGACGATCTCATACTGGTAGGTGATGAACAAATGATCAAGTCTTGTAAGGAGGATCTTGAAAGAGAGTCTGAGATGAAGGACATGGGGCTCATGAATTACTTTATTGGCATGGAGGTATGGCACGAAGATTGGGAGTTGTTTTTTTCTTAAGGAAAGTATGCAAACGAGATACTCAGGAGATTTCGCATGGAGAGAAGGAAACCCATGGAGACTCCTCCAGTAGGTAAATGGAGGAAGGAGGATGCTACTTCAAGGGAAGCAGTGGAATCTATTGTTCACAGGTAGCTTGTGGGTTCACTCATGTACTTGGTGAACACACGATCAGATATGTGCTATGCAGTTAACCAACTTAGTCAAGCGATGGTTCGACTTACCAAGCTATATTAGAAGGCGACAAAGCATGTGTTGAGATACTTCAGGGGCACTTGTAAGTAAGGATTATGGTACAAAGAGACAGAGGGAGTGAAGCTTCAAGGATTCACCAATGCAGATTGGGTAGGGAGTCCATCTGACTGGAAGAGCACATCAGGATGGATCTTTAGTATTGCATCAGAGACAATTTATTGGTACAACAGGAAACAAATATTGGTTGCACTTAATTTGGTAGAGGCAGAGTACATGGCTATAAGTCAGGCAACATGTGAGTTCATCTGGATGAGAAGGATCCTGGTTAGTCTGTTTGGTCAGTAGATGGATCTGACAGTGATTTACTATGATAATCAGAGTTGTATCAAACTCTCTAAAAATCCAGTTTTTCATGATTGGTCTAAGCATATTGATATCCGATATCATCATCTTAGGGATTGTGTATTGAGGTGGATTATGTTGTTAGAGTACATTCACACGGAGGAGCAAGATGTTGACATTTTGACAAAGGAATTTTCAATATGTAAACTTGAGTTTCACAAAGATAGGATCAGGGTAGTAGATAACCCCTTTCTTTTTGAGAGGGAGTGTTGAGAAATGGCAACAAGAAATTCCAGTTTAATTTGTCTTTGAATTAAACTGAGAATTAAAATTGAATTCTATTCTCATAGCAACTTGTAAATAGTTAATTAAGTTTAATTAACTTAATTAGCTTAGGAATTTCTAGTTGGAAGTCTTTCTGAAGTCATGTATATGTTCTCACTAAATTTTAGGGGTCCAGTATGAGTTTAAATTGAGTTATTAATTAGATAACTCAGTTTATTGAGTTATGTTCAATTAAATTAGTTCTAACTATTTGTGGAACTAATAGAGAGTTCACAATTAGTTGGTGCACTAGTGCATCCACAAGTGTCACTCTAGTTAACTGAAGATTCCCTCATCAAAAACTCATGCATGTCAATTCTGAGGAAGACCTAGTTGAGACTAGAGTGTAGGGATAGTGTACTATCAGTTGTATGATTTACTGAGTTGTATAGATCATGCATGCAATCAGAGAAGGACCTATGTTTGGATTGCACGGTTTTTGAAGAATGAATTCCATTTAAATATGGTCTATTCATCCTAGGAATTACACAAGAGATTAGGGGTTTGGAGAACTACAGAATTTGCTAAGTGTTGGCCAAGAGCTTGCTTGTGAGCTGAGAGAGTTGAGCATACTTGTGCGGAATTGTTCTAGTGACAACAAGCTTTGTATCTTCACTCATATTTCTGATATATGCAATACAGATAACGGGGTTTTGAGCAATTGCTTTCCCTAGATACATCTTGTGTTATGTGCCATTTATTTATCTTCTTCTTGTTCATATTGTTTTGATCGATCTATTGGCTTCCGCTAGTTGAAAGTACAAGTAGATTCCTGTCCTGTGCTTTCATACATTGCATGAGCTTGTGAATCTTTAGGAAATTTTACATGAGGTGATTTTACAAGATATGAAGCCTTCAAAATTTCATGCCACTGTAGTCAAGACAAGATATCATATGGTCTAATTATTATCTATCATCTTGGAAAGATGTAAAATATTCCTCAAAAGGTTCTGAGTATTATTAAAGAATTTATAGCATAAACCTTTATTGTAAATCCTAGAAGAAATTCATCCTTTCTTATTTCAAGATGACCAAGATCCTCTCTCTATACCTATGCATAGAAATTTAAGGTCGAGTTTCATTTTGAGCATTAGTATTGTTACAAGAGGATCGAGACATATAAATTTCACCTACATATGAAAGGATCCTAAATTCATCTATCAAGCCTTCGTTCTAGACAAGTTTTGAGTGATCATAGTCTCAAGTTGAAAGGCATGTGCATGAGTCTCTTTTGGAAGCCCTAAAAGGCTTGCCATTCTCACCTTTTCAAAGGGAGCCAAAATCACTATTGAATGAGGATACACCTGTGCATAAACGATATCCAATATAGAGGTTATTGATGACATCGTTATAAGTTTAAGTCTTGTTGAAAAATTCCAAAAACCATACTCTACACCTATGCATTAATACATCAAATTTCTAAGCACGTTCCCTTTTTATATTGTCATATTGCATGTGTGGATCAGTTTGTTGGGTGTGGAGTCTAATTGTCTTCTTTATTCAGAGTTACCACCACATTGGACCCTAGTTCGTAATGGGGTGACAACGCCGCCTATTTCTTCACCACCAGGGGGGTCCATGGGGGGAGGGGAGATGACGATTTATATGAGCCCCCCCATGGCGAGGGTTCGGGGGCAGCGTACCTGAAGTTAAAAATATATGTAAAATTGCCTTGTAAAATGTTGTAATTTCCTAGTCAATCTAAGCCGTTCATTAGGCGGATGATTTGACAGTGGAAGTTATGTTTAATTTAGGGTTTTTTGCCCTAGAAGGGAACCCCATGCTATATATGAGGGAATTGTGTTGCGGCTGGGTTTATGTGTATTTTGAGTGAGAAAGAGAGAGGAGACTATGTGAGAGCGAAGTGGAAATTACTACGGATCGGTTGTAGGTTGTATCTCTTCATTTTGTTGGATAATATAAAAGGAAGGACTGGTTGTTTCTCCATGGACATAGCCCAATTTGGGTGAATTGCGTATATATGTCTCTCTCTCTTGTTTTATGCATTTTCTGTATTTGTGTTTCTGCAATATTTTATGTGTTCCATTGCTTTGTAATATATAAATTTCTAACACAATTCTGTCATTGGTCTCAAATCAAATATGGGATAATGACCTAATTGGAAATCTAGAAGGATTAATTTTAGTATTATAAAGAAAAAAGTCTAGATATCCTCTTGTTTTGGTTATAAACACACTTCAAAATGACATAAATTGAAGCATCAATCATCTTGAAAAGGAATTCAAGCCTCCTATTCTAATTATGAGAAAAAGAGACCTAGATCGAATCTCTTAAAGACATATCCAACTTATATTCAAAGCTATATTCACCAATGATCAAGATAGAATTCACTGACCTATGTAAGTGGCATAAGAAGACAAGAATATGTGTGTAGGTTTTGTCATGAGATTAACATATAAAAATACACATTCCAAGCCTATGCAAATCAGTGAGTCAACCTTCATTGAAAGGTACATCTATTTGAATTTACAGTGGTATTATTTTTGGAATCGTTTTTGAGTGTAGCTCTATAAAGTTGTCAACAAGAATAAGGGTCTATGTTTGAAAGCCCTAATTCAAGGGTATAATAATATAATTGGTCACATTGGAAAGAAGAAAGCTACAAGAAGTGGTAATGTCACAACATTTAGTGCAAGACAATTTTTTGTTTAGTCATTATAATACTCAAGTAAACATTTTGAAGAAATTTTCGGGTATAAGGAATATTGTTGCACCTGTAGCAGTAAGCTCTGTGGGACTTGTGCATCACAAAGTTGCAAGCAAAGAAGCAACAATTTATTGATTTTGAAGAGATAGCAGTCCATAGGTAGTAAGTAGGGTCATTGTGACAGTCATCTCTTTGAAGGAAGGTTTTGTTTGTTGTCAACCTATCACTAAATATCAAGAAATATTCAATTATGTTCCATCATGGGAAATATTTATTGTTGCATTAGTAGTTGACAATAATAACAAGAATCAATACAAGATAGTTTTGTTGATAATCATTTCAAGAAATTATTGGGTAAAGGGATATCATTGTAGATAGTTCTCTAGATCTATGCATCACTAATGAGATAGCAATAGAGCAGTAGCATACTAATCCTAAAGCAAGAAGAGGTCAGTAGATAGATACAGTAAATAATATCTTGAGCTGATGCACACCTTAAATAAAAGCGATAAAAAGACCATGGCATCTAGAATAACAGGTCACTATGACAAAGGTATGTAACCTTGAGGTATGTATGGCATATTTTATTAAGGATCCAACATGAAATGTTGTAGGTTGAGTGTATGGTTCTAGGGTTTGTTGTTAAAATTTTTGATATTGGTATTGATATCTAAAACCTTTGTCGGCATAAGTAAAACCCTAGTCATATGGAAACCCTAACCTTGTTCCCTCATAAAAACCCTAACCCTTGGTATTTTAGGGTTTGTGTATAATCTAGGGCTCATGAAAAGTATGTATGGATGAGGTTGATGAATTGTATATGGATCCCTTTATCTAGGGTTAGAACTTGAAAACCCTAGGATTCCATCCTTTAAGTTTCTGCAGCTAAGTGTGTAGACCACTTGCAGTTGGGTGCGCAGGTAAGAGAAGTGCATGTAATTGAAGATCCTTTTAATAAAGAACAATTTTTTGGCAAAGTGCTGCATCTCCTCATGTGTTTATTGCCTATTGTTATGTATTTTATTATGCATGATTTTCACTGAATTATACGAATAACTATAAGATATATTGTTATTTGTTAGATTTTATGGGTTTAATGTGAATATGTTAAATTAATCATCTGTGTGAAGTTATTTTGCATGCGAAGTTACAATATAAATACAGAGTAGAAGTAAATACATGGTGCCACTACGTGGGTATCCCTTTGGTTGTAGAAACCTGGTTTTGCAACCTCCCGTAACTTCTTCGGGTGAGACTGCGATCTGCTTGCAGGTCTTTGTTGAAAGGGATAGTAGCTGAAGGTTTTGTTTGTGGACAACACATTCTGAACCTAGGTCAAGCCCCCTCAAACCAACAAATGGTTTTGTTGCTGGGACCAGGATCTTATTAAAGGGATATGATTTGGCATTCATAGAAGAAAGAACTCTGGGATTGGGTCGAACAGAAAGAAAGAGAATTTGTAGAAAAAGAGAACAAAAACTTGATTTTATCAACTGAAGCTTTGTTGCAGAGATATATCTTCGAAGACCAATATGAAATTTTATTTGGTTCATTCCACATTGAATTGCTTGAGTGCATATCTAAGTTAATTGATCATAATACCTGTTTCAAAGGCGAAGAACCTAAGGAGTGGAATCCTGATTTGATATAGTGGCTCAAGAGAATCGATAACTATATCTTAAGGGATGTTGATTTCTAGATCGATAACATTTTGGGAGGATTTATCATTGAGTTCACGATTGGCAAGATTGTGTCCTATAGTGAAGCTGAACAAAGATTCTTCAAAGGAAAATGATATAAGTTCTTAAATTCTTTGAAGCTATGGATTAAGATGTTATTATGTGAAAAGGGGATTCTGCGGATGCAGTTAGATTAATGTTTGGGCAAAGAAGAAATAAGTCAGAACTAAGAGCTACGCGAAGTGGGAAGCAATATAGAACATAACCAAAGAACTATATTAAGACTGAATATAGCCCTTTGTTAGGATATGAGAGTGAAGAAGAAAGAAGTAACCCTAAAACCCCGTGATATTCCCCCACCCATCTTAAAGGTGCGTCGAAGTTAAGAGTTGAGAAGAATCAAGGCGTCTTTGGGATCCCCCATCCATCTACCCCCCTCACACCCCATCCCCCTCCCCATACTTCCCCTCCACCTCCACCTCCACCTAGCCTGTCAAGAAGAAGAAGAATGGATGATGACATTAAGCTACCTATCTTTAAAGGACTGGGATCAGAGGACCTTGACCAGTTTTGGTTCATACTTGATGTAGTATGTACAACGAGACAAATTAATAATGATGATGTAAATAAGGCGCAACTCGTCACGTCACTGCAGGAGAGGGTGTTGACATGGCATATGAAATACTCTATGAGTAAGCCGAATGATATGTTTAATGAAATTAAGAAAGCATTAGTAGCAGAGTTAAAGAAGCCAAAATTAGAATCGCTATGCATCACAGAGATAAAGGAAATCAAATAGGCAGTGACTGAATCTGTGTGGGAGTTGGATCAATGATTCAAGGTGCTGATGGATCTAGTAAGCTTTGATATGCCCCCACTACAACATAACGAGTGGTGCATAGTCATGCTACCGCCACATATTAGGTTACCATTGACGCATCAGAAGATCGTGACGCAAACTGAAGCATTGGAGATTACGATGAAGCTGGAAGCTTCACCGGTTGGAGATAGTCACACAAGAGTACAACAGATACAAAGCCAACTAGCCAATTTGACTTCGGAATTCCAGGACCTCAAGAAAGGTAAGCAGACCAGATCAGAAGTATGGTGTACAAAATGCTAGGAAGAGGGTCATTATAAGGATCAATGCCCCGAGTTCAGAGATTATATTGCAAGTGGAGCACCTAATCCAGCAAACCTAGGTCCATGGTGTGATATTTCTATAATGAGAGCCCAACACCGGTATGAAGACTTATACCTATTACATAAGTATGTATCGACCCCGAAGCAACAATTTTGTAATTTCTGTAGATCAGTAGGCCATGATGAGAAAAATTGCCAAAGTTATGCCTTAATGATGGAGCACACTGCTAATAGTTATAGACTGCAAGCTGAAGGACATACACACAAGGAGCAAGGCCAACACACTTGTTGAGGAGGATTCCAAGGATGAGGAGGAGGAGCTGGTTGAGGACGTAGCTAGATCATCTATTATAACTGTGGATAGGGAAGATACTTTGCGAGAGATTGTCAGAACCCCATGATAACCTGCATTACTGTAAGTCTTTTGATCATGTGATAAAATAATGTCACATCCTTATTACAAAGATGCAAGAGAAAAGAAACTAGTAGCCTGCAGTAAATGTCCAAGTGATGGTCACTGAGTGAAGAGAAGATCAACCACGCATCAAAATTATAACAAGAAGCAGAATTGCGATTGGGAATGATAAGGCCGATGGGAAAAAGGAAGTTGAAGCTACATGGGTAAGGAAAACTACTGAAAAAGCTCCTGCATTTGATATCCTAAAGGAAAGCAAGCATTCATGGATGCGAGGTGAAGTCTTATGGATGATGGGGCCTCAACCTCTACCTCGCAGCTGAATCAGAAGGATAACTGCAGAGTTGCGACACAGGAGGTGGATTCAAATATCTTGAAGTCTTTTCTATAGATCTGCATGAAGCTGTTGAGGAATTAGAAGGCTGTGGAGGGATTACAGGAAATGATAGACTCTTGTGCTTCTAAGGAGGTACCGCAAAGCAAGATGTGTGTAGTGAATAATCTGCATAGACACAAGAAGAGAACCGGAAAAGAAATGAGACTTACAACGCAGATTGGAGAGTATGACATAGACTAGGTAATCTTGGATCTGGGATCTAATGCCAGTGGATTGCTAAGGCAGACTTGGGAATTGATGAGTAAGCCGAAGCTGCAATGCTCTACTATTCAGCTAATGATGGAAAATCAACAGAAAATATTACCCCTAAGAAGGTTGTCTAATGTCATAGTGGACATCGACGGAGTGCGCACTACCACTGACTTCGAAGTGATTGAGATAGTGGATGATAGTAATCCTTACCCCGCGTTGCTTGGATTGGATTGGGAATTTTCTAACATGGCTATAATTAATATGAAGAAAAGGAAAATGATATTTGAAAGCAATAATATGAGGGTTATTGTTCCATTGGATGCATTAGAAAGGGCAAGGTATACAGAGCCTTTCAAAGAAGAATATAGTGTAGATGACATTAATAATATCAATCAAATCACAACAAAGGAAGAAAATGGATAGATCCCACTGTAAATGGAAAGCTCACTTGGGAGAAATATAGTTCCTACACTTCATATTTAGAAGAGGAATTGGAGAACTGACAGAACATATTGCATGAAGTGTCAACAAGGCGATGTGCAAGAATCAACAAGGCAGTGCGTTGCATGAAAACTGAGGTATGTGATTTTCCTTTATATGAGGGATTAAGTGATATAAATACTTTCTTTAGAGATATGAAAGACGGGTACTAGAAAATCAGAGGTTGTTAGCTCTAGATCAAGCATTAAGAGCTACTCCTGCTAGATGGTAGGGTACTCAAAAGAAGAATACAGGAGATTGGAAAAAATGTAGGAGGTTGATGTGGGTAAGATTTGGACAAGTAGAAACAGAGCTCGCGAACGAGTATGATGGCTAGAATGATCCTAGAGATGATATACAACTCTGTATAGTAGCTTGGGGAGAAATTCCGTGAGAAGAATGGTGCATAGCTTCATCCATACCCTGGAGACAATTCCTATGAATTGGTATTTGGAAATTGAACTCCGACATGGCGCTACTAGCTCGATAGAGATGGTGGATGGATTTGTGATGACATTCAAATTTGAAGATCACTGTCCATATATAGATGTAGCTTTGTACGTAGTTAAGAGAAAAATTTCGAAAACGAAGTTCCACGTATCTGGCAACTTGATTGGGCTACGCAAGTACAAAATGTAATAGAATGTTATAATCTCACTACAAAAGAGGAAAAAGATCCTCGCAACATTGATATCAAAGAGTCAGAGGGACATTGTGAAGTGAATGGACCTGAGATAAAGATGCTAGATATAACGTCGCTACTAAAAATGAAGAAAGTAAATATAGTGACAAAAGCTGAACCAAAGTATGTGACCATAGGAGATTACTGGGACGAAGACACTTTCAGCAAGATAACAGATCTCTTACATGAATACCAGGAGTTGTTTCCCACTAAATTTTTAGACATGAAAGGCATCATAGGGGATTTGGGAGTTACAAGGATTCCTCTGAAGCCTGATGTGAAACCTGTTAAGCATATGCCTTATAGACTAAATCCGAAGTATAAGGAGAAGGTAAAAGAAGAATTAGATAAGATGTTAGTGATGAGCCTCGATATTTCAACAAGAAATGTTGCAACTCCCAAGGCTACCAAATTTAATAATAAACTTGAGGTTCGTACAAAATTAAGCAGTATCGACACTATATGTGCAACATACAATGTGTCCTTCCTTTGTTGTCATGATGTAATGGATTTCATGTAATGAAATCAAGTCCTAAACTAATTGCAGAAAATGAAATGCTCAAAATGGAAACCTTAACCTATTGCAAGAAAGAAAATGCATGGAAAGACACCTATTCTAATTGAATAAAGTAAATATCATGAAATAAGTGACAACAATTACATTTAAAAGAGTTTAGATCCATTAACAGAGTTCATTGGATGTGAAAATCAAGAAAATCATCATTGTATTATCCAATTCATAAATTCGTCCGTTAACCCAAATCGCTAAAATGCTTTGCATGGGTAAAGAGGCAAGTCATAAGTGGACTTTAGTTTTCCATAATAATTTATCTAAAGCATAGGGGTATTGATTCAACCCTAAGGGATCATAACCAAGTTTATTGAGCGAATCTGGGCAAGTATATACACGTTGGAAGGCTTCTACAGGGTTTCTTGTAGTTTACTACAGGAAACAACATATTTTCTATAGGGAGTTATCATTCACCTAATGGAAAGCCAAATCAAATCCAAATTGGATGGGAAAATTTGTTTTTATTGACTAGGATGTCATAGGTCTCCATTCCAAGTGGAATCACTCAAAAATACCTCTGTTAATCCACAGTAAAAAAATGGCAGAATTTACTAGTCTAAAATCTAGAAATTCGAGAACTAGTGAGCTAGTAAATCTATCAAATGCCTAACCTAATCAAGTGCAAATGAAATGGGGTAATTTTTTTTATTAACTAGATTTTTTATGATATAATGCAAGTATAATCAACTCGATTTAAAAGCATTAGCATGCTCTAAAGAATAGCAGAAATTTAATTTTATTTGCCACAAAGGACTTCCAGAAATCTAGATTTGGGAATAAGGAAACTAATCCAAGTAACTCTAAGATTACTATGACCTTCCAAAGATGTTCCAATGATAAAATGATTCTTGTGATCCTGAAAAATAACTTACTTCAACAATTTAACCCAATCCTACAACAAGAAATCATTAATACTAAATGCAAAGATAGAAAAAAACAAGAACAAGACATGCATGTGAATAAGAAGTGAAAAGAAGAAAAATAAATGATACAAAGGGGATTTGAGGCTCCTAGGGTGGCCAAGCCCAAGGAAAATCATAGTCCTATGAAGGATGCCAATATTTAGAAGCTGAACATGACACTAACCTTCATTATTTCCATCAATATGATTAGATCCCTGCAGAAAATGAAAGTGGAGCTTCAAAAATATGAGTTCTCTCCACAAGAAAACTAATAAAAATCTACCCCGAGAAGAAAATTCGACTTGGTACTTATAAGAAATGATTAGGAATCATTCCCCATGAAAAGAGGAAGATTTCCCCACCAAAATCCCTTGATTAAGGGATCTAGTTCCCAATACTAGGAATCTACATTAAATGATAAGGAACACATTCCTAGATTTTCTCAGTCATTGGAACTCCACAATTTGTGCCATAATTCTAGGATAGCTTGTTGAATTATTATTGAATATTGATCCTCTTGTTGTAGGGAACATTCCCCTAGATTTTCTCCTCCAAATCTCCATAATTTGGCCAATATTCTCATAATATTCCACAAAAATAAATAATATTAGGCACAAATATGCAATTATCCATAAACCTTCCTAATGAACATATTAAAGTTAAAAATACATTATCTAATGCAAAAAGAGAGGTTTAATGTTCTGAAGGATAGTTAGATGGGTCTTAATTTATGTCTAATTTAGAGACATAGGCCTTAATTTATGCTTAATTTAGAGGCCCATCACACCCCGCTGCTGAAAGTGTTGCTCATCCTCTGAGAAACTTAGTGACCTAATTTTGCCTCATTCATGGCCTTGATGGCCTCTCTCTTACACATTCCTCAGTCCTTTCTCTTAAGAATCTTGGTTGTAAGTTCTGCAAGGACAATCATAAAAATGTGGTTGTTCTTTTCATGATTGTTTAACAGTCTCTCAAGAAAAAAACATACTTTCCTCTTTGCAAGTGAACTCTATTGGCTCGTAGATTCATTTCATTCATATCCTCTCCCTTGAAACCTTCATTCCATTTTCACTCATTTTTCAAAAATGTTTGTGCATAGAAAAAATGACAGTGTTTCTTGAGACCATTAGCCTGCCTTCTTCCCCTTATTCAAGATGGGTTCTTGAATATTTTTTAGTTTGGCAAGGTCTTCCACATCCTTTTCCAACCTTCTGCTACCTTTTTCCACCATTTGGACACCTCTGAAACCTTCAAAATGCCTTTAGATGAGAACTAGGATATCCTGTAGTAATTCCTTGATTAACTATAGGAAATCCTGTAGTGGTTCCTGTACTACTATAGGAAACGCTGTAGCAGTTCCTGTAGTACTACAAGAAACCCTGTTTAAACTTGTTTTGAGCAGAAATGATAGTCTAAGCCTAGGGTAGGCCTTCAACTTGACTTCCATGCCTTTCTCCCCTTTCTATAACATCTTTTAGGCCTTGGAAAAAAGCTAGAAAGAGATTAGAGACCTCTTGGAAAGCCTCTTTTCATCACTGCAGTTTGAGTTCTATTTTGATGTTGAATGCCTTCTTTCCTTTTGTTGCCTTCTTCTTCTATTTTTTTGGCCTATATGATTACCTAATGGCCTTGGAGTTCTCTATTTTGATTAGGTATCTCTTAGGCACTACCATTTTGGGTTTTAGCACAATTTTTTTCCTTTCTTACTTCTTGTAGCAGCATTCTGCTTTCCTATAGTAGTCATTCCTTCTCATTCAGGGTCTTCTAATTGTATGGGAGTGATGAGAAATGATGTAGAGTGTTTGGAGGATGATGCTAGGGCTCAGAGGGAGTAGTGTAGGTTTGTGAAAATGGAGAGGATGCGCTCTATGTATTTTTTCAAGAAATTCTCATTATGAAATAGAGAGTAGGGTTTGTTCTTGAAAATATTAATTTTTTTCTTGTGAAATGGGATGGACGAATGATGGATAGATATTGGATTTGAAGTGGATGGAGGTCTTGCAGTGTTTTGGTGACTTGGTCTTTGCAGAAAGTTATTTTAATTGTTTTATGCATGCCAAGAAATCATCACCCTTCCTAATTTGGCTTTTCCACATTGTATCAGTGAAGGAGTGAGCTGCAATTAACTAGTTGAAGGCAATCGAGACTGATGATCCATCATTAGCTTATAAAACCTCATCTTTCATGCATTTACAACAAATTTCTAACTATAATATGCACAAGGGAAGAGGTCAAGAATATTGAATACCTGTACCTACATGATGGTTGGTGGAGAGACATGCATGCTGCTGCTGAGTTGATGATTGATCCATGGTCCTCTGGATGCGATAATTTCCTTTGTTTTCTTATGCATAGGTCTTTATAACTTGGTGAGTATAAACCTTTGTCTTCCAGTTACTATGAGCAAGCTATCTTAGTCAAATTTTGCCTTCTTGGAGTTCTGGGCTTGACCATGGGTGATGTTCACCTTCCCTATGCCTTATTCCATCATTAGGCATCTTTCCCACACTTTATTTCAACTTTCATACCTTCTTATAGCTTTCAGACTATTTCCTGTAGTAAACTAGGACATAGTACTACAGGAAACCATGTAGCAGCCTTGTTTTGTCCATATCTCCCAAACGGTAGAATGGATTGGTTTGAATTTTTCTGAGCATGTTTCAATCATCCTTATTCACCTCCCCATAAAACGAATTTGGCCAATGGATGCATGAATCTCGAGAAAAATTAAAAATGGATGAAGTTGATGGAGGTAAATTTCTTGGAAAACATGCACTGGAATTGGTTGAGATTTCTTGGGAATGTTACCATCATCCATATGCATGTCCGCATGAAACAATGTTTTAAATGGATTCACAAATATCAATAAAATTATAAAATGGTTGTAGGTGATGGAGGTTGATTTCTCGAAAACACTGCACTGGAATTTGTTGAAATTGCTTAAGCATGTTACCATCATCCATATGAATCTCCATCTGAAACATCTTGGCAAATGGATGCATGGTTTTCAACATATGACAAAAAATAAATTTCTTCTCCATGTATTTCTGTTTCCTATAGTAAAATAGAGCATTCCTGTAGTATTTTAGGACAAAAAGTAAAATGAATGGGAAAATATTGGGAATGATGGATGGATGGAGGAAATAAATGAGGGTGATGGATTGACATGGCCTTGGCCCTATGGAGCATCTAAGAAAAGGAGGATAAAGTCCAAGTTTGAATTCCTTTAACTAGAAATTTGTTCGATTTTTTTTTATTTTTTTTTTGGTGCCAACTTGATTTTATTGTTTGCAGACATTGGATAGCAGCTGCATTCATTAGAGAGATACATGGAGCAAACATTTTTTTTTCCTTTTTTTTTTCTTCTAGGCCTACTAGCTACCTCAATGAGGTTTTCAACTAGTAGATCTGCCTACATGCCTCAAAGGAGGTTTTCACCTAGGATCCTTTTTTTTTCTCTTTTTTATTTTTTCCCAACCCATTGACCGCCCCATGGAGGTTTTCAATCAATGAGCCAATCTCAAGCACCTCAAAGGAGGTTTTCACTTGAGATTTTTATTTTTTCTCTTATTTTTCATTTTTTATTTCTTTTCCTATCCCACTCTACTTGAAAAAAACAAAATTATTTTCAAGTGTAGGAATACTTCCAATGGAGCCATGTGCACATCAAAATAACAGATAAAATGATGTGTAGGCTTGCAATATATGATTTAAGATGTACCTTAATTTTAGAGACCAAATGCTTTGACTTTGGAAATATCAACCACAGTTGAAGAAGAGAGTGATGCTCCATCTTGTTGGTTTTCTGGAACCAAACCTCAATATAACTTTGACGACCTTGGTTTTCTTGCTTATCTCCATCATTATTCATGCCTTCTTCTACCATGACCTTCAAATATTCATTTTTTGTTGATTGCTTTCTTGAATACATGGAGGATTTGGTGGTAACCATGAGGGAGCTTTCTCAATCTCTAATTTTTATGTCTACTCTTCATCAAGTGAAACCTATGATTCTTTTGTTTTCTCTTTTGAATCTTCTTTTTCTGTATGTTGTCCTTCAATGGCATCAAGAGAATATTTTTTTTGTAATATTATTCCTGAGTTGAGATGAATACCATTGAGATCAAGATGAGATATTGGGAAGTGTTGTACCTCAACATCGTAAGTGGGTTGAGCTACTTGATTGTGTGGGTTTGGAAATGGTGGTATAGGTAGTTGAGTGGGAGTGGATATTAGAGATGGATGTGGTTGGGTTTGTGGTTGTGGTGTTCGTGGATGGTAGGATAACATGGAGTTGTGTATGGAGGATATTGAGGAAAATATTCAGGATATTGTGGATGGTTCCCTTTAAATTCCTTTCCAACCTTGTTGCCAAGATTGGTTTTGGGGTTGAGATGGCCAAAGATGCCAAGAAAAAGCTGTGTTCCAATTACTTATTATGGATGTGCATAGGCTTGAAATTATGAATTAGGCTCTTGCATCATATCAGGTTGAATAGGTTGTCATGGTTCTCTTGGAGCTACATAACATAGTTGCATTGACAATTGACTTGCTCCATTGTCCTCTTGGTAAACTTCCTTCAACATTGGTAACGAGGGGCAATATTTAACATCATTTGATTTTTCATGGACAACACAAATATCAACATATTATTTTTGTTTATTTTGTATTCTTAACATTTCTATGTGTTCACTTAGATTGCTAAGAATTTATGTTTTAAAGTTATCAAGAAAATTTCTAAGTTTAGCTTGACTTACTGATATTGATGCTGATTGAATTACTCTTGCCCTTCCTCTTGATATGTGTTTTCATTTTTTTACAAATTTCTTCAAATGATAATTGGTAGACAAAACCTCTACTCATGAGATCAAGGAGATCAATCCACGTATCCCTAATTTTTCTAAGTAAGAGGGTTTTTAGTGTGTCAGATCCTAAATGATGTAGTTTTTCCCTCTTACCATTATACGTGAACCTATCTATTCAATCCTCAAGGCCCTCATCTTCTTTTTTTTTCATTCTAAAGATTTCTTCTTTAAGATCATGATCTTTATATTTTTCTAGAAATGTCTTTTGCATACTTATTAAGTTAGTCCCTAAACTAATGAACCATTTAAGAGCTCTATACTTCAATGTCACCGGAAACAATCTCAATTTTTGAGTGTTTAATAGGCAACCATAATATCTACAAACAATTTAAAATTCAAAGAGAAAGGTTTCCAGATCCTCTGACCTCATACCATGGAAGTTTGGAAGAAAGGATGGAGGGATGTTCTTCATATGCACACTAATCTCAATATCTTGAATGGGAAATCCGAGAGGATCTTCCTAATTGTCATCATCTCCATGAATTTATTCTACATTCTTTGCCATCTCTTCCTCTTCTACTTGAAAAAGTGGATGGTGATGTGGCTCTTACTACACCACGTGATGAAATGGGGTGTGGGCTGGTGTTGGCGATTTTTTGTTTTGTTTTTATGATTGAATTAAAATGCTAATGCAATGCACTTTTCTATTTTTGAAATGAAATATGCCTATTGCAAATATTATTTTTTGTTTTTGGAAAAAGTAAAAAGAAATGAATCAACTAGAGAAGAAAATAATGCATACTTTGACACCTCCCAGACAACGACGCCAAAAGGTGATGAGCCTTGGTATTGCAACAAGAATGTTGGAACTCCCAAGGTTATCACCTTTAATTAGCAACCCGGGGTTTGTACAAACTTAAGAGATATCAACACTATTTTTGCAGAATACAATGTGTCCTTCCTTTGCTATCATGATGTAATGGAGTTCATGTAATGAAATCAAATACAAAACTAATTGCAGAAAATGAAATGCTCGAAATGAAAACCTTAACCTATTGCAAGAAAGAAAATACAAGGAAAGATACCTAATTTAATTGCACAAAGTAAGTATCATGAACTAAATGTCAACCATTACATTTAAAAGATTTTAGATCCATTAACAAAGTTCATTGGATGTGGAAATAAAAAAAATCATCATTGTATTATCCAATTCATAAATTTGTCCATTAACCCAAATCGCTGAAATGTTTTGCATGGGTAAAGAGGCAAGTCCTAAGTGGTATTTAGTCTTCCCTAATAATTTATTTAAAGCCTAGGGGTATTGATTCAACCCTAAGGGATCATAACTAATATTATTGAGTGAATCTGGGCAAGTATATACATTTTGGAAGGCTGCTACAAGGTTTCCTGTAGTTTACTACAGGAAACAACATATTTTCTATAGGGAGTTATAGTTCACCGAATGGCTAACCAAATCAAATCCAAATTGGATGGGAATTTTTTTTTTATTGACTAGAATGTATTAGGGCTCCATTCCAAGTGGAATCATTCAAAAATACCTCTATTAATCCACGCTAAAAAATTACAGACAATTACTAGTCTAAAATCTACAAATTCGAGAACTAATGAACTAGTAAATCTATCAAATGCCTAAGCTAATCAAGTGAAAATGAAATGGGGTGATTTTTTTTATTAATTAGAATGATTTTGTGATATAATTCAAGTGAAATCCACTCTATTGAAGCTCTTTACAATGCTTTAAAAAATAGCATAAATTTACTGTTATTTGCCACAAAGGACTTCCAGAAATCTAGAATTGGGAATAAGAAAACTAATCCAAGCAACTCAATGATTACTATGACCTTAAAAAGATGTTATAATGATGAAATAATTCTTGTGATCCTGAAAAATAACTTAAACCATTTAACCCTATCCTACGAGAAATCATTAAAACTAAATGCAGAAATAGAAAAAACACGAATAAGAGATGCATGTGAATAAGAAGTGAAAAGAAGAAAAGTAAATGAGACAAAAGGACTCTGAGGCTCTTGGGATGGAAAAACCCAAGGAAATTAAGAGTACTATGAAGGATACCAAGATTTAGAAGCTGAACATGACACCAATATTCATTATTTCTATCAATACAATTACATCCCTGCAGAAAATGAAAGTGGAGCTGCAAAAATATGAGTTCTCTCCACAAGAAGACTAATAAAAATCTACCCCTAGAGGAAAATTAGACTTGGTAATTATAAAAAATGATTAGGAATCATTCCCCACGAAAGGAGGAAGATTACCCCACCAAAATCCCCTGATTAGTGGATCTAGTTCCCAATACTAGGAAGCTGCATTAAATGCCAAGGAACACATTCTTAGATTTTCTCATTCATTTGAGCTCCACAATCTATGCCATAATTCCATAATATCTTGTTGATTTATTATTTAATATTGATCCTCCTGTAGTAGGGAGCAGGCTCCTAGATTATCTCCTCCTCCAAGTCTCCATAATTTGGCCAATATTCTCATAATATTCCACAAAAATAAATAATATTAGGCACATATATGCAATTATCCATAAACCTTCCTAATGAACATATTTAAGTTAAAAATACATTATCTAATGCAAAAAGAGATCCTTAATGTGCTGAAAGATATTCAGATGGGCCTTAATTTATGTCTAATTTAGAGGCATGGATGTTAATTTATGTCTAATTTAGAGGCATATGCCTTAATTTATGTCTAATTTAGAGGCCCATAAGTTAGCAATGGGAATAATTGAACTTGTCGAAGAGTCTGAATGGGTAAGTCCCATGGTAGTTCAGGAGAAGAAGGTGAAAGGGGAAATTAGAATCTGTGGACTTGAGGAAGTTGAATGATGCATGCCTGCATGACCCTTTTCCTACACCATTTACAGATGAAGTGTTGGATAATGTAGGAGGACAAGAGGCTTACTCTTTTACAGATGGCTTCTCAGTATATCATTGGATCAGAATTGCACCAGAAGATACACATAAGAAAACGTTTTCCACAGGATGGGGATCCTATCAATATACAGTGATGCCTTTTGGGTTGAAGAATGCACCTGCTATTTTTTCTAGAGTTTTAATTGCAACTTTCAAGGAGTACATACACAAATTTCTGGAAGTTTACTTCGACGATTGGATAATATTTGGGCTATTAAAGAAGAGTGTGGTGAGCTTAAGATTGATGATGGACACATGTAGGCAGATAAAATATCATTGAACCTAAAGAAGTGCATATTTTGTGCGCCATTTGGAATATTTTTGGGACATGTGGTTTGTAAACAGGGATTGATGGTGGATCTAGTGAAGATCGTAGTCATTATGAACTTGCCAGCACCGAAAATAGTAAGACAACTATGTACTAAACTAGGACACACAGGTTATTACAAGAAGTTTATAAAAGGATATGCGCAGGTAACTACACCGATGGAGAAGTTATTGAAGAAGGATGTGACCTTTCAATGGGATGGATAATGCCATAAGTGCTTGGATGTGCTAAAATAAAATATGGTAATTACACCGATTCTAGCTTTCCCGGATTGGAAGAAAGATTTTCATGGGCATGTTGATGCATCTTGTATAGCTTTGTGAGTAGTACTAGCGCAACCGAGAGCATGGGATATTGATCATCCCATAGCATTTGCAAGTAGGAAACTGTCTAAGGCAAAAAAAAAATTACAACACGATAGAAAGGGAGGGGTTAGCTATGGTGTATGCACTGCAAAAGTTCAGACATTACTTGTTGGGAGCACATTTTAAGATGTTCACAGATCATTCCGTGCTAAAGTACTTGGTGAATAAGGCTATTTTAGGAGGGAATATCTATCGATGGTTTTTATTATTCCAAGAATATGACTTCAAAGTTATAGTGAAGCTAGGAAGATTGAATTTTGGGCCTAATCATTTATCCAGGATAGAGACAGGAGAAGAACCTACAAGTATTGAACATAACCTTCTCGATGCATATACGTTTGCAATTAAAGTTGCAGATGATCACTTCATGGATATTATTCAGTTTTTTTCCACAGGAATGGTGCCCGTGGAGTACACTACAAAGAAAAAGAAGGAATTGGTGGTTCAAGAAGATGATTGCAGAACACTTGTATAAAATGAGACCGGGTGAAGTACTGTGCAGATACGTCCCTAAATATGAAAGATAGAGCATTATGATAGAAGCTCATAGAGGAGTCGCAGGTGGGCATTATGCAAGAAAAGTCACTGCACAGAAGATTTTGAGAGTCAGGTTATGGTGGCCAACAATGCATAAGGATGCAAAGGACTATTTTCAAGCATGTGATGTATGTTAAAGGATAGGAAAACCATCCAGAAAAGATGAAATGAAACTAGTACCACAGGTGACTTTGCAGACTTTTGATAAATCAGAAATTGACTTTGTTGGACCTATTAGTTCGCCAAGGAAAAAGACTGGTGCAAGATATATCATTACGATGATTGATTATTTGACAAAATGGGTCAAGGAAAAGCCCGTAAAGTATTGCAGTGAAGAAATTACTGCGAAGTTCATATTTGAATATATATTGTCCACATTTGCTTGTCCGAATAGCTTGATGAGTGACCAGGGGACACATTTTTTGAATAAGATGATTGAAGCACTAATTAAGGAATTTAAATTTTACCATCGTAAGAGCACTCCCTATCATCCTCAGGTAAATGGGACAGTGGAATATTTTAGGATTCTGGAAAATGCATTGACCAATGTATTTAATGTAAACATATATGACTAGGATTTGAGGATTCCAACAGTGTTCTGGGTATACAAGACAACATGCAAGAAACTGACAGGGTAGACACCCTTTAGGTTGGTATATGGAAATGAAGCAGTTATGCCTATGGAATACATTGTGTTGAATCTGAGAATTGCAGCTTTTACAGGTATGGAAAACCCCAACATGATGAAGGAAACAATGTCACAGATATTAGCTTTAGAAGAGGATAGATTCATAGCAAGATTCCATCAGCAGGTGCAGAAAGAAAGAGAGAAAGCCTGGCATGACAGGCATATCAAGAAGAAGATATTTCTAGAAGGGGATCTTGTATTATTATATGATAGTAAGTCCATGAAGTTCCCGGGAAAATTCAATACACATTGGTTGGGCCATATATCATCAACAACATTTCAGGTAGTGGTGTTTTTTTTATGAGCATCAATATTTCAACAAGAACGCTACAACTACCAAGGCTACCAACTTTAATTATCAAGCCAGGGTTTGTGAAAACTTAAGAGGTATCGACACTATATGTGCAACATACGATGTGTCGTTCCTTTTTTGTCATGATGTAATGGTGTGGATGTAATAAAATCATATCCTAAACTGATTGTAGAAATGGGAATTATCGAAATGGAAAAGAAACTAATCCTAGGTAAGAACACCAAATTATAATTGAAATTCTAAGAGCATGAATTCAAATAAATAGGCCTCATCTACATTGTAAAATGACATGTACTAATTAGTGTTTATTATTCCTCAATCATTAATTTAGAGCCTAGGGGTTATGATTCAACCCTAAGGGACCAAAACCAATATTTTTGAGAAAATTTGGGCAAGTATGTACACGCTGGAAGAGTACTACAGGAAACTACAAAATGTTATAGATTTACTACATGAAGTTATAATTCATTGCATGACCAAGAAAATCAAATCCAAATTGTATGGGACAAATTTTTCTATTGACTAGGATATATTAGGTCTCCATTCCAATTGGAATCATTCAAAAAGGGATCGGTTAACCCATGCTAAAAAATAGCAGAAAATTACTAGTCTAAAATCTAGAAATTCGAGAACTCATGAGCTAGTAAATCTTAAAATCGATAACATAATCGAGTGAAAATTCAATGGGGTAAATTTTGTTATTAATTAGAATTTTTTTGTGATCTAATGCATTTGGAATCAACTCGATCGAAGCTCGTTAGCATGATCTAAAAAATAGCATAAATTTATTGTTATTTTCCACAAGGGACTTCTAGAAATCTAGATTTGGGAATAAGCAAACTAATCCAAGTAGCTCAATGATTAATATGACCTTCCAAAGTTGTTCAAATGATGAAATGATTCTTGCGATCCTACAAAATAACTTAAAAAATTTAACCCAAATATGGTGACCACTGACTGAACAAAGGAAGCACAATGCAACAATAGAAAGCCTTGATATAAGAAACTTACTTTTGATCAATTTCGAAGATTGTTAAACAACAAATCTGAGTAGGTTACTTCTCCTCAACCGAACATGCGAGTGGATACACGACCTCTCTCCACGGGTCTTCAATGCCTTCGCCTTACAGTTCCAAGTTCTTTTGGATGACAGAACTGTCCTCAGACAGGCGGCCCAGTAGGCTTCGATATTAATAAAAACAAGAAAAATACATAAGGCTTATTACAACATGAGATCTCAGAGTTCTCAGTCAAGCGATGTTTTGAACATTCGCAGATCTCTCTTTTTATAGGCTCTCTAACCCTTACTCATCTAAACTATGATGAAAAAGCAAAAATAATTGAGGGTCCTATCGGTATATTTTCACCGATGGTGTCTACTCAACTTTTCTGGTACATATGTACAAAAGATTCTACCATGGTCCTTTTAGACTTCTATCTGAATCATAATCGTTATCAAAATCAAAATATTCTGAGGAATCATGTACTGGCCTTACCTCATCGAGCATCTTTTGGTAGTGATTTTCTATAATCTTGGAGTACTCTTCATCCCAATCAATATCTGTTGGGTCCTGGGCATCCGACTGTTCGTCCTATAAAGTAGACTCCTTTACTTTTCCTTTTCCTTTGGCATCTTCAGCTAATATTATTGTCCTTTTTGATGATGCTCTTGATGACTCTCCTTGTTCCATATTCATCTTTATTCGGTGGAGACCCTGTTGCTGAGGTGTGTACTTGGCAGATTGTTTTTCCCACTTGTTAAGGAAAGGTAAAGGGCTGATCTCAATATCTAAGAAAGAATCTTTAAAAACATTTCTGATAGTTGGTGATCTCTGTACTGCCAGTTCGATGCCATTTAGAAGTTCCCATTTGAAAATTTGAAACATATTAGTGGAACTTTCAATTGCATGCTGAACCCATTCTCTACAATTATCATTAATATAGGATTTGTTTTGCCAGCCTAATTCAAAAATCATTGATGTACAGATTCTATTTGAAATCATCAGGCTAATAATATGGACCACATTATTATTCCAATTGCTTGAAATAACACTAATAGTTACCAAAGCCTTTTGATTGATTATGAATCTCAATGCCTTTGGTTCTCCTTGTAAATCATCCATTTTTTGTAGAATATGTATCTTTTCTATTAATCTCAGGTTTCCAAATTCATTAAACCAACCAACATGTTGCTTGATCATTTCTTCATTATTACTGGTCTGAATTTCTCTGATTTTCTCATGACTAAAATCTTATGCAAAAGGATTAGGAATGATACTTTCCCTTAGTTTGAGACTATGATAATCCCATGGAGATGAGAAAGTTCTGAAATATTGTAAAGTCCTTTGAATGCACTGAGATATTCTTGTAGATGGCCTTTTCCTGAAAAATCCATCTTTCATCTCCCAGTCAGTAAACCTTTCAAATATTTCATACCGCGGAAAGGTGTCGTTTAGTGCATAGTTTTCATCAAACCTTTGAAGGAAAGATGCTTCTAATTATTCAAAAATATCTGGGATTTTTAGAGAAACCATATATTTCTCTATTTCAAGCTTGAAAGGAATAGCTTCAAGATCTAAAATTTTTGCTCCTGTGACAATGCTGAGACCGAAATCAACTCCTCCAATAAGTTGATAATAATTTAAAACCTTTAAGATCCATATAATTTTTTCAGTACATTCACTAGACCAAAGATATGAAAGACTTCTGAAAAATAATTTCACTTTCATGTTAGACAAAGGATATACCTTTACCAGTTCAACATCCAGGCCTAAAGACATACCTACATTCTTTGATTGCCATGCTTGGCATTTTCTGATCCAAGTATTTCTTCTCAGTCTCATTCCCACTACTTTCTTGATTTCTTCTGCAATATGACTTGCATGTCCTTCAAGCAATCTGAATCTATCAACAAATGTACTAAAATTGTCGTCCTGCGGTCCTTTACCTGGAATAGTAAAACACGAACCTGGACAAGTAATGAATGCTTTGTTCATATCCCTGGTTAATGAATCAGTTAAATAATTTGAATTACCTGGGATCCATTCAACTTCAAAATCAAACTGTTGGAACCAAATCTGCCATGCAAGTATTCTTCCTTTTGCCATCTGTCTTGATATCTTGGCAGATAAAAAATATTTAAAATTCTTGGAGTCTGTTCTTATTAAAATTTTTACAGGTGTAAGATATAATTCAAACCTTTGTATCCCATTGAATATAGCCAGTGTTTCTTTTTTTGCTATGAAATAATTCTTCTGGCTGGGTGAGAATTCACCTGATGCATAGGCACAAAGTCTTTCTTCACCTTTCTCCCTTCGTTAAAAAAGAACGGCTGCCCAAAAATCTAAAGAAACATCAGTTTGAAGTATAAGAAGACCATCACCTAGTGGTTGGAGTGTCGGTAATTTCGGACATTATGCTTTGAACTGTTTTACTGCCGCTGTTGCTTTTGGTGACCATCCCTCTTTTAGATGTTTTCTAATTGGAGCTATTTTTTCTGTCAATCTTGGGATGTACTTGTGAATGTAGTTCAAGACTCCTAAAAACCTTTGAATTGTTTTTGTATCTTTCAACTCATCTGGAAATTGGGTTAATTTAGTCAACACATGTGGTTGCATTTGAATTACACCATTGACTACATGTATTCCCAGAAAATCTATACTATCTTGAATAAGCTCATTTTTCTTTCTACCAAAACTATGCCATGCTGTTGAACTTCTTTTAGAAAAATCTCTAAATGCTCTAGATGGGTTTTTACATCTGGACTATGGATTAAAATGTCATCAATGTATGTTACAATGAAATCATACTTTGCAAAAATGAAATCCATTCTTCGCTATAAGAATGCAGGGGCATTTTTCAAACCAAATGGAACAACTTTCCATTGGTAAAATCTGGTAGGACAAGTAAAAGCAATTTTGTGCCAGTCCTCTTTCTGTATCTGAATTTGATTGTATCCAGACTTCATATCAAATTTTATGAATACTTTGTTGTGCTGTATTTTTTGCATTATGGTCTCTGGTATTGGCAAAGGATAATTAAAACTCTGAGCAATTGCATTCAAAGGTTTGTAATTTATTACCATTCTAGGTTTACCTCTGACTATCTCAGAATGATTTCTTACCAGAAACGCTGAACAAGAATAATGAGACTCGCTCGGCTCGATGAGCTGCATTTCCAACAATTCTTTAATTTGTCTTTTTATTTCTTGCTCATCTGAGGGAGTGCAAGAAATCAGTTTTCCTTTCACTCCATTATTATGCAAGGTCACAATGTCTTGCATTGGACTTTCTACTACCCAGAACTATTGTGGATTTTCTGAACAACTTTTAAGAAGTTTGTCATGGATAGCAGTTTTTTTTGTAGACCAGTTGGGATCTATACATGCCTTTTGTCTTGATTTAGATTTTGCTTTGGATTCATATATTTGCAAAACTTCCTGTCAGTCATCAGAATTTTTTAAGGGTCTTCTGGCTCCTATTCTTTTTTGACTATTTTCATGTCTTGCTTCTGAATTTGCAATGAATAATCTAGGCACAACAATAGCCTTTTTCTTCAAATTTATAATCAGCTTATCTTGGCTGATTGTTACTAGAAGCACAAAATTTAAGAATGGCATTCCCAACATTAGACTAGTTGAAGGATCATAATGTTGTATTGCAAAAATCTTGACTATACTCCCTCCAACTTTTAATGAAATTTTGTCTACATAATGAGTTAAACTCACAGATCCTCCTATTGTTTCAGAAACCAATATATTTTGTAATGGCTTCCACAGAGATTTAAATAGAGATGGCCTAGCCAAATTGTTTGATCCACCGGTGTCTATGAATGCATCAACAGATATCCATTCATTCTTTACTTGAACTTGAACCGGGATATAAATAAGGCTATTTGTCTTGACTATCTTTTTTAATAGAGTATTTTCTTCTACTCTATTGATCTCTGGCTGAGGAAGACTGGTAGAAGCTGTTGTTCTTTTTTGAAATGGGCAAAAAGAATTTACTTCTGGAAAGGGTAAAACAGATTGCTTACCTTTCTGCTCTGGTTGTGAACATTCTGATTCATCTTCTGAAACATCTGTTGTTTCACTAGTGACTTCAGTATCACTTTCTTCTTCTTCCTATTCGGTGTAATGGAGTTCTTCTGAAAAATCATCTTTTGAACAAGACCAACAGATATTCATCTTTTGTACATATTCTTCTTCTTCTTATGCATTTTATATTTCAATCAAAATATATACATCTGAAATATCATCCTCTGATTCTACTACAGACCAATCATCTTGAGATTCTTCTATATCTATACAAGCTTTTAGTTTACTTGATGAATTATTTAGGCACTTTCATGCAAAATGACCTTCCTTTTTACAAATGAAACAACAATTTTTGTTTCTTGGTTTTGATATTTTCTTCAAGAATTTATACTTTGTAAACAACTTTCTTGGATTTGAGACTCTCTTGGGTCTAAATTTACCATATCTCTTTGTTTTCTTTTTCTTCTTAAATGGCGTCTATGGTAGCATGATTTTTCAGACATCTGAGCTGGGTGTGATGTCATATGCCTTCTTTTGCCAACATAAGTATTTAACTTTCTCTGTAATTCTAAAAAGAAGGTCAACCCAATATACTTGATTTAGTCTTTTATTTTGTACATCTGGATCTTTCATAATGAGTTCTCCTAGATATCATGGTAATTTTGACAAGAAAGAGATTTTTTGAGCCACATCATTTGAGAGATTAGCTTTGAAAACCTTAGCCATGAAATCTTTACTAAATTGATCAAAATACTTCAAATCTTTTAACTCCATTCTACTAAGATCTGTTATTAACTATTTTTTCTCATCAACAGGTTCTGGCACGAACTGTGTTTTTAGCAATAACTCTAATGTAGACAGTCTGGCTTCCATGACGGCTCTTCTCTCTTCTTCAGATGGTCCCATCCACCAATCATAGACTATACCAGTCATGCGTTTTTCTACTAGGACCATAATGGATACATTATCCAATTTTGTTGTAATCTGCATCTGATATAGAGCACCTATCCAAATGCAGATTGATTCTCCAGGATTTGAAGAACTATCCAAATCTAGAATGTAGCCACTTGTATTAGCAGCATACAGATCTTCTTCAACACGTGGATATTTATTTACTTCTTTGAGGATATGAGCTTTATTTTGATTATTTATGGAAGGCAGGATAAAAGAAGGAAATTTGGATGCAGCTTGATCAAGGGTCATCACTTCCTTTTTTGAAACAAATGGTTTATCTGTTTTATATGCTTCTTTCTTTTCACTGGTTAATTTTCCAGTGACTTTTGAAGTGGACTCTTCTACACTAGTAGCTGTTACTACTTCTTCTGACTCTTCTTCTTCCTGGTCCCAATAATTGGGTGCACTCATATCTATTTGAAATCTTGGGATTTCTTTGGCCTTTTTCTTTTGTTGCCTTCTTCTTCTTTCTTCCTTTTCTGATTTTTCTGACTGCTGCTCATCATAGAGCAGTTTAAGATTGGCATTTATCAAATCAGCCTGTTTTCCCAAATCATCTAGAACATCCTCAACGTGTGAACACCAAGTGGTTAGATAGTTTCCTATCTGGTATATCTGGTCTAAATCATTTGGATTTTGTGAATTGTGTTCTAGTAAAGGGGCATAGTCAGCTCTTGTTGCTGGCTATCTGGTATTAGATGAAGAAGTACAAAATTTTGTTTTAGGTGGCCATTTTCCTCCTTTTACAAATCTATGATTTGCAAACTGGAATTCTTCGACGGGTGGTGTATGACTAACATATGTACGAAACATCTTATTTACAACAAATAAAGGTTTTTTTTCTGGTATGTACAGTTGATTTGAAGATAACGATGCACTAGTAGAAGAACTGGCTTCATCTAGTGAAGGAATATGACGATAAAAAGATTTTCTACTACTAACTGGTGTTTGTTCATTTTCTTGCATGGCTGGTAAAACATGTTTTTCTAACATGACTATAGGCCAAGGTACCTTTGGTCGATCTGGAATAATTCTGACACGGCCATCGGCTACGAACATTCTTTTAATGTTTCTTTTTGAATCGTCTGCCAATGTTAGAGATTTGTATTGAATATACCAGTCATTAGGTAAAGCTTCTTTATCATAATGAACACCTTCAACTTGAGCATTGCTCACCCCTATAGTAACACAATCTTTCAAGACTGGCTATCTTAACTTAGGATGCACGGTATTTGTAAACTGAAAAGAGGTTTGGATTAACACTGATAGATATTCACTGTCTTGAACCATTTCCAAGCCTTGTACTCCGATCAAATCTTTCCAACAATATTTTAAATGAATATCAGACAAACTAATGGCATAATCTGGATAGATAGTGCCATATTGACATCCCATGGATAAATTTCCAAATATTGTTCCTATATGGGCATGATCATAATTATTATGTCTGGTATCAAAAATTTCTGCTATGCAAGGAGTATTAAGACCATGACAAAATAACGGGGCTAATCCAATTCTTTTTCCCCCAAAGTGTAAATAAGAAAATTTATTTTCTACAACATATTTTCGGAATTTTTTCAATTCATCTTCAGAAAAAAAATTGAGACCAACAATTTGTACATAAGGACCTAATATTTTTATCTTTAGTCCAACTTCTTTTAGCCATATTTTTTTGGATCTAGATTGAACATGAATGGAACAGGGTAAATTTCTTTAGAATTTAACACAGGGGGGTTCCAACTTTCGGGATCTTTGACTTTTTCATGTTCTAAGTTATCTGATTCAATAGATCTAGAGTCTACCTCAGATAATGATCTTCTATCGATATTAGAGAAAGATCGTAAGAAATTGGCCATGTTGAACAAACTATTTCAGAGATTGACTGAAGCAGCTTTTATCTACTGAGCATTTGTATAAAAAATACTTTTCGAAGGCTTCCTGGCTAACTTCAGACTCTGTCTATAGTGTGTATTTCTCAGGAACGGGCTCTGATACCAAAATATGGTGACCATTGACTGAACAAAGCAAGCACAACACAACAATAGAAAACCTTGATATAAGAAACTTATTTTTGATCAATTTCAAAGATTGCTAAACATCAAATCTGAGTTTTCCTACAACAATAAATCATTAATACTAAATGCAGAAATAGAAAAAAGATAAGAACAAGAGATGCATGTGAATAAGAAGTGAAAGGAAGAGAAGAAAATGATACAAAAGGGCTCTGAGGTTCCTGGGATGGCCAAGCCCAAGGAAACTCAGAGTCCTATGAAGGAGATAAAGATTTAGAAGTTGAACATGGCACCAATCTTCATTATTTCCATCAATACAATTACTTCCTTGCAAGAAATGAAAGTGGAGATGCAAAAATATGAGTTTTCTCCACAAGAAGACTAAGAATAATCAATCCCTTCAGGAAAATTCAACTTGGTACTTATAAAAAATTATTAGGAAGCATTCCCCATGAAAGGAGGAATATTTCCCCACCAAAATCCCTCAAATAGTGGATCTGGTTCCCAATACTAGGAATCTGCATTGAATGACAGAGAACACATTCCTATATTTTCTCAATCATTGGAGTTCCAGAATCTGTGCAATAATTTCAGAATATCTTCTTGATTTATTATTTAATATTGATTCTCCTGTAGTAGGAAGAAAATACCTAAATTATCTCCTCCTCCAAATCTTCATAATCTTACTAATATTCTCACAATATTCCAGAAAAATAAATAATATTAGGCACAAATATGTAATTATTCATAAACCTTCCTAATGAACATATTAAAGTTAAAAATACATTATCTAATGGAAAAAGATAGGTTTAATATGCTGAAGCATGGTCATATGGGCCTTAATTCATGTCTAATTTGGAGGCCCGTCATACCTCCCTGCTGAAAGTGTTTCTCATCCTCTGAGCAACTTACTGACCTCATTGTGCCTCATTCATGGCCCTGGTGGCCTCCCCGATTTGTACATTCCTACCTTTCTCCCCTTACGCAAGATCAGTTCTTTAAGGTTTTTCAGTTTGGAAAGGTCTTCCACATCCTTTTCCAATCTCCTACTACCTTTTTCCACCATTTTGACACCTATGGAACCCTTAAAATGCCCTTAGATGAGATCCTATAGTAAACTAGAACATCTTGTAAGAATTATCGTAGTAACTATAGGAAACCCTGTAGAAGCCCATTTAAACCTGTTTTGAGCAAAAATGGTAGTCTAAGCCTTGGGTAGGCCCTCAACTTAACTTTCATGCTCCTTAATGCCATTTTGGACTAGCTTTTCCATGCCTTTATCGCCTTTCTATAACGTCCTTTAGGCCTTGGACAAAAACTATAAAGAGATTAAAGACCGTTTGGGAAACCTCTTTTCATCACTGTAGTTTGAGTTCTATTTTGATGTTGAATGACTTCTTGCCTTTTGTTTCCTTATTATTCTCTTTTGTGGACTAGATGATTTCGTAATGGGCTTTGGAGTTCTTTGTTTCGATTAGGTCTCTCTTAGTCACTTCATTTTGGATTTTAGCACAATTTGTTCATTTCTTCCTTCTTGTAGCAACATTTTTTCTTCCTGTAGCAGTCATTCCTTCTCACTCAGGGTCTTCTAACTGTATGGGAGTGATGAGAAATGATGTAGAGGGTTTTGAGGATGAAGCTGGGGCTTAGAGGGAGTAGTGTAGGTTTGTGAAAATTGAGAGAATGCAATCTATGTATTTTTTCAAGAAATTCTGAGGATGAGATAGAGTGTAGGGTTTGTTCTTGAAAAATATAAATTTTTTTCTTATGAAATGGATGGATGAATGACGGATAGATATTGGATATGAAGTGGATGGAGGGCTTGGAGTGTTGTGTGACTTGGCCTTCACAGAAATTTCTTCTTTTAACTGTTGTCCCCATTCCTCGAAATCATCACCCTTCCTAATTTGGCTTTTCCACATTGCATGAGTGAAGGAGTGAGATTCAATTAACTCTTTGAGGGTGGCTGAGACTGTTGGCCCATCCTTAGCTTTATAAAATCCCATATCTCATGCATTGACAATAAATTTCTAACTATAATATGCTTAAGAGAAGAGGTCAATAATATTGCATACATGTACCTACTTGATGGTTATTGGAGCTGCTGAGTTGATGATCGATCCATGCTTCCCTGGAGGTGCTAATTTTCTTTGCTTTCTTCTGCACAGGTCTTCATAGCTTGCTGATTATTTGACTGATAAGGTTGTTGTGTGCAATTTTCTTTCCAGTGTTCAATATTTTATTGGTGGAGTGGATGGACTACTTCCTAAGGAGGGTGTGCCCCCTTTTCAAAATTCATAACTGGCTTCATGATGCTCAAGGTGGCTAGATATCCTACTATGTGAGTGAAAAAAGAATTGATGCTAAGTTCTATTGTAGCTATGCAGGCTTCTTACATGAGGAATCCTCTTCGTGCAACGATCATTTAATTCCTCTACGAGACCTCATTGATGCATGTGGGATTCATGGAAAGTCATGGGAGGTACAAGGACGAGGTTAAAATCATCAAGAG
The DNA here is from genome assembly GCA_031772625.1 of Pinus tabuliformis. Classification (NCBI taxonomy): domain Eukaryota; kingdom Viridiplantae; phylum Streptophyta; class Pinopsida; order Pinales; family Pinaceae; genus Pinus; species Pinus tabuliformis. The sequence continues at coordinate 353,020,355 of CM062818.1, read as the reverse complement.
GTGGTGTAGGTGGTGGAAACGTTGATGACCATTTTCTTTTCTAATTTTTCATGTAAGGTAAAGTGGAATTTGAATATGGATTTTGGTTAGATGGAGTAGATGAGTGATGAAAGTGGTGTTGGGGGACCTATATCAACCTTTCCTAAAGAATACATCACCTTTTGACCCCTTTCTCCAATTATATTTCCTCTCATAGTTGCTTCTCGGGCATCCTGTAGTACTATAGGATCTTCCTGTAGTAATTTAGGACAACCTCCTATAACAGACTTGTTTTGTCCATATATCCCAAACGATAGAATGGATTGACTTGAAATTTTTTCAGCATGTTTCCATCACCCTTATGCACCTCCCCATACAAAATCTTGGCCAATGGTTGCACAAATTGCAAGAAAAGTTAAACATGGTTGTATGTGATGGAGGCCGATTTCTCGAAAAATGGACACTGGAATTTGTTGAAATTGCTTGGGCATGTTACCATCATCCCTATGAATCTTCCCATGAAACAACTTTGCAAATGGATGAAAGAATATTGAGAAAATTAAAAAATGGTTGTAAGTGATGGAGGTCTATTTCTCGAAAAGTGTGTACCGAAATATGCTGAAATTTCTTAGGCATGTTACTATCATCCATATTCATCTCCCCCTGAAATAACTTGACAAACAGATGCATTTTTTTCAAGATATGACAAAAAAGAATTTTTGCTCTATGTATTTTTGTTTCCTATAGTAACTACAAGATCTTCCTGTAGAATTTTAGGAAAGCAAGGAAAATGAGTGGTAAAAGCTTGGGAATGATGAGTGGATGGTGGAAATAGATGAGGGTGATGGATTGACATGGCCTTGGTCCTTTTGGAGCATCTGAGAAAAGGAGGAGAAAGTCCAAGTTTGACTTCCTTTGACTAGGCTTTTGATCAACTTTTCTTTTGGTGGCTAACTTGTTTTTGTTGCTTCCATAGGTTGGAGAACACCTGCATTCATGAGAAAGAGATACATGGAGAAAAGTTTTTTTTTTAGGTCTACTAGATGCCTCAATGAGGTTTTCGACTAGTAGGTCCTCCTAGGCACTTGAAACAAGGTTGTCGCCTAGGATCTTTTTGGTTTTTTTGTTTCCTTACGAACCCATTGATCTTTTATTTTTTTTGTTTTTTGTTTTTTACCAAACCATTGACCTCATGGAGGTTTTCAATAAATGAGTCAATATCAGGTGCCAAAAAGGAGGTTTTCACCTAAGATTTCATTTTTTCCTCTTATTTTTCATTTTTTCTACCCTACTCTACTTGAAAAACAAAATCTCTTTCAAGTATAATAATACTTCCAATGGAGTCATGTTCACATCAAGGTGACAGATAAACTGGTGTGTAGGCTTGAAATATATTCTTTGACCAAATGCTTTGATTGCGATGATATCAGGAATTGTTGAGGAAGAGTGTATTGTTGCAACTTGGTGACTATCTGGAACCATATTTCAATATAGTTGTGATGCCCCTGGTCCACTTGTTTATTTGGATAATCTTGGATGTATTATTCTTCCATGAAATTCATATCTTCTTCTTTTTTCTGATTATTATCTTGAACACATAGAGGATTTGATGGTAAACATGAGGGCACTTTCCTAATCTCTGATTTTGATGTCTGTTCTTCGTCAAGTGCAACCCATGATTCTTTGGTATTCTCATTTGAATATTATTTTTCTGCATGTTGTCCTTCAATGATATCAAGAGAATATCTTTTTTGTGATACTCTACCTGAGCTAAGATGAATACCATTTAGATCAAGAGGAGATATTTGGAAGTGTTGTACCTCAACATTGTAAGTGGGTTAAGCTACTTCATTGTGTGGGTTCAGAAATTGTGGTATAGGTAGTTGAGTGGGAGTGGATATTTGAGATGGATGTGGTTGGAGTTGTGTTTGTGGTGGAGGTGAATGGTAGGGATAACATGGAGTTGGGTATGGAGGATATTGATGAAAATATTTAGGATATTGTGGATGGCTCCCATAAGTTCCTTGCCAACCTTGTTGCCAAGATTGGTTTTGGGTTTGAGATGGCCAAGGTTTCCAAGGAAAGGGTGTGTTCCAATTACTTTGAGATGGATGTACATAAGATTGAAATTCTGAATTAGGTTCTTGCATCATATCAGGTTGAATAGGCTTCCATGGTCCTCTTGGAGCCACATAACATAGCTACATTGGCAATTGAATTTCTCCATTGTTCTCTTGCTAAAATTCCTTCAACCTTGGTAATGAGGGGAAATATTTAACATCATGTGATTTTTCATGGACAACACAAATATCAACATCTTATCTTTTCTCATTTTGTATTTAACATTTCTACTTGTTCACTTAGATTGCTAAGAATTTCTCTTTTAAAGTTATTAAGAAAATTTCCAGGTTTAGCTTGACTTATTGATCTTGATGTTGATTGACTTACTCTTTCCCTTCTTCTTGACATGTGTTTTCATGTTTCACAAATTTCTTCAAATGATAATTGGTATACACCACCTCTACTCATGAGATCAAGCAGATCAATCCATTCATCCCTAATTGTTCTAATTAAGAGGGTATTTTGTGTGTTAGATCCTAAATGAAGTAGTTTTTCCCTCTTAACATTATACATGAACCTCTCTATTAGATCCTCAAGGCTCTCATCTTCTTTTTTATTCATTCTAAAGATTTCTTCTTTAAGATCATGATCTTTATATTTTTCTAGAAATATTTTTTTCATATCATTCCATGATCTTATTGAATTAGTCTCTAAACTCATGAACCATTTAAGAGCTCTATCCTTCAATGTTGTAGGAAATAATTTCAGTTTATGATTGTATAATAAGTAACCATAAGATATACAAAGGATTTGAAATTCAAAGAGAAAGGTTTCTGGATCCTCTGACCTTAGACCATGAAAGTTTGGAAGAAAATATGGAGGGATGTTATTCATATGCACACTGACATCAATATCTTGAATGGGAAATCCAAGAGGATCTTCTTCATTGTCATCATTTCCATCCATTTCTTCTTCCTTCTCTTCCACCTCTTCTTCTTCTACCTGCAAAAATGAATGGTGATGTGGTTCTTACTACACCACATGATCAAATGTGGGGGGGGGGGGGGGTTGGTGCTCGAGAAGTATTTTGAATCTTTTTTTTTGAATAAGAATGCTAATGCAATGTAATTTTTGTTTTTGAAATGAAATATGCCTAATGCAAAGTTTTTGTTTATGAAATGAAATATGCCTAATGCAAAGTTTTTATTTATGCAGAAAGTAAAATAAATGAATCAACTAGGGAAGAAAACAATGCATACTTTGACACCTCCCCAACAACAATGCCAAAAAGTGATGAGCCTCGGTATTGCAACAAGAATGTTGCAACTCCAAGGCTACCATCTTTAATTATCAACCCGAGGTTCGTACAAACTTAAGAGGTATCAACACTATATGTGCAACATACAATGTGTCCTTCCTTTGCTGTCATGATGTAATGGAGTGAATGTGATAAAATCATTTCCTAAACTAATTGTAGAAATGGGAATGATCGAAATGGAAAAGAAATTAATCCTAGGTAAGAACAACAAATTGTAATTGAAATCCTAAGAGCATGAATTCAAATAAATATGCCTCATCTACATTGTAAAAAGGCATGTACTAATTGGTGTTTATTCTTCCTCAACCATTGATTTAGAGCCTAGGGGTCATGATTCAACCCTAAGGGACCAAAACCAATATTTTTGAGCAAATCTGGGTAAGTATATACATGTTGGAAGAGTATTATAGGAAACTACAAGATGTTATAGATTTACTACATGATGTTATAATTCATCGAATGACCAAGAAAATAAAATAAAAATTGGATGGGACAAATTTTTTTATTGACTAGGATGTATTAGGTATTCATTTCCAGTGGAATCACTTAAAAAGACCTTTGTTAACCCATGCTAAAAACTAGCAGAAAATGACTAGTCTAAAATCTAGAAATTCAAGAACTTGTGAGCTAGTAAATCTATCAAATACCTAAGATAATAAAGTGGAAATGAAATGGGGTAAATTTTTCTATTAACTAGAATGTTTTTGTGATCTGATGCAAGTGGAATCAACTTTATTGAATCTCATTAGCATGCTCTAAAAAATAGTACAGATTTACTGTTATTTTCCACAAGGGACTTCCAAAAATCTAAATTTGGGAATAAAAAAACTAATCCAAGTAACTCAATGATTACTATGACCTTAAAAATATGTTCCAATGATGAAATTATGCTTGTGATCCTAAAAAATAACTTACTTCAACCATTTAACTCAATCCTACAACAAAAAATGATTAATACTAAATCCAGAAATAGAAAAAAGACAAGAACAAGAGATGCATGTGAATAAGAAGTGAAAGGAAGAAAAATAAATGATACAAAAAGGCTCTGAGGCCCTTGGGATGGACAAGCCCAAGGAAACTCAAAGTCATCAAAGGATACCAATATTTAGAAGCTAAACATGTCACCAATCTTGATTATTTTCATCAATACAATTACATCCCTGCAAGAAATGAAGGTGGAGTTGCAAAAATATGAATTCTCTCCAAAAGAAGACTAAGAAAAATCAACCCCTAGAGAAACAATTGACTTGGTACTTATAAAAAATGATTAGGTAGCATTCCCCTTGAAAGGAGGAAGTTTTCCCCACCAAAATCCCTCAAATAGGGGATCTGGTTCCCAATACTAAGAATATGCATTGAATGATAGGGAACAGATTCCTAGATTTTCTCAATCATTGGAGCTCTAGAATTTTTGCAATAATTTCATAATATATTATTGCTTTATTATTTAATATTGATTCTCCTGTAGTAGGGAGCAAGTCCCTAAGTTATCTCCTCCTCCAAATATTCATAATCTGCCCAATATTCCACAAAAATAAATAATATTAGGCAGAAATATGCAATTATCCATAAAACTTCCTAATGAACATATTAAGGTTAAAAATACATTATCTAATGCAAAAGAATGGTTTAATGTGCTAAAGGATGGTCATATGAGCCTTAAGTTATGTCTAATTTGGAGGCCCATCACTGTTCAACTCACGATGGTTAATGGTCAGGTGATTCAAGGACGAGTGAATCCTCGTAGATTAAAGATATACAGGGACGACTATGTCCCTAGAGCTTTGCACTAAAAAATGAAGGGGAGGACGTCTTAGTGGAACCTGCAGTTGAAAGTGGGCATCAAACTATACACTACTTTGTAGGAAGGGACTTAGCCAAAGGAATATTACTACGCGATACTTAGGTGTATGACGAAGTCCGAGGGAGTTGCAACAAAGAAGAGGTGACTATGCCAAAGGGGAAATCTGACAAAGTTAGCTGGAATTATGACTGTTGTAAGGAAAAAGGGCACCGTTAAAAGGAAATTACTGTTGAGGGGTGCGGGAGAAAAGCATTTATGAAGCATAGTTAGCTGTATATAGCCCATACCTGCATTAAATGAGCCAAATATAAGCTAATCATGAGCCTGGGAATTTAAAATTGTTATAAAAGCCACATCTGGCACCACATTTTACACTTTGCTACATAGAGAGATCATAAATTGTGCCTAAGTGTAGAAGAGCTATTGCATGTCTGAGAGGAGTTGGGAAGAGTTGGTTATGATATTTATAAAGAAAGGGCTAGCTAGTATCATGGAGTCACAAGTAGGAAAGACCGTAGGGGCGAATGTACCCATGTCCCCGATGCGCTTAAGGTCGCCAAGAAATGTACCTATACAGATACAGGCACAATCACAATTGCAGACACATAAGACGAAGGAGAAGAGACCAGTTGAGGTTTTTGCAATAGAATTGAGAACATCACCACAAAAGAAGATGCAAAAGGAAGTACGGATGAAGAATGTGGAGGATAAAGGAAAAAAGCCCATGTTGAAAGGAAAGAAGCCAATATAGAAGGAGCCTCAACAGATTAATGATAGTGAAGAGGAGGCTGAATTTCACTGCATAGAGACAGAGGAGGAAGGAATTCCTGTTGTGCTCCCACCTTACATTCCACCAAGAAAACCAAATGCAAAGCCAGTAAAAGAACCAAAGGAGGGTAAGATGGCCATGTACACTCCATTGCTACCAAAGGAAGTACCGTTTGATGGCGAAGTGTTGGGGAAGATCCCCTAGCTGAAGATGGAAGATTGGGATTTTAATGATCAGAGTAAGTACCCTCAGTTTGAACTGAGTAGATATCTGAAGCAGGTTTGGTACCCAGAAAGCAGAGTAATAAGGTTGGAACTACAACAATGGGTTATGGGAGTGCAAAGAGCAGGGATTTTGAACATGTTGAATGTGCCACACTTTGGTCGAAGCCCATTTAGTACAATCTATGTGCGGAAGCTCCTCGCACTGGTACATGATGGTTGCATTTGGCTAGGAACGAGGATCTCGATTGATGAGATGCTAATAAGGAGAATCACAACATTGCCTCATCAAGGAAAATACCTTGCAGAAGAATTCGTGGGAAAAAAAAGACAAGGAAATGGCACAACTAATGAAGAAAATTTTGGCTTAGTGAAGAAGTAGCCGGGATATGACATCAAATCTATTGATGACCAAGTAGTGTGTTTCACCACTTAAATATTGGCAGGAAATATAATGAGGAAATGTAGGGTGAATGAGGTGCCTGCAGCTGTAGTATCTTTGGCTGCGTAGTGCAGCATAGGGGTCCAGCTCAACTGCGCTGCCTATATATGTAGGGAATTTTTGAAAGATTGCAGGGAAGCACAAGAGGAGGGAAAGACATTCCATTATGACTGGTTGATCATTATCATCACATTGAATGCATGGAAAGAACCAGAAGACTCACAATTTCCATTCGTTGAGGTGGGTTTTTGTGAGGCAGCGAGGTATGCCTCCCTTTAGTTTACAAAAGGAGCCGATGAGTGCAACAAAAAATAATATATTATTTGTAGTGATGGCGATGGATTTTCATATGGTGGTGAATCAATATGCCAGACTTTCATAGAGCTTGTATAAAAAGTACTGTCATATTGTGGATTTCAAGGCATAATTTCACAGGGCGTATGTGAAAGTAATGAAGGACCCAACGAAGACATGGCATCCATTGCCATACCTGGTAACAGAAGATGATCTCCTTGCGATAGTGCAGGATTGGCCGGAGGAATGGATGACTCCACCTAGTGGAGTGGTTGGAGCAATTAGAATAGAGAAGGGTACCTCATAGGGTGCAGGTACAAGTAGGAAGGATGTTGATGTAGAGACATAAGAAATAGGGTGACGACAGGAACACAAAGAACACCTTAGAGATGTAGGGGTATCTGAAGGCTCACCTTTCATCATAAAAATGAGACCAGGAAAGAAACAAAATGGGGATAAGAGTAAGGGAGCGGTGCTTCTTGTCCTGACTGATGGGGACAATGATGAGATAGCAGAAAAGATCTAGGAGATCAACACAGAAACCTGGGACAAGATTGATGATCACTGCAAAGAGATCTTGGTTGTGGTGCAACAAGGCATCACAGAGTTGAAGGCGTTGCCACAGGCACTGAGGCAACCAGAGTAGGTAACCCAACCATTACAGCAAGAAAAAATACTGGAAATAACTTTCGGAGTTAGGATGTTATAGGTGCTAGTTGGGGCATTGAAGTTTGAAGCATAAACAAATAAAAAGTGAGCCAAAGAATGGCACAATATGCTGCATGAATTTCACCAAGGTATCACTGTAGAATTACAGGAATGAGAGCAGTGTATGTCATTGTTAAAATAAAAGACGGAGTCAGAAAAAGCATCGATGAAGAAGGAACTGGAGAAATTGGCCAAGGATAGGGAGGAAGAAAGGCACCAATGAGAACAGTTGGAGAATGCCATTGTTAAGACATGCAACACAGTTCCAGACGTGTAGGTTCTTGAGGATGAAACACTAGCATAAAAGGTCACGAGCTCGCCTTCACGATTAAGGACTCAAAGGATACTATGGCTAAGTTGAAATTTGAATATGAAGTCCAGATATCAGAGCCGCAAATAAGGTTGTAGCCAATTACGCCACAAGAGGTTCAGGAATAGAGAGAAAGGGATCTCAGCATAACATTGAAAGGCATATCTGATATAATGGTAGATTGTGGAAAACTGATCGACGATATGATGCAGATTTACACTTCACTGTAGGAGGATCCAAATGTATTAAATATCGAGGAAGAATTGCAGGCCAAGAAAAAGCATCATGATGATATCTTGGCACCTTTGAAGACCTTACTAGTCTTGCAGAGGCTTTCCATCATTACTGAAGGAAAGAACCTCCAGGCACAAATCGATGAGCTTCGAAGGAAAGCACAAATCTTGCAAGATAGGACACAACTGTGGTAGGAGGAAGCCTTGCAATTTTCCTAGGAAGTGGATGAGAAGCTGAAGGAATTGAATAGAAGGGAACTAGAAATATTGCAAAAGGCTGTTTGCCCTACTATAGAAGCTTTGATGAAGGAAGTGCGCCAGGAAGAAAAATTGAAGGCAGAAATTGTTCAGCAGTACAACGCAGTGTACAACAGGAATGTAGCAAAAATCAAGGGCGTCAAAGGTGAGTGACTCAGGACGAGTCATGGGTGAGTGTTGGGGGCTTGTTGGGCATGGCCAAACTTATTCCAAGTCTTTGTTAAAAGATCTCGCAGAAGAAGGAGCGGACCACGCGGAGTTAGCAAAGATATATTCATCATGCGGTATTTTAGGGCTTCAAGGATGGGACAAAGCCTTTATTTTGTAATAGGCATCGGGTATTAGTCCTTGTTTTGTGGATCCATGGTATGTGTACCATGGTTTTTGTAAATATGAAATTTATTTAAGGATGTGTAATACCTTAGTGAAGGGAAGCAGAACATAATAGAAATGATCATTCGACTATTGTATTTTTATATCTTCTGTATTTTGAAGAAGGCTCCACATCTGAGTGCATGAAGACCTTGAAGAGTCTATAGATGAGTGTGCAAACCGCCAGTAGCAGGGTGCACAGGTCATAGAAGTGCATGTAGTTGAAGATCCTTTTAATAAAGAATAAAGTTTTGGCGAAGTGTTGCATCTCTTCATGTGTTTATTGTCTATTGTTATGTATCTGGTTATGCATACTTTTCACTGAATTATGCAAAGAACTATAAGATATACTGTATTTGTTAGAGTTTATGGGTTCAATGTGAATCTGTTAAATCAATTATCTACATGAATTTATTATGCATGCGAAGTTATAAGATCAATATAAAGTAGAAGTAAATACACAACGCCACTATGTGGGTATCCTTCAGCTGCAGAACCCTAGTTCTACAACCTCCCATAATTGCTTTGAGTGAGACTACAATATGCTTGTAGGTCATTGCCAAAAGAGTCAATAGTTGAGGGTTTCTGAACCTGTGTCAAGCCCCCTCAAACCAATATGTTGCCTTGGTACTTGGTCCAAGGAGCTAGTGCATACCATGATGATATATATGATAGCAGGTCATAGATGGTTCAATGATCATGCCCTGGTGGATCATTTTCTTGATGTTCAGAGGGAGCCAGGTCCAATCTCTATGGTGATTGGCTTGTGAACATGAAATTGATGTAGATTGATAATATGGAAACTGATGGTGTACCTTGTATTGATGATGATGTTTTATTTAAAAGGGATCTTGAAGGTCAAAAAACAAATGTGTGATGATAATGATAGAGCCCTGAGAGCTTCTATCATAGTAGTTAACGATGGAAACCCCTCCTTGATTAAGAGAGAGTGGTATATATGGTTCTTTACTTTATCTGTCATGCATTAGACCAGGGCTAACAACTGTAAGTCTTAGTGAAGTCCATGAGGAGAGAATGGTGTATAGAGGATTGGGTAAGCATCTTAGGTTGATACTCCTTGAGGATTATGAATCCAAGATAGGTAGTAGTGTCATGACAAACACTCTTATAGGATCTGGAAATGTATCAGAGACAAGAGTGGTCAAAGAGGACCGATGTTCTTTGAGGATTGGAAATCCAAGATAATAATAGTCCTAAAGGGACATACCAGGTGAAAATTTGGGTGGGGTATGTGTCCTGAGAGGTAATGTGTTGTCCCATGTAAATCCTCCTAATATTTTGCTCTGATCTATTGAGAGATAGAGTTTGTTAGTCAGGGCCTTTCTATGCTGACAATGTTGGTTGTATATTGATAATAATGTTGATGCTTAAGATGGATTACCAATCCGACTATTCTTATGAGAATAATTCAATGGAATTATTGTCCTTGTGCATGTGGTTAATTATGAATACCTCCCTAGTTAATAGGGAGTGTTGAAATGTAACTAGTGTCGATATTTATAATTGTTTATGTGATGACTTGATGTAATTTATGTATTTGTCAAAAAGAAAAAGAAAAGAAAATTATTTATTGTGAAATTAGTTTCTTTCCCTTAGTTATTTTGTCATAGGTCAAAGCACCCATTGATTGCTTTAGGAGCCTTGGTGAAAGGTCAAAGATTTAAAGTCATGATGTACTAGCCCTTCGAGTGCCTCATGTATTAAGAAAGACAAGTAATTATTGTAATAATTAGTGTCTAGAAGCCTCCAGGAGATGAGTCAGCCAACCTTCTCAAGTCAACATAGAGAGGCCTAATTCACCCATGAGATCCCTATATAAAGAGTATATCACTCCCGTTTGAGCAAATACAAAAAAAATTATACTTCCGATCTAGTGAGAAAAGAAGAGGCTTGATCTAATAGTAAGAGAAGAAAAATTCTTAGAAGGCCAGTGAAGTTGTGAGAGAAGAAATGTTTTTGTCACTGCCATCATTATCTTCCCACACATGCAAGTTTATTGGAGGACATAGGTTTCCTCAGTCCAGATTTTGCATAGATATTGTTTGAGGTTTGGATGGCTCATCTCTTAGAAGGTTTGGTCTTGGGTCAAGGTTTTGGAAGTAATCATTGAATTGATTTTATAAGAAGATATTTCCTGGTTTCCCTCTTGTGGGGTTTTTGCATGGCTTGGAGCCTATTTCTAGTGTTCTTGTGTTTGCATTGTGATCTTCTTATTGGAATTTGTCTTGATGATGAACAAAAGTAAATGTTAATGATGTTACCCTAATCTAAATCTCAAGAAAGTGTCAAATATTAAAGATAAATCAAGTTAATATTTAACCTAACTCTCTTCCCTAGATTTCTCAACACAAACCTCCCAAGTGAGACTGAAAATGTGGTTTTTGATAAAGCATTGAGGTATATGCAACTCAAATCCAAAATCAGACATTACTAAATTTTGATTTGGTCTAGTGAGAAGATCCATTGATATAGAGAGACTGGATTATTCCAGAGAAGAATTATTCAACATAGCAGCTTAAGATCAGTAACTACCTGAAATAACAATGAGGCCTGAGGGATTGGATGTACTTTTCCATGCATAGATATGAAGCCAATAACGAATGAATGTACTTTTAGGGCATTTGATATCTATAGGAAGGTATTTGTCATGCTTTTTTATCTAAATATGTTAAATCAAGTTTTTATTTAGTGAAATCATGAAAAATATTAGGGTTAGCTATGAACTTCATAATTAACATCATAACAAAAAGCATAGCATCAAAAATAGGGGAAATGATCCCTAAAATAAATCTCAGCCATCATGAAAAGAGAAATTGAAAAACTAAATATAATATTATCGATTCTTCTGCTTCCTTTACTTTCAGTGAAGCCAAACGACCATCATAGATGCTCTTAGCTTGCGATCTACTATCTTCTTATATGTTAGAAACCTGTAAATCTATGGCACTCCTTGGATGAGGTTTTTTCTTGTATATGACTCCAACTCTAGTTAATCTTTCCAATCTAGATATGAAAATGAAAGTACCTGCAAAAAAGGAAGGATGAGAAGTTAGACGAGATAAATAATTAATAAAATAGAAGAAAAATCATACCATCTCCTTATGACCAATTAATAGAGCAAGAGTTTCTCCTACTACCCTGCATGAAAACTAAGATCTTTTGGTCTTTCACTGAAATACAAATACAATGGTCAAAGAAAGACAAATACTACATTATTTTTTTTCATGGAAAAGTTTCTTATTTCTTATAAAACTTTATGTAAATCCCACTCGACCAAGACATAAAACAAAAATATCCAACAAATTTTGTTGCCTCACCTAAATCCTTACCACTTTGAGCTATTTCCTTCAGATAGTTGTTCCACTTCAACATGCGAATTGATACTAGTTGTTATGCACATATTCATGAGACCAATGAGGAAAACTTAGATTAAATTTGACTAAATATTAAATTTAATTGCATGAATAAATAATAATCAAAAGTAATTGAGTGCATGAATACCTGAATAATCTCCTCTTGGTTTTGAGAATAAATTGTTGTAGTAGTTTAACCTTGGAGAAAACTTGCCTCCACTCTATGAAGCAAAAATGAAGTCAACGTTGACTTTGTTGTTGTTATGTTGGATTGATGGTATTTTTCTCCAAGATTATCCAAATCCTAATTTATTCTCCACTGAAAAGGGCCAACCACATGAAGGTAGAAGCTATCATGGCCCCTCCCCCCCTTCACATCACTCTTAATTCCCTTGTACCCAATCTATATACTACATAAGAAATAGTTGAAAGAAAGACATTAAGATACATTAAAAAAATATATAGAAAACATTCATTCATTCATTTGTAAATCCAAAAAATATTTCATCTCAATAAATTTTAGCATAAAATATATATTTACATAATATGAAACAATGTCATGCACATTAATAAACATATAGGAATTATTCATTAACATATAACATTCATTCATTCATTAATCATAGACAAAAAATACTTCATCTCAAAACAAATTATCATCAAAAATATGTTTTCATAATATGATACATGATGTTTATAATGATATAATTAGTACAATCGTTTCTTTTTGTTTTTGATGGTCTGGTCGTGTACTCATGACGTTTTCAAGGCTATCACAAGAAGGGTGGATCATCAAATGTAACAAGAAATAAATGTTAAATTGATATTTTTTGCTTTTATTTATTATTAAAAATAGCATTAGAGTTTTCTTTATGACGTGCACTAGTCGACATTGTTGGAATGACTACCCTGTGCCCCTGTTCTAGTACAAGATCCTTATGTATGAAACTTTTTTCTCTTGAAAGATAGCTCGTGGTGTCTGTATGTTGTGGTGTGAACTTTGCCAAAAAATACTATATAAGAAAGAAAGCGTTTTTTCGATTAGACAATGTAAAAGTTAAAAAAAGGACATTCATAATTGAACTTATGACATAAAATAAATCACTTAAAAATATTGTAATTACCTGATATCTCTAAAGATGTTGGTTGAACATGTTGATATTATCCTTAATCTTAGGGCTTTTATTTTTAATGTGAATCAAACGAGCAAGTTATTCATTCATTCTAACCACAAGCTTATTGACTGTTACGATTGGTTCAAGAGAAATTAACACTCATCATCATCAAACCAATCGGGACCATTAAGAACTTCACTAAGAAATTCCTCAACAACATATATGGATTGCTCTAAGGATGGCGCCTTCCCCTTATCACCCTGTTTATGAAATAAGTGTAATTTGTATTTTTATTACACCATCCTCAGCTATAAACATTCAAATATTTGAATTTGATGAAACATTTTAGATCGATAAAAAATTCCAATTTAATTAGTTAGCTTAATTGGAATGGGCATAATTTGGCTAAGAACCATCATGAGGTGACTGGACAATGGGCTATAATATTTTTTTTAATTGAATTGACTTGGATTAGTTGTAGATTAGGATGCCTAGTTAGTAGTACTAAGTGATTCAATGGTATATTTCATTTTTGTGGATCAATATTTTCAAATGGAGAGTTGAGTTAATTATCACATGATTTGAAACCATTACGTAATTGAAAGGGGCACATGAAGATGAACAATATAATAATGGAAAATTATAGGATTAAACCCTTAAATATTCATTTGGAAGGTTGATTGAAGCATCACAACTAAGGGAGTAGTTCAGGGAGAAGAGAAGAAGGGTATTATTCAAGGAAAGGAAGGCATCAACTCTTTTATTAACAAGAATGTTAGAAGTATTGTAACACAATATTGTGGATGGAAAATCCTAAAGGTCATGTATATTTCACTATAATAATCCATTAGTCCACAAACTCAGAATTGGAGTTACTCAAATCCTTCACTAGGGAAATGTTTATAAGTATCTCATCCCCAAGACTAAAATGGGTGGTTGATTTAACAAATGTTGGTACGTTAGAAACAAGTTCAATGCATGGTAGTTCTAATTATAAAGCTTATGGAAACTAGTGTTATAACCTATGAAATATTCCTTGGTTTGCCTAGTATTTATAAGGGTTTTACATATTTGAAAATGGTTGTATACCAAGATGTTTAAAATCCACAAAGTTTATATGAGACAAAATATTAGAATGCATCTTCTATATTTTTCCCCTTATTCAGTTTACATGGGTTTTGGTTGAGCCTCTATAAATAATTCCTTGCATTATAATTTAATCATAACCTCAAACCAAAGTTGGATGAAGAAATATCACAAATATATGATGCCTTAAAGGGTGTCATCATTCATTCATTCATTCGTACATCCAAAAAATATTTTATCTCAATAAATTTTATCACAAAAATATGTTTACATAATATGAAACAAGGTTGTTCTAATTTTTCCCAACAAAAAAATCACAACTTTTTATTAAGATAGTCAAAATTTACATGTGCACATTCCATGAGGCATTCAACCTCTTAGTAAAAAATGTGGTACTCAAAAAATCGAGCACTAAATAAATAAGTGCAGTCATTTTTTAACAATTTTCTTTCTATTTTTAAATATGTAGTTAGAAAGGATGTCTTGGTCTTGGCTCCATTCAATTGTAATGGGCTCTAGTGTATGTCTTGCTACTGACCTAGTCCTACGACTATACTACTGCAAGTGGGGCCGAGCATCAACTGCAATAAGCAATAAATGTTAAATTCATATTTATTATTATTATTATTACAAATTTTTTATTAATAAAAATAGTAGTAGAGTGTTCTTTCCTACTTCAGTAGTGGACAAAAGTGAAATAATTTCAGATGTGCCCATATGTTCTTCCTCTTCTCTAGCCTCATCCTCTACATGCTCTACTGTATAAGCAAGAAATGTTATAATTAATACACCATTTGCATTTAAGTATTTTTAATTGTATTCCATACTACAATTTTCTTATAACACATGAAATGCCTCTAGTACCGAGATCAACATCAGTTTCAAGAGGCACTCCACCATCAATAGGCTCATGTGTTTTATCTACATTGCTTGCTTACTTTTTTCAATCATGCACATTACTTTATGGCCAAAAATAATAACTAATAGATTGTAAAAGTAATAATTTATAAATGCTATTTGTTGCTTTTATTTGTCTGAGTGTTAGGTTGGGCATTGGAAGACTGTGAAGACACCAAGCTTGTCCTACGTTCAACCATGACTTGATAGTCATGCTTGAAAGAAAGCTTTAGGTCTTCCTCCATGGGAGCCTCTTTGAATTGTGACCCCTGCAATTTTGCATGAGAACATGAGTTTTTCTTCTCTATGATGTTAAATTAAAATTGTTAAGAATTTATAATTCGGATGTGTCTATTGAATTTTATTCTAATTTTTTCAGATATATTTGATCTTTCCCCGCTAGATGATTTAGCATATGTTTGGTCAATTTCTTCTTTCCTACCTGAACTTTTGTCACTCTATGAAGATAGATTTGAAAAATACGTGTTTGGTTGAAAGTACTATAAAAATCCATCAAATGAGAGAAACTATTAGCGAGTGTCATAAGGGATGTTGAGAAACATCTTGATGAAACCACAAGAACATTATAATAGTACAAGTGAGTTAGAAGAAAGTTCTCTTCATTTAACCCTATGGAACTCCTCCCTCTAGCTGCATCACAATAAACATTTTCATAGGATGAGTCATAAGAGCCATATCCTTGAGTATTTCAATAATGAGATGTGCACTATCCACAACTAGATCTACTCTTGATGAATTATCCACATTAATGTCCTTGGGACGAACTTCTCCATTACACATACCCACCCCATGATGTAAAGTAATGGAAAATCAAGAACAATACACCATTAAGTGGACCACTGCACGGCATGTAGAACAACAAATGACACATCCATATAGTTAAGAATATGAGTATAGGAAATATCACCACTAATGATTTGGATTGATTCATTAAAACCCTATGTAAAATTGATATCAACTAGAATTTGGGCCATTAACCACCAGTTATTCTCTACATACCCATCATCACCTAGAATATAGCATCTAATTGCATATCCTATGGATTTAATACGTACATTATTCCAAAGTTCAAGTGAGATATTGGGAAATTTTACCGAAATCAAAACGTTATATGATTTATACATATCCACACATAAAAAAAGGGTGCCATAGTATAAGCCCAAGAAAAAAATGATTCATTAACCACATCTGTGCCAATATCTTCCATGCTTTCTCCTCATACCAAATGATAAAACCATGCCATCCTCTCAACATGAAATGAGTAATGGTGCTATACATGAGAAAAAGAAACGTAGAGTTCTACCCACCTTCCATTAGGATAGTGCTACATGTCATGTTATGGACACCCATACCCACAAAAACATTGACATTAAGTGCCACATGAGAGGTCTCATGCTATTATTAATCTCAAATGATGGTGGATGTAGACTGCCAAATCGATGAGTGGAAACGTTAGGAATTGTCAGAGAATACTTTCTCATCTCTATCATGTCACCATGATATAACTTTGTATCATTGTTAGAGTGATTTTTTGAGATTTCTGACGACATAATTATGATACCTAGATATAATAAAATATGATCATTGGAGAGAGATTCATCCAAGTATCCTATTATCAAGACATCCTCATCATTTAAAGAGGGACCCATTCTTGGATCAAGAACCTCTTCCCAAGAATAATGTTTTGTCAGACCAGGTAGTAACTCCTCAAAGCAAAATTGATTCATATATTTTATTCCTTCAAGTTGGTCTTCATTATATACATGAGGGAGAGATTGTTCACTTCATCTCCCAATGACTGTTCATATTACTTATTATTTATTTACATTATATTCACCCAATCCTGATGATTACGTGTCAACATTCCCCCCCTTAATCTGAAGGGATGTTGGTGAGTCCAAGCATCATTCTGAATCGTTCAAGCTTTTCTCTTCCAAGTGCTTTGGTGAAGATGTCTGCAATTTGCTCATTAGTGGAACAATGAAGGAGATGGATTGTTTTGGCCTCAACATGATGTCGAATCAGATGATATTTAGTATTGATGTGCTTTGTTCGATCATGGAAATTTGGGTTCTTGGCCAACTTTATTGCTGAGGTATTGTCAATCATGAGTGGAGTTGATTGTACTTGTTTTACCTGCAAATCTTCAAGAATTTTCCTGAGCCACACTATTCCTTTTGTTGCTTCAGCTGCTGCCACGTATTCTGCTTCTGTTGTGGAATCTGCTGGAACTGATTGTTTGCATGATCTCCAGGAGATAGCTCCTGATCCAAGACTCATAGCATATCCTGAAGTAGATACCCCAGTTTCTTTGTCTCCATTGAAGTCTAAATCAGAGTATCCAATCAAGCTGAAGTCGTCCACCTGTGTATACTTGATTCCAAAGTCTTGAGTTCCCTTCAAGTACCTTAGAACTCTTTTTACAGCAGACCAATGTCCCTCACAAGGATTTTGAATAAACCTGGAGAGGATTCCAATAGCAAACGAAATGTCTGGTCTGGTAGTAGTTAGGTAGTTGAGACTTCCTACAAGCTGTCTATACTTTGTTGCATCCTCAAATTCTTTTCCTTCAATAGATGTGATCTTTAAGTTTTGTTCCATTGGAGTAGTAAGAGGATTGCATTTTGTCATGCCAAACCTATTCGACATATCTCCAATGTACTTCTTTTGAGAAAGAAATATGGACTTCGGATGTTGGGTTACTTCAATACCAAGATAGTAATGAACATAGCCCAAATCAGTCATTTCAAAACTTTTCCCCAATTCCTTCTTTATGGATGCAATGTAGCTTTCATTGTTCCCTGTCATCAAAAGATCATCTACATATACCACAAGATATACAACTATTTTGCCAACTTTCTTGATAAATAAAGTTGTATCATCAAGATCGTAATGTTTGAAATTGAGTTTCAGAAGATGCTCAGTTAGTTTTTCATACTAGGCTCACGGTGCTTGTTTGAGGCCATACAAGGACTTCACAAGTTTGCATACTTTATGTTCATGTCCTTTCACAGCAAATCCTTCAGGTTGGGACATAACAACATTCTCTTTAAGATATCCATTCAAGAAATAAGTTTTTACATCCATTCGATGGACTTTCCAACCATTCTGAGCTACTAGGGAAAAGAGTGTTCGAATGGTAGCCCATTTTGCTATGGGGGCAAAAGTCTCCTCATAATCGACCCCTTCTTTCTATGTAAAACCTTTTGCAACAAGCCTAGCTTTATGCTTTTCAAGTGATCCATCGACTTTATACTTGTTCTTGTAGACCCACTTGCAGCCAATTGGTTTGGTTCCTAATGGAGGATCAACCAGCTTCCAAGTGCCATTCTTTATGAGGGCATCATACTCCTTTTGCATCACTTCTTTCCATTCATCATGAGAATAAACTTCTTTGAAGAAAGTTGGTTCAAAATCTATAGACAAGTTCAATTTAAAATCATAAGAAACACCCATATCAATAGCTGAATTAGAGTCATCTACATCACCTCCATTTTTCCGGTTTGAATTTCTAGTTCCTGTCTTTCCAACCTCATCAGGATGAACACTTTCAAGTGTCTTTGTCAGCCACTTTGGGGGACCTTTCTCAGATCGTCCAGGATGCTCCGCTAATTGAGTTGGGACTAAATCAAGGTTGAGTCTCCCAATTCTATCAATCACATCACTTAAAGCATCATCCGTTGTTGGAGTTTCATGCAGCGGAGAGTGTTTTTCAGAAGAAGATTCCACATGTTGATCTAGTATAGGAATCCCCCCTTCAAGATGCGGAATCTGATTATTAAATTCTTGAAATGATTTTGCATTTGCGAATCTATCCAAGCGATCAAATTGCTGCTCAACAACATTGTCAGTTTTGGATGATTCAAGAAAAATTACATCTCTAGATACAACAAACTTTTTATTTACTTCATCATAGAGACGATATGCTTTGGAGGTGTTTGAATACCCTAGGAAGATACATTTACAACTTCTAGCACCAAGTTTTTTTCTATGTACCTTTGGTATCAAGGCATAACAGGTGGAACCAAAGACCCTAAGATGCTTTACCGAAGGAACATGTCCATACCACATTTCATAGGGAGTCTTGTTTCTAATAGCATTAGATGGACATCTATTCTTTATATATGCAGCACATAGAACAACATTAGCCCAAAACATTATCTTTACTTTTTTGAAGAAGGGCATGGATCACGTACCATATTTAAGATTGTCCTATTCATTCTTTTAGCTACACCATTCCGTTGGGGATTATAAGGCACAGTTGTTTGATGTTTGATCCCATGTTGGGGAAGATAGTTTTCAAATTCATTTGATGTGTATTCTTTTCCATTATCAGTGTGAATAGATCCAATATGAGATTGTGCATCATTTTCAATCCATTTATGAAAGTTCTTGAATGTTTGAAAAGCATCAGATTTGTTCTTCAATAAATAAACCCAACACATTTTGGTGTAGTCATCAATAAATGTCATCATATATTTATTTCCATTTGCAGAAGGAACAGGCATTGGACCACATAAATCTAAATGAATGAGTTCAAGTTTTCTATGTGCTCTTGAATGTGAATCATGAAAAGACTGTTTGCTATGCTTTCCTAGAATGCAAGCACCACATTGCTTAATTTTCCAAGGAATTGTAGGCAAACCAGCAACACCATTTTTCTTCAACAAGCGGAGGCTGTCATAGTTCAAATGTCCAAATCTAGCATGCCATAATAAACTTGATGGAAGTGTAACTTCTTCATAATGAGAATTGTATGAGAAATGTTGTGCACGAGTAGAGGTTCCTTGCAGCTTGAGAAGCCTTTCTTCTTCTATTCCCCTCATGACAAGTGAGTGGTCAGATGCTTTTCTTACCTCAAGCTTGCCATCAAACATATGAATGGAGTGACCTTGCTGGTGGATGTGGACCAAGGACAACAAGTTTCTCTTGAGCTGTGGTAGATATAGAACATGATGTAGAAGAAAGTCTGGAAGACCAAGCAGTTTAAGCCTGATTGTGCCAAGCCCTGATGGCTTGACTTTTGATTGGTCTGCAAAGTATACTGCTCCATCAACATTGCCAGTAAATTCTTCAAAAAAATCTTTTCTATGAGTCATCTAGTATGTTGCTCCTGAATCAAGCAACCAATCATTTTTACAAGAAGCAAGTGAAGCATTAAATAAATCTTCATTTACTCCAATATTACATTGTGCCACAACATAGTGAGCAGATTCAGGTGCTTTACCTTTGTCTGTATCATCAGTTTTACCTTTCTGTTGGTTTCTTTGCTACTCAATTTTGTCCCATGGTAACTTGCATGTAGAGGCATCATGTGATCCATTTCTTTTGCAGCGTATGTAATACAAATCTGCTTTTTCTCCTTGAGAGTGTCTGCCCCCCCACCTTTGAAATATATTCCTCTTCCTCTTCGACCACCTCTTCCTCTGGAAGAATCTTAAGCAGGATTCTTTTCTTTATGAACAAGGCACACAACCCCTTCAAAAGATTCAGGGGCTGTCTTCTTTCCAAAAGATTTCTCTCTTTTAGCAAACTTTTTCACAAGAGAGTCAAAGGTGATATCTTTGAGATTTCCATTTGCTTGCAATGACTCAAGATAATTGGAGTCAGTAGGATAAAGTGCCTTGAGAAAAGCGATAAGAGGAATATCCAATTCAACCTTAGTGGATTTGATATCATGCATTATCGACTTTACTTTAGATGCAAGAGCAAGAGGATCATTATTTTGCAGTTGAAGAGTGAAGAGTTTAATCATAAGTTGAACAACTTCAAGTGCAGAATGTGAGTCATAGAGTTCTTTCAGCTTTTGTAAGGCTTCAAAAGCAGTTGAAAATGGCGAAATATGGCGACTCACCTCTTCATTTATAGATGCTGTGATTAATGCATAAGCTTTTCTGTTCTTGTTTTCCCAAATGAAAAGCTCTTTGTCTGAGGTAGGCTGTTCTAGCTCTTTGTCTCCGTCTCCAACACACACTCCTTTCCACAACTCATTGAAAATGAGGGTGTGTTTTATCATCCGGGACCACTCAGGATAGTTCTCTTTGCCAGTGAGAACTATTCCCACAATGGATATGATTGAATGCATTGTAAAATCTTGTACTGTAAAAAAAATTGTGTACTGTAAAAAATATACTTCTGCTGCCAATATATAAAATATTTTCACTTCTGGTGTTAAAGAAAAACTGCACTATAATGGAAATATTCTGAAAAAAATGCAATTTTTTTAGCAATATGACAGAGGTGTTGCTGCAAAATTATTAGTTGCAGAGCAAGAAGTGATCCATCGCACTCAGAGTGGCGTGCAAGTAGAACACGCACTTAAATACGCACCACACCAGCGTCCTGAAATCTTATGCTGAAATCCAAATAATTTTAAAGTGCCCATGCGTTCAAGATACATTCAACGTTATATGCCAAAAAAGCTTCAGCATTCAAGATACATAGCCCAACAACGTTCAGGATACATTCAACGTTATATGTCAAAAAAACTTCAGCATTCAAGATACATTCAACGTTACCAACAACGTTCAAGATACATTCAACGTTATATGCCAAAAAAACTTCAGCGTTCAAGATACATTCAACGCATACAATGACAACAGCATTAATATAATGTAGCGTGAATACAATGCCAACGTAAATACCAACGTTATAGTACCAGTTCTCTCTAGCAAGGTACGGAGGTGAGGCTCTACCAGAAACCCCAAGGTTGTTATTTTGAATCCTCATATGAAGGCTCCATGGCTCGTATCAAGTAGGCAGCTTTCCACCAAGGCTTCTCGCAAGTCTGCAAACACACCATTAATGCAGTAAACTTTCACACCAGCATGGCCTCAAGGCATGTAGCGATTCAGAAGGTTTTCAGGTCTGAGGCTGTCAGGTCAGAGGATTCAGAATTAATTATGGCAGACAGAGCGCACAGGGGCAGTGGACAGAGAGCGCAGTAGGCAGAAGGGAGTTACAACTATTTTTGGGAGCTGGCTCTGATACCATGTCAGACCAGGCAGTAACTCCTCAAAGCAAAATTGATTCGTATATTTTATTCCTTCAGGTTGGTCTTCATTATATACATGAGGGAGAGACTGTTCACTTCATCTCCCGATGACTGTTCATATTACTTATTATTTATTTACATTATATTCACCCAATCCTGATGATTAGGTGTCAACATGTTTTTTCATTAAAAAACCCTTCAAAACCCCTAAACACAATAAAATTATCCACAAATTGTTCTCTCATTACACATCAAAATTCACAAGGTTTAAATGAGATTTAATGGATTCAAAATTTTAAAAATATGAAAGGAGTCGAATTTTCATTACCACATTCCACTAAAAATGCATTACCTGTATTCATGTATTCACTATTATGACAAAGAAAATAACTATTAGATAAATATATGGTCCATACCTTTCTCAATGAATTATGTGATTTATATCATGGAATATAAGAGGCCTCAATAAAAAGGAAAATGGTTCCTCTTAAGAAATAAAGTCATGACATAAAAATTAGACATCTTGCTATTACAAAAACAAAGTGTAGTGCTTGGCACATATAGAATATCATCATAGCATGTTGTCCAAGTAGTGACATAATAGAAAAAATGTTTATGAAATGGTAGAGGGAATAACCATCCTCTAGAAAATTTCTAATATCATCCTCTTAGATGTTACAATGGAGAATCACCTCATTTAAGAACCTGCTAGGAAATTAGATCCAAAGAAATATGCACAATAGCCAAATTTTATGGCCCATCAATGTCCGAGCTAAAGGGATCCTTCATTGACTCTATGCAGTAAGTAGGGGGAAGGAATAAAATAAAATGGATTCAATGAGGGGATTGCAACATTGTCAACTCTTTATTTGAGAAAAATGAGGGAGTTCACAAAATATGGGGAAGAGAAACCCATTTTAATCAATTCAATAAGAACCTTAAGCTCATAAACATCCAAACCATATATGGCCTTGATACTTGGAACAATAGAAGAAGAAGACATCAAATGGAGGTAGTATGTTTGGATAAGTTCTTGGTATTTAAATTATTTTGGGAAATGGTATATGGAGTGCTTGATGTGGAGAAGATAGAGGGAGACTATCTTTTTTTCTCTTGTGCACTTGTGAGATGTAAGTGTAGGTGCCAAAGTGGATTTGAAAATGTGTATGATTTCTATTTGTGAATATCCGGTGGCGCAACCAACTATGGTTGGGAGTTATTCCTAGCTAAGAGATCAATTTGGTGACTAGGGTTTGTTGTATATGGTGGATGACCTAGCTAGGGTTTAAAGAGCATGAGTTATATTGGATTGTATTATGTTGTTGGTATCTACTTGTAACTTCATCCTATGTATATATGAATATTTCCTTGCTATCACTTTGTCTTCTTGTAGATCTAATTTTCAACTTGTTTTCTCATAATGATTGAGTAATTTTTAGAGATAGTTATGCATGTTGATTTTACATGATAATGAGCATATTTTGTTAACAAATTTGGAAAATATATGGAAGTTAGGTGGGGATATTTATGGCTATAATAAATATGTTGTAATAAGTAATTTTAGATATATTATATGTTGGGAATAATGCCCTAAGTGAAAGAAAATAAATTCCCTTGAAGTACAATCATTTGTTTTTTATTTTCTTGTGTTTCCTTGTGTATCTAGTTGGATAGAAGTGAAATATATATTACTATAAGTCACCTTTAGCTTCAGTCATAAGGTTGAGTTCTGATGAGACTCATAGATCTATAAAATATGAAGGTTGAGGTGAAATTTTTGAGTTTATATTTCAAGATGACTTTTAAGAAATTCAAGAAAATGTTAGTATAAATCAATCCATGTCATAATGATGTATTAAAACATAATTAGGTGATATATACTTTATGAAAAAATGAATACAAATGCTTTTACATATTCATGAAAATGTATTCATATGTATGGTCCTCAATAATAAAAATGCATAGTCAAGTCTCCTTCAATATCTTTGTTATGAGTGTTGATTTCTAACAATAGAATACAACATGGAAAAGGATAAACAATAAGGTATAAACTATGAAGATAATTTTTCATCAACAACTTAATTTATTGGCATTTTTTGTTAGCTTTCAAAAAAAAAGGTGGTAAGTCCATTAAATGGATTTTTTTGAAGACATGGATAGAGTTTATATGGATCAACCATAGTGTTTTATTACCAAAGGTAATCATCATAGGTCCTTGAATGTGAATTTACCATGACGCATTTTGACAAGACACTAACTCTATTCAAGTCCAACGTAAGGATAAGTGGTCCTATGCATATGAGGTTCAAATTGTTCTGATATCTATTCAGATTCTTTTGGGAGAGCCAAATAATGGATCCCCTCTTAATAGCCATGTGGCAACAATATGGAACAATCAAGAAGAATTTAAAAAGGTGGTATAGAAGCAGTACAAGGAAGCAGGTGGGATAACTGGTCAATAATATGAATTCATGCCATTTTCAAGCCTAAGATTCTTTGCATTTGGTGGAAGTGAGATTCTTGAATGTGAATTTATCAGGATGCATTTTGACAAGACACTAACTATATTCAAGTCCAGCGTAATGATAAATGATCCTATGCATATGAGGTTCAAATTGTTCTGTTGTCTATTTAGAGTCTCTCGGTAGAGTAAAATAATGAATCTCCTATTAATAACCATGTGACAACAATATGGAACAATCAAGAAGAATTTAAAAAGGTAGTATAGAAGCAGTACAAGGAAGTGGGTGGGATAACGAGTCAATAATTTGAAGCCAAGTCGTTTTCAAGCCTAATATTCTTTGTGTTTGGTGCAATCAAATTGTGCTAGGTGCTAGTTCTACAATTTTTTAAAAACCCTAGATTTGCATGGGTTCAAGAAGGAATGTAGACTTATCATTGCTTAAACTTGATGCCTGAATCTGACAATTACTATGGATTATTAAAGGATTCCACGTCAGGAAGGGAACGTCGAATTGAATGTAGGGAGGATCCATCGAGAAACAAGCAAGGGAACACTAAATCGAATGTAGGGAGGAGACACTAAGAAACCCTCGAGTTTTCAAGATTGAATGTAGGGAGGAGCCACCGAGGAAGAATCAAGGGAATGTTGAATCAAATGTAGGGAGGAGCCACCGAGAAAGCCTTAAGTCTACAAGAATCGAATGTAGGTGGGATCCATCAAGAAAATCTCAAGGGAATGTTGAATCAAATGTAGAGAGCAACCATCGAGAAAACCTCAAGTCTGAAATAATTGAATGTAAAGAGCGGAGCCACCGAGAAACTCTTAGGCATGCAAGAATCTAAGTTAGGGAGTGGAACCACCAAGAAACCCTCAGGTCTGCAAGAATCAAATGTAGGGAGTGGAGCCACCAGGAAACACTCATGGTCTATATATCTCTAATCTATGCAATGACATGCCAAAACCATATATTTAGACAAATGACATGCCAAAATCATATATTGAGACGAGATAGAAATTAATTATTATAATAATTTAATAATATAAAAATTAATATATATGGATTTTGATTTAATAATATAATTTATTTTGTAATTTCAAAAAAAATATTATTAAAAAAAATAAAATCAATAACTATGTGATCGAAAATAATGATTAATTTTATTGATTAATAATCGATTTACACTACTGGTTACATTTAAAAAAATTCATGTAATTTGAATTAGTAGAAGTAGAGTTTAGTTGATAATTTTATCAATTTTTATAGGATGTCTTAAATCAATATCATTAATACACATTCAATCCATATTTTGGTGAGTAGAAGAGAATCTTGAAACAAATAGTGTCAATTCATGGCATTCAATACTCAATAGAAGGTGTTAGTTAGCCATAAGCATCCATGACTCATAATATTATAATCTTCATGTATTTTCATGTGATTTGATCTATCAACCTCTACATTGGCTTGAAAATATCAACATAGTATCCCTCAAACATATCTTGCAGTTGAGCCCTACAATGCATTTGCCAATCATCCTAAAACTCCTTGAAATTCCCCTGGATGAGCACTTCCCATTCAATCACAAGGTTGGTTGACCACAAGGCATAGAATAGACAGTGATGGGATGTACTGTTAAGTCAATCCATGATGTGAAGGTCACCGATTCGAAACTCCATGGGAAAAAATCTCATCATGTTAAGGGTTGGTGTGTTCCAAGGTAGGTTTAATCCCCAGGTGATTTTAATGGATTAGATGCCCCTGGGTCACAGTTTTTCAAGCCAAATTCAAGCCCGATGTACTCTATTGATAAATCAGGGCACTTGACAAACAAGAAAAAAAAGAAAAGCAAGGTTGGTTAGTGGACAATCTATGAAGCTTCTTGTGAATGTAGAAATCCTTTACAAGAGAAGTCACCTTTACAAATTATAAAATGGGAGAGTATCCTTTTCTATTTAAATTACTCATTATTGCTTCATGAAAATTTGTATACACATTGGCATAGTGTCATAAATGTAGGATTATTTTTGGAGTGAGTTATGGGGGATATATATATATATATATATATATATATATATATATATAGATAGATAGATATTCTTGGCTTATTAGGGCCTGACCCAGGTTCAGAGGTTATTTAGCCAGACAAATCCCGGTACTACTGACCCTTTCAACAATAGTCTGTGGAGCGCGGACTAAGGTCTCACCCGAGGTAGTATGGGAGGGTGCTACAACTAGGTTTCGGCACCTTGGAGATGTCTAATGAGTTCAAGAGGTATGCGGTTCGACTCTGCGCACACGTCGCTATGCACACTTTCTTGTACCTCGCAGCCTGAGATGCTACCTTTGTGCAACACTACTCGGGGGCCAAACACTGTTATTACCCAAATCCTTACTAGTATTCCATTGCTAGTTGATTAACTTAGCCTATTTGTATGCATTAATATACTTAGAAATATAAATAATTCATATAGCTGCGCACGGTAAATAAACAATACATTTGTAATTTATAACAAACATGCATTAACCCAAGAACAGATGCACATAATTATGATAAACCTTCTCTTTATTATTTTATTCCTTGGTTATAGACTCGACTTTTCCCTGCGCACTCAGCTGTAGGGGTCCGCACACTCAGCTGCAGACTACTAGGCCTCTGTGCATTCAGCTACAAAGCCTTCTCCTACTCTACGACTCAAGACACACTTAGACACTTCGACTCTTGCTCTTCGTTTCTACTTCCCTATCTCCTTAGTTATCTTTTACATGTAGAGCCTCTATCTATTTATACAATCCCATGGTCCGCAGACCATGGGTAGGCCAACATTACATTTCAAAACTAGGGTGGACAACCCTGTCACTCTATCTTACATTTTGCGCTCTATGCCCATAATTCATGGAGTCTTTACAACAATATCGGGTCAAAAATTGGGCTTTGAGCCCCAAAACATGCCTTGGGGGGATTCCATGCCCAAAAGGCCCCCAACACAAACATCGTGACTCACCCTCAAGTCACTCAGTTGGAGCGATGATCTTGGCTCGAAGTCCCTCCAACTGTTCTTGAACTGTACTGAGGTCCGCAGTGCACTGAGCTGCTACTTGCTGGATCTACTACATCCACTGTTCTGAGACCTCTGTGTCTAGGATGCTTCTATGCATTAATGTGTGCATCTCGTGTATGTGCGTGAGATTTCCTTCGATGTTTGCCGTGATAGTGAAGGCCTCATCGATCCAACGTTGAAAGCACTCTTTGAGAACTACCTCCTTGTGTCACGTCGCATCCACCTGCTCCTTCAATGCTTTGGCTTGCTACATCCTCGCAAGCCTCTGGGCGAGGACTACTATCTGTGCAGTTCCTCGGAGACATGCATATGGTAGCCATTGCTTGCTTATCCTTCTTGGGTCTTGGCGTACACAGTGATTTAGGGATCTCTGCCACAACCCCGACACCTTCTGGAACATCCTCCACAATTGGGGTCTGTGAATCCTCGCTAGGTGTCACCTCTTCTATTCCCAAACCATTCTTAGTTGTTGTCATTGTATCTGGGCTATAATCTGTCACTCGCAAATTTAGGGGCTCAATCAACGCTTGACTCACAATGCTCAGGGCTCTACTCAATCGCTCAATTCTCAAATGACCAAGTGTTGTTTGCTGGGCAACCCTTTGTGTTTTATAGCGCTTTTTAAATTCGAATTTGACCATTCCCCCCAATTCCGGTTCATTAATGCTTTCTTGGCGGTAGATTTTCCCAAATCTTGCCCATAAATCGCGTCTTAAATGTCCACCGCCCACTCCATTTGGCCTTAAGTCGATCATCCCATCATGAATAGTGACTTCAACGGTCACTTTCTGGCCAATCCGTGCAGTAGCGCAGTCCCCCATGCAGGGTCGCGGACCTTGTGACTCTCTGCTTTTGCACACATCTCCAACATTGTGTAGCTCTCGGGAAGGATATTTTATAGTCCCACGCTCCCTTCCAACTGCCTGGAGTGCTAAGACTGTCCTTCCCTTGGCTAGTTAGGTGGTCGCACCACCCGTGTGGGGCTCCATCCTATCCTCCAGCACGGTTCTTGGAGAATCCCCACCTTCTATTGTTGTGCTCAAAATCGTGCAATTCACCATTTGCAATGCGCTACCCTAGTCACTACGCTTAGCGATATGTGGTCAAAGCCAAGGCATCAGGCTAACCAATTCACAACGATAGTTCTCAAACTTGTCAGTCTGATCGTACGCACCTTGACTTACCATTCTAGTGGTTTCGATGAGAAACTCTTCCTTTATCTCATCCTCCAGCTTCTCGACCTCTGCGTTTATCAAAGCACTTTTCTCTCTTATCCGTACCATTTATTTTTCAAATTCGCGGAGTCTGAGATTTCCCTAGCTGATTTCTTCTTCAAGTCCCATGTGTTCTGTTCTTTTCGGGTGTGTAATTCCTTCTTTCTAGGCTTCATGAAGCGTCGTGTGTATGGGTGCTGCTAAGTGCGGACTAGGCTTTGCATGCTCCATAGGGATTACAACCTCTACTTCATATTTAGCTTCGGAAGTGCCCGTGCGGTTAGTGTTTTGCACATGGTCCTATAAGTCCATAGAACCGTTGGTATGCACAAGTCCCAGTCAGTGTGTCTCGCATGGTGGACCATGTTCAGTACTTCGCATACTTTGTCAAAGGCTTCCCCATGGATAATCTGTAGTGCACTTGGTCTTATCATACTTCATTGTTCATGCCATTGTCTTGCCTACTCCTACTTATTTGTCCTGTTTCCTGTCGCGAGGACGGTGTTCATTTGTGCAGGTTGCGCACCATACGCATGTACCCATCTGGAGAGGTGGGTGCGTAGGTTGTTTCATCCATAATACCCGGCTTTCATTCATAGATGAGGTTTTCCAAACTACCTAAGCATCATCCTTCTGCATTCATGCCAGTCCTAAAAACTTCCTTGATGTGTACCCCACCATCTTGTGGGCGTAGAGCGCAGTGCCCATTTCAGAGCGTCGAAATGCTGCTATTCTGGTACTTCACTTTCAAATTTGTTTAGGAAATCATCCACCTTGCTCAACTCATCATACATAGGTAGATCTCTTACCTCTATTGTCACGCAGTGTAGTGACCTTATCATCATGTTGCAGTTGAGCATGGTTACCTCGTGTAACTAGTTCTTCCATTGTTCTATTTCCTCGTTCAAATCTGATGTGCAGGAGCTTTCGCACTCCCACGAAATCGTTCCATCCACTGTTGGATTCACCCAGTCCTGCTCCCATGTAGTTATCTTGTAGATACATTCTAGATCATTGTCGCGCACTCACTCTGTGTAGCAGGATCCTTTTGCAGGGTCTAAAGGTACTACAACGCAGAGATACCTTTTCTCAAAAATAATCTTGCGATTCTTTAGATTTATCACTCTATTCATGTCAGTGGCCCAATCTATTCATAGCAGCATGAGATAGGGATTGCTTCAATCAGCAATCTCTATCACTTCAAAATCTGCAAGTGCGCTCGCACCTTCGATATCTACCATTATTCCCTGAAATCTTCCCATCGGTAGGATCTTTTGCTAGTTCGTCATTCACAATTGAATAGGAGACCATTATAACGTGGGCCTACCCATGCGCTCCCATGTTTACTTCGGCAGGACGTTCGCGTCCGATCCTAGATCCAAAATTACTTGATTCATTTCATATTCTCTGATTTGCGCAGTCAATCTCATCTCCCTTCCTATTCACGTTGTGTGTTTCCTAAGCTTCTGGACTATGTGCGGTTCCCCTGATCCAACACATCTAATGATGAGTTCTTGCAGCCCCTTCACCACTTTGCTGTTGCGCAACGGCTTCATGCATGTCTCCAGAAAGGTAGTAAGCATTGATGGGTCCATCTCCGGTTCTATTTTGTCTTTACTACCTGAAGTGGAGGCCTTCGTGAAGCTCTTCTTAGCTTCCATGAATGTATCCTTTGCGCGCTCCAAATTGAAATCTGGTTCCTTTGTTGGAGCCTTGCAAACCCAGGAACTCTCTTCGGGCTACTTGCCTTTGTCATCTCCTATTGTGATACTGCTTCGGAGCATGATGTTTACATTCGGGTCCTCCTCACATGACTCATACCTCATCATTTGCAGGTTTTGAGTCGGGGGAGGTTGGAGTGTTCCTTTATCGCGTAACCTCGCTATCAGTGTGGGGCAGTCCTCCATCTCATGATCAAACTGGGTACAATATAAACATGATTCTCTCGTTGGATTTGTACAATCATGGGCATAATTCCCTGGCCCTCCATAATTGTAACAAATCAGTTGTCCACGACCCCTTCCTGGTCCCATTCCACCTCGACCTCGTCCACGCCCCTGAAATCCAGTGCGTGCCATCCCTGCATTTTGATCGAGGGCTCGCGTTATGGTCTGGACTCTATAGGTAGGAGTCCGATCTATCATCAATTCATAACTTTTATAGGTACACTCATCGTGGCCTACTGGCCTGCAGAAATTACAGAACAACTGCTGAGACGTCTGAGTATACTTCTGTAATAGATGGTAGTTATCTGTAGCATGCTTCCCTCCTATCTGACAAATCGCGCACCATAATCCAGGTGCCGCGCTTGGTCCTACTTGTGCCTCTGGTCTCAATGACATGGGCCCTCCTCCCACCAGGTAGTTCGTGAAAACTGGACAATGGTCCTTGTCATGTCCTTGGCCTTTGCCCTTATTGCACCATACCTCCTCGTGCACTTCTGGGTGAGTTGTCCTGTCCTGTTTCAAACTTTGCATCTCTAGACATATTTTTTTCAACTCCTCATGGATTGGTTGGACTCCCAGGTTAAAGTCTTGTATCTAGGTCTCGTGCAGTCTCATTGCGATCTCCAAAGCTTTGGCCTGAGTGGATAGCTGCTACTGTGACAACGCGGTCCTTAGATGCGGCATTCGTGATGCTACAAACCATGCACGGTGCTGTCCATCCATCAAGGTCATGTTGGCTTCACGCATCATACCCTTTAGTCTTTGATCCAACTCCTAGGGGGTCTCGCCTGGAAGCATTGCGATTTCCTTAAACCCGATAATCGACTATGTCTTTGATTTTGGCGTGCTAAATTCCTGGTTTAACGCAACTTGGATATCCGCGATCCCTGCATTTGGATTGTCATTGGAATGCTTAATGTATGACGTCAGTGTGTGATCCTTTAACACACTTACCTTTGTTTCCTTCTTTATATTGTCATCCGTGACTCCTTGTGCTTCCCATACAACCTTTACCACGAACGAAAATTGGTCCAGATCTTCGTTCACTACTCTTTTGAACACCGACAATTTTATCGAACTTGCCATATTGAACTATGGTGGCGGCGGAGGTGGTGTGGGCAGAGATGGGGGTGAATATGGAGAAATTGGTGGTGGTGTAGGTGGGGGTGGTATGTGTAGAATTCACTGTCTTATTAGACTAATCGCACTTCTTGGTGAGACTTTTGCGAGCTCTTCCTCGCTTTCTCGTGGAGGTGAAATCAAGGGGCTAGTTTCTATCTCTGCACTACCTTCGTTTCTATAGATCCTCCCACTTCGTGTAGCCCCAAACATAAATTTATTCGCATAACCCACTTTTCACATAGTAGCATTTTAATCCAAGTGTTCAAAGGTTTAACGTACTTACCTCATGGGCCTTTGAGGAAGCGTCGTTCTGCCTCCCTGTAGCTGACTGAATTATCTACCGCGAACTCGGTGATAAACCCTCCTATAATCCAATCGAGCCAATGGTCCATAGCGCGCACGATCTTATCTTCCGATGCTTCGAGTTTGTGCACCAACTCTGGAGTCCACCCAATAGGTTTGTCGAGCCTACACCTTCCTTAACTGTTTGCTAACTTTGTGATCCACTCGTACAACTCAGAGGGAAAGGATGCAAAGAAAATTTCGTGGATTTCTATATATAAGTAGCGCTCTAACCACTCTTCCTTTGATACCCATGGATTCCTGTTTTGCTGCACCACAAACTCGTGAATTTTTCTTTCCAACCACTCTTCAATTTCTTTCTTTGTTGGATTCCAGTGACACGACATTAGACATCTCTTATGCAGATCCCGATCCTGACAATGAAACCATTTGTTGGCTTATTGGGGCCTGACCCAGGTTTAGAGGAGATTTAGCCAAACAAATCCCAATACTATTGGCCCTTTCGGCAGCAGTCCGTGGAGCGCGGACTGAGCTCTCACCCGAAGTAGTATGGGAGGTTGCTAGAACTAGGTTTTCGCACCCTAGAGATGTCTGATGAGTTCAAGATGTTTGTTGTTCAACCCTGTGTGCACATCACTACGCGCACTTTCCCGTACCTTGCAGCCTGAGATGTTACCTTCGCGTAGCCCTACTCAGGGGCCGAACGTTGTTATTACCCAAGTCCTTAGTAGTACTCCATTGTTAGTTTATTAACTTATCCTATTTGTATGCGTTAAGTTATATTTAGCAATATAAATAATTCATATAGGTGTGCACGATAAATAAACAATACATTTGTAATTTATAACAAACATGCATTAACCCAAGAACAGATGCACAAAATTATGATAAACCTTCTCTTTATTATTTTCTTCCTTGGTTACAGACTCGAATCTGCCGTGTGCGCTCAGCTTCAGGGGTCCGAGCACTCAGCTATAGACTAGTATGCCTTTGCGCACTCAGCTGCAGGGGTCCGCACACTCAGCTGTGGACTAGTAGGCCTCTGTGCACTCAGTTGTAGAGCCTTCTCCTACTCTACGACCCAAGACACACTTAGACACTTCGACTCTTGCTCTTCGCTTCTACATCCCTATCTCCTTAGTTATCTTTCACACTTAGAGCCTCGCTCTATTTATACAATCCCAAGGTCGACATTACATTTCAAAACTAGGGTGGACAACCCTGTGACTCTATCTTACATTTCGCACTCCGGGCCCGCAATTCGCGGAGTCTTTACAACAATATCGGGTCAAAAGTTGGGCTTTGAGCCCCAAAACATGCCTTGGGGGGATTCCATGCCCAACATGTATATATATATGTGTATATATATATATATATATATATATATATATATATATATATATATATATATATATATATATATATATTCAGATTACTACTAAGATCCAACAAATTGATGTACTTTGAAACATTTTTCATTTTATGGAGTTGAGAAAATAAAGAATTTATATTTGCATGAGTTATAGACATGAAATATCACAAGTCATGGCATGATATAATTAAGAATTTTATGCATTTGAAAAAACAATATTAAGAAAAGATCACAAAATATTTCTTTTAGAAATAGTTTGATGCAACACATCACAAGATATTCATTTCAAGGATAGTATGAAGCCATTACAATGATATACTCATTAAGATCTCAACATGTCACTTGTATGAATTGAAAATAAGTGGGGATGATAACAATCATGCCTCCTAACCACCCAGGTAAATCCTATTAAGAACTAGAATGTTTTAATTTGTTGATTCTAAATACCATTTTATTATACTTATGTTCATAACATTCCAAATTTTTTGAAGAAAATGTTTCTAACTTAATGACTTTCCAAAAGTCATTAATAACTTATACACTTTGCCAAAAGTCCTTTTATACATTTTGCAATGGGTTTATAATTAATTGCTTGAGTAAGTATATACAATTCAAGAATCTGATATCGTTTCATTGTTGAATTCTTTATGTGAGTCGTATTTGAGTCTCAAAACCCTCTTATGTCATCAATGCATGTGTCTACCATAAAAATGTGAAATTTTAGAGCATACAAGAAAAAATTGAAAAAAATTCAACATTGGCCCCATTCACAAGTCACATCACGACTAGCTCAAGAGACTTTTGCAGCCCTCTGGAAATCAATTCACTGAAACTTGCATAGAATAGATAGTGAAAAATAATAAATATACAATCAAATGATAACATTTTCAAATGATGATGATGGTGATGAGAATAATGGTGATGCATCTAGGTAGTAGAGTAACAAACATATTAGTCAACACAAACCATTATCTCATCGATGACAACAAAATATTATCATTTGTTAGTACCATGTTTCATAATCAATCAATTATAGACTACCTTTTAAAACCTGTTGTAGTTTCTACAACCCGCCTCCAAATTTTTTCCTATGCATTGCTTTGGGAGCCTACCTTCTATGCATACGAACCTATCTTTCACTATCTTCAAGTATTCCTATTGATTGTGAAGACCTATCTTTGCATGCAGTGCTTGTGCTAACTTGATTAACTTGTCTTGATCGTGACTAAATCTTATCAATGATAACTAAGAAATTTCTATCACAGGCCATCTCCTTCCCTGATCTTGCACTTACTACTGATCTTCCCTCTAGTAACAGTGTAATCCATTTTCTTTTGAAATTGCGCTAGGCCTTGAGGATTAGAACTGCTCATTCCTTAAATATAAGAATCCCTTTAGCACAGAAACTGCACTAGCCCTCTCTCTCAGTCATAAATTGTGCAATTCATCGAGGAAGTCAACTATGCAATCCCTTGTTGTTGGGAATGGTGGATTCCCTTATGTTAGAGTGAATGTGCAATTTCCTGAAAAAGGCTAAGTGTTCACCCCTAGAAAATAGGGAGTGCATAATTAATCTCTACCAAGTGGCATATATATATATTTCTATCTTATCACAAATGTTGCTTTTTCCTTGATTTTAGGAATGCATGTTATAAACCCTAACTTGACCATATCTATATAATATATTCTCTTAGATCTCATTTTCACACTTGACTTTGGAGCTCTAGCCTTCCCAACAAGATCAAGGAACTTTCGTCTTTGTTTGCAGCGCCTTTTCGAGTAAGTTGCATATGTCACTTTTTCTTTTATGAGTGTCATTTCCCTTATTTCTTTTCATATTAGCTCATGTTTTAATATTTATTAGCTTGTACAAGTGTTTTTACGATCTATCATTCACTTTTTACAAGTGTCTCATCGATTTCTTTCTTTTTTCCTACCAACAATTGTCGCTGCTGGGTCATTTTGTGCATGTATGTTTTTCCTCTTGCATGCTTGTTTCTAGGACTTGATTTTCACTTATCTAACTTCCTTTGAGGCCGATATACATTCCTCCTTGCCCCAACACTAAGATATAAAGATTTTATCTCTCTTTCCCAGGAAAATCTATGCAATCTTGACCAATTATTGCCCCTCCCAACTGCATAATTCAAAACCTCAAGGCTCAGGCCTCACCGTTGGCTTCTGAGAATGAAAAATGTGCAGTCATTGGCTTTCCCAACTATACATTGTGTAGTTCCAAGCCTCAAGCCTCAGCCTTGGCCACTGAGACTAAGTAATGCACAATCTCTTCCATTAGTCTACCCAGTTGAGACTATGCATTGCGCAGTCTCAAGCCTCAAGCTCCTCCCTTGCCTATTGAGACTACACAAAGTGCAATTCATGAGTCCAGTCTAACACCCTAAGGCCATAAACTATGAAATCCTTCTCTCAGTTGTCTAAGTTTCTGCTTTAGTTTTGATGGATGAATTGATTTGTTTGATCTGATTTGTCTTCACCATGAGTGCATCTAACGATACAAATACTACAATTTTCTGTGCTTATCTCTCTTTTATCAGTTTCTTTCATCATGCCTCCAAAGAGATTAGCCTCAAAATCCACTACAGAGATCAACACTGGTGAAGTAGTTGAGATTACCCATGTCACGATGGCTATTCTGTCAGACACCCAACTTTTCATTGAGAAATATACAAATATCACTTGGCACATAGCTAATATGAATTCACAACCACCAGTTTCGAAGAAGATCTAGAAGAAAGATAGGTATATATAAATGTCCGTAGGTTAGGATTTCATAAATTTGCATGTAGATATCAACTTTCCCTTGTGTATATATCATCAAGTGGATACTATCACACATGATACAAAGAGCATGACCCTCAACAATGTTAGTGGACAACAGATTAGTTCATATCTATCTTATGACATTCATCTCATGTATCATTTTCCTAAGCCGGAAGCATACATGGATTCTCATTTCTATGTGGTCACAAGTTATTTGAGCACCAAGGATGTTGTTAAATACTAGGTGAAAGATCCATCCAAGATTTGCTAAACATACAACAACACATACAATATTAAATCTCTTAGGAAAGTGTTTTAGAACCTGATTGTATTATTCTATCGGATCTGTTAGCTTTGCTATGCAAATGGATTCAAAATAGATTCAAAAAGCTCTCAAAGGCTACAAATATGCTTATAGTCATGCCCAAAGTCCATGTTTGTTGTTCAAATCATCAAGACATGACAAAAGCTACCCACCGATCAAAGAGGTTGCAAGAGGGAAGCCCTTTGGAGGGCAGAATTACACTATCGGAAGGTGAAAATACCCAAAAAATCACATAAAAACCAAGATTGCAGGCTTATGAATCCGCATCAACCTCAGCCGTCGGATCTGGCCGATCAACGGTCCAAGTCGCGTCGGCATATCGCAAGTCGGAGGAGGCAGAGGCAGTGACATGATACATTACCGATGAGCGATCGCCGTTATCGCTTCGGCGTATCGCTATCGGCGATAACAAAGGGATGGGCCTTTAACATATATCAGCGATCGCCGATGGGTCGGACCCGACGGCGTTATGAGTTATTTTTGATAACTTATCGGGTCCGCAGTGAATATCGCTATCGGCGTTTTCTGAGGGGTGGGGCCTTTACATATAGCATGCCTCTGATCCGATGGGTCGGACCCGATGACACTATAAAGGATTTTTCATAATATTTCAAGTCCGCGCGGGGGCCATTTTTATTGTATTTTGTGTATTGTCAATGTATAAGGAAATACACAGGAAGCCTTAGCGAATGCCGATAATGATGAAGCCCGGACCCGAAAGGGTCCGGGAAGTGAAATACATATATTTTCAGGTCCGCCAAAGTCGATTTCCTCATGTTTTGCAGCACTGTTCATGAATTTCCAAATATAAAGAAAAGCAAGGGATCGACTGGCTGTGATATGCGACTGTGACCCGAAAGGCGGACCCGATAGAAAGTTATGCCATGTTTGAGGATGTTTGAAGTCCAAGTGAAACAGAAATGGGTGGGATTTAGCAGTGTCGCAGCATTTTCGCTGTTTGTGACCCAGACAGACACAATAACAGAAAAGAAACATTCACAGCTATTGCCTGAAAGGGACCGGTGCAGGGATTTCATAAGAACGGCAGCCACTCCATTGCAGGTTCAAGCGGCGAGCCATCCTTGAAGGAACCATACAGTTATGTTATATACCAGAAGAAGGATTCAGCGGAGGGACAACGGTCGACAAACAGAACCCAAAAAGGGAAGGGGAAGGGCCACTACACGCCTCAACCCAAATCAAATAAAATAATGGAGCATTAACGGCCCTGCCAGTGCAGCAGTCATCCTAATGAACATAATGGGGCATCTTTGGCACGAGGGAGCTCCTATGCATCACAGCAGGCCACCCAAAATATCTGAGTATGGTTATCTCTCTGTCAGAAGAGGAAAACCGCCGAGCCACGCCTACCTATTGAGGGAATCAATCAGTTAAACAAGACAGAAGGATAGATTAAGACACCTGAAACCTCAAAAGGCTGAGGACCATTGTAAACAAGCTATAAATAGCTGAAAACAAGATGTAACAAGGGTTCAACTTTTGGAAATTATTCCTCCCCTGTTTTCTCAAGCTTCTCATCTGTAGTCTTTAGTAATACAAGCTTCTTTTGCTGCTACATGTTTAATGTCCATTTCTCTTTTGTTCTATGCTCGCACTTGAACAATTTGTTCAGGTTTTCTGTGTGTTTGAGGCCAGATAAATGTCATCTTATCTCTGCTTTGATATATTAGATTTGCAAGCTTCTTTGCTGCCTATGGCTAGCCATTTATATGTGTGATTATATACGCATCTGCCGGTACAGTCAGTAAGTTCATTTGTTTCCTGTAGCTAGCCATTCGTATAGGTCCATGTATGCAACCTGCTGGCATAGTCAGTGTTCTCCATCTATCCATTAAATCTACAAACTATTGAGCATTAGCAGTCTAAAGCCTTGTGTTATTGGGGGTGTTCATGCATGCCTTGAGTGTGAATAGAGCTGAAATGGTTATCCGACTTGATCCAAACCATCTTTCATTCCAATATTTCAGAGAACAATATTAAAAATTATATGTTACCAGGCATCTCTGATTTACAACCTCGGAGATTTTCCTGGAGTGATAACATAATTGGTGCCATTGCCGGGGAGAAGAGAATCGAAGCTCAGCTTCCTTGGGAGACGACATAGCTTCAAGCTTTGATGACAGACAAGGTTTGAACATAGACGTTGGTTGTAATCATCTGTCTGGCGACTCTACTGGAGGAAGGCCATCCTTTGGCGACTCCACTTTGAAGTTCTGGCTCAGTTTGTGAGGCATACTAGAAGAAATCCGCAGAAGTCTCCAGCTGTCCCAGTGCCTGACCCTGAGAAGATTGTTAACCCGAAGAAAACATCACAGAAGGGAGCATCAAAATCAGGTAAGCCCCAGAAATCTTATTTGTCTCTGCATGAGAAGTTTTTAGTTGAGGATACGCAGTTTGAAGATTTAAAGCCTAGTATTGCTAATGAAGAAGTACCTGCAGAGATTCATAAAGCTACTTGTCCATTTAGTTCCCCTTTGAATCTCAGTCCAAAGAAAGCTTCCCATACTGTCCAAAACATCCCAATATCTATGCCATCCATTACATTATTTCCTACTGCCCCACCTGCTAGTGTCCTTCCACAAATTTCAAACATGGCAGGACCACAAGCACCCACCAAAATGGAAAGAATCATAGCTGCCAGGTATGGACCTTTAATACTGCCCACTCCCTTGAATGCTATGCCCACTGGAGAATATCAAAAGTATATGCCCAAGTTCACTGGGACCGAAGGTGTCACTGCTGAAGAACACCTTGAGTCATTTTATAGCTATGCTGATAATCTGGATATTAGTGAAGATGATGTGTGGATGAGAGTCTTTGTCCAAAGTCTAGATGGGGAGGCTAGGAAATGGTTTAGAGAACAAGCCCCAAGATCTATAGCAGATATCGAAGCTTTAGATGATACATTCCTAAAACACTGGGGAGATAAAAAGGACTTGCTATACTATCATACGAAGTTTGGAAACCTGAAGAGGGAAAATGGGGAATCCTTGTCTTATTTTAATAAAAGATTCAACCGTATGTATAGTAAGATACCAGCTGAGGTAAAGCCTACCCCCACCTCTGCCAAACTTGCCTACACCAGTGCCTTTGACTCTGAGTTCTGTTTGCTGTTGAGAGAAAGAAGATGCGCCACCCTAGCTGAAATGCAGGATGCGGCACTAGAAGTGGAATCTAACATTATGGCTGCAGAAAAGCTAAAAAGTCACACTGATAGAAGGAGGCTGAGAGGCGAGGCTTATTCTGCTTCATCCTCAGATACCAAACTTGATAAAATGACTAGAATGATCGAGTCACTGTCTGCTAAAATTTCTAAG
Source organism: Pinus tabuliformis (assembly GCA_031772625.1). Classification (NCBI taxonomy): domain Eukaryota; kingdom Viridiplantae; phylum Streptophyta; class Pinopsida; order Pinales; family Pinaceae; genus Pinus; species Pinus tabuliformis. The sequence continues at coordinate 352,980,177 of CM062818.1, read as the reverse complement.
CTGGAGATTGAGCAGAACCCTGGGAAGACAAGGCTCCCAGGCACATTTGCACCAAGAAATCCGAATCCATTTAGAAGAGCCAACGAACAATCACAAATCATTCAGAGGGGTAAAGAAACTAACGAAGATCAAAAAGTTAAGGCTCCTTTCCAGAATGTGGTCATGGAGGAGGAACAGATTGAAGATGAGGATGAAATTCTCTGTATGGAAGATAAAGGCAGTCATGCCTTTTTGACATTGGCTGCATACAAAGAGTCTTTGCTGCAGGAGCAAGACAGTCAAAGGTGGGACAGAGAGGCTGTTCTGCAAACTGGGGAGCAGAAAAGATATAATCTAAGGTCAAATGCAAATAATATCAAGGAGAATCCTGCCCAAAAAGCTGTCGTCCAAACAGAGACCCAGAATAGCAGACAAAGAAGACCAGCAGTTGATCCAGTCACCCTCAAAGCACTAGTTCAAGAGGTAAAAAGTCCTGACAAGCTACCTCTCTCTTTTAGCTTCGAATCAGAAGTTCAGAAGTTAAAAATAATCGTGCCTCTGACAGAACTAGTAAAGAGTGAGATGTTTAGAAAGCCTATCCTTGAGGCTCTCGAGCTGAAGATCACACGAACCTCCACTGACTTTGTCAATTTGCAAGACGATAGGCCTGCAGTTGTGTTAAGCCCAATGACTGAACCTGCCAAGGATAATTCCCCATCTTTTTATGTTTCCTTGACCATTCATGACAAAATTCTCCACAACTGCCTCCTAGATATAGGTGCCAGTCACAATCTGATGCCTAAAACCGTCATGGAAGAGTTAGGCCTTGACATCACCAGACCATATCATGACCTATTCTCGTTTGATTCAAGGAAGGTGAAATGTCTGGGATTGATTAAAGATTTAGCCATTTCCCTAACCCATCTGCCCATGAAGAGCATGATAATGGATATTGTGGTGGCAGATGTCCCTCCTAAGTTTGGCATGCTGTTATCCAGAGGGTGGATTAAGAGACTAGGTGGAACATTGCAGAACGATTTATCTTATGCAACTGTCCCAGTGTTTGGAGGAGAGAGCAGGAGGTTATATAGAGAAGCACAGTTGGCATATATCATTAGCGATGAGAAGAATCCTACAAACCATCCCATATATGCAGTGGACACTGATTTTGGAGCTTGCATTCTCCAAATAGAAGAATCTCAGAAGGCTGCATTGCAGATCAGGAAACCAACAGCTCAGGCTGAGCATAATACAGGAGGTCAGATTTGGGAGATGTTCTTTGATGGAGCATGTACCAAGGAGACTGCAGGAGCAGGGGTGGTGCTAGTGTCTCCACAACAAGAAACAGTTCAATTGTCTCTAAAGCTGGTTTTTCAGGTGACAAACAACATAGCAGAATATGAAGCACTGTTGTTGGGCCTTCATGCCACCAAAGACAGAGGAATAAAGAAGCTGAAGGTATTCGGAGATGCTGATCTGATAATTCAGCAAGTGAACAAAACATTCCAAGCAAAGCACCCAAGGCTAAAAGCGTACAGAGATGAGGTATGGAGAACCAAAGAGTTATTTGAATTTTTCTGCATTTCATATATTCCTAGAGCCCAAAATCAGCTTGCCGACTCCCTTGCTGTCTCAGCTAGTTTGTTTATACCTCCATCACCTCCCAAACTAGTTTATGAGGTACAAATGAAGTATAGACCCTCCGTGCCTAATAATGTCCACCATTGGAGGGTTTTTGATGATGATGATGAGCTAAATAGGTTTCTTCAAGTCATTGATGAGTTTTCTAAAATGCAAATTGACCAAAATAACGATGCTTTGTTAGAAGATCCCAAGTCCAAGCTTAGAAATAAGATTGGCAAGAATAGCATAGTCCAACTCCCTAACAACCATATTCCTAAGGGTCTAATTCCTCTTGAGAGATTGTTTGATCACAATGATGTGCCTTACAAAGCTGCCCAAAAAGAAGATCAAACTGCAGTTTGCAAACATGATATAGGAGGTCCAGGTCACCCCAAATTCATAAATATGTCCACCAATCTATCTGCTGACCAGAGTGCTGAATACTGCAAATTAATGAGGCAATTTGCTGATGTGTTCGCTTGGGAGTACAACGATCTGAAGACATATGATGAAAACATAATTCAGCATAAAATTCCACTTGAGAAAGACACTATTCCTTTCAAACAGAAGCTGAGACCAATGAATCCTATGCTCCTTCCTCTGGTTGAGAAAGAAATTAAAAAGTTGCTGGCTGCCAAGATCATAGTGCCTCTCAGATATTCTAAATGGGTGGCCAATCTAGTTGTTGTGAGGAAGAAGAGTGGAGAAATCAGACTATGTGTTGATTTCAGGAATCTAAATAAATGTTCCAAAAAGGATAATTATCCTCTACCAAAAATGGAGCATTTTTTGCAGCAAGTCTCAGGTGCCAAAGTAATGTCTTTTATAGATGGTTTTTCAGGTTATAATCAGGTTGCTATGCATCCGGATGATCAGGAGAAGACTGCATTCACCACTCCTTGGGGTACCTTTATGTATTCCAAGATGCCTTTTGGGTTGATGAATGCTGGAGCCACCTTTCAGAGAGCTATGGATATAGCATTTGTGGGAGAAAAGGATAAATTTGTCCTTATCTACCTGGATGATATAACAGTATACTCCAGTAGCCATCAAGACCATGTGCAACATTTGAAGAAAGTGTTTTTGAAGTGCAGAAGGTTTGGGATTTTAGTAAATCCTAAGAAGTCACAGTTTGCGTTAGAAGAAGGCAAGTTGTTGGGACATATTGTTTCTGCTGCAGGTGTCCGAATTGACCCAGAAAGAGTAAAGGCGATACAGACCTTGTCTGTCCCGAGATCGAAGAAGGACATCTAGTCTTTTCTAGGCAAGATTAATTTTGTAAGGAGATTTATCCCAAATTTTGCAGAACTTGTGAAGCATATTACCTCTATGTTGAAGAAGGGGTCAGAGACCAAGTGGAATGGTGTAGCGAGAAAGTCATTTGAGTCCATTAAAAGGGCAATTATGGAGGCCCCCACTTTAATCAGTCCAGATTATAGCAAGGAGTTCCGCATATTTTCTTTTGCCTCTGATGACACCCTTGCAGCAGTCTTATTGCAAGCAGATGAAGAAGGTTCAGAGCATCCGGTGGCATTTTTCAGTAAAACCTTAAGGGATGCTGAGCTGAGGTATGATATTATTGAGAAACAAGCATACGCTCTTATCAAATCTTTGAAAGCTTTCAGAGTATACGTCTTGCATTCCAAAATAGTTGCATATGTGCCTTCTGCTGCAATAAAGGATGTCTTAACGCAACCTGATGCTGATGGAAAAAGAGCGAAATGGATTGCAAAAATGATAGAATTCAACATAGAGCTGAAGCCTACCAAGCTGGTAAGAGGTCAGGGGTTTGCCAAACTGTTGGCTAAAGAAAATTGAAAATCTTTGGACGTCGATTTCTTGTTCAATGTAGAAGGAAATGGTCTAATGGAAGAGCATGAAACAGCTGAATCGCAGAGAGGACAGTCGGTGGCTGAGAACCTAGCTTCATGTAGTTGGTATGCTGCAATAATTAATTTCCTTTTAAAGCTAGAAGTTCCTTCAGATTTTTCTCAAAGTCAAGCAAGAATGTTAAAGCTCAAGGCAATGAGATATTGCGTCAATGATAGCTCGCTTTATTCGAAGGATCCATCTAGAGTGCTTTTAAGATGTCTGGACAAAGGACAGTCAATAGAAGTTATGCAGCAGTTCCATAACAGCATGTGTGGAGGACATCATTATTGGAGAACTACAGCCCAAAAGATTCTCAGAGCTGGGTACTATTGGCCATCTTTATTTTCTGATGCATTTGCTTTTGTTAAATGTTGTGACAGGTGCCAGAGATTTGAAGGAAAGCAGCAGTTAAAATCCCTGCCCCTAAAGCCAATAATTGCAAAAGGACCTTTTCAGCAGTGGGGCTTGGATTTCATTGGTGAAATCAACCCGCACTCCAGTGGCCAGCACAGGTGGATATTAGTTGCCACTGATTATTTTACAAAATGGATTGAAGCAATCCCAACAAGGAAGGCTGATCATAATGTGGTAATGAAATTTTTATCAGAAAACATTTTCAGCAGATTTGGTTGCCCACATAAGCTTATAACAAATAATGCAGCAGCCTTCAAGGCAAAAGAGTTGGTGGAAATGTGTGATTCAATGGGCATTAAGCTTGTTCATTCCACCTCCTATTACCCCCAAGGGAATGGTCTAGCAGAATCCTCTAACAAAAGTCTGATTAGGATTATTAAGAAGCTGTTAGAAGATAATAAGAATAATTGGGATGCAAAGCTCAAATATGCACTATGGGCAGACAGAGTGACCATCAAAAGATCTACAGGCTGCTCTCCTTTCAAGATGATATATGGTACTGATGCTATTTTTCCAATTCAGCTTACTCTTCCTGTGGAAAAATTGCTCCAAACAGCGCAGAATGAAGAAGATGTTATGGCCAATAGAATCACTGATTTAACAGAATTATATCAGATCAGAGAGTAGCTGATTGAAAAAGCTACAACACATCAGCAGAGGATCAAGGAAGTCTTTGACAAGAAGGCAAAGAGAGACAACTTGCAGGTTGGGGATTTGGTTATGAAATGGGATGCATTTAAAGAAAAGAAAGGCAATCATGGGAAATTCGATGCTCTCTGGATGGGCCCTTTCATCATTTCACAGATTCAAGGGAACAATACCTTCATACTGAAAAGTATGGAGGGAGAACCAGTTTTTGATGGCCCAATTAATGGGCAGTTTTTGAAAAGCTATGTGATTTAAGGTCTTTAGGCCTTAAAACTGTAAATATTTTATTTTTTCAGTTTTAGTATAAGCAAAGTAGACTCCATGCCCAATGGAACACTAGGAAATTTTGGCTAATTTGTTTTCTACAGGAAAGGCATTGATCTGCAGTTCTTGAGACCTCACAGGGAGGATCTCATCCCCAGAAGGAGCCAGTGTTAGCTTTGCTATGCAAATGGATTAAAAATAGATTCAAAAAGCTCTCAAAGGCTGCAAATATGCTTATAGTCATGCCCAAAGTCCATGTTTGCTGTTCAAATCATCAAGACATGACAAAAGCTACCCACCGATCAAAGAGGTTGCAAGAGGGAAGCCCTTTGGAGGGTAGAATTACACTATCGGAAGGTGAAAATACCCAAAAAATCACATAAAAACCAAGATTGCAGGCTTATGAATCCGCATCAACCTCAGCCGTCGGATCTGGCCGATCAACGGTCCAGGTCACGTCGGCATATCGCAAGTCGGAGGAGGTAGAGGCAGTGACATGATACATTACCGATGAGCAATCGCCGTTATCACTTCGGCATATCACTGTCGGCGATAACAAAGGGATGGGCCTTTAACATATATCAGCGATCGCCGATGGGCCAGACCCGACGGCGTTATGAGTTATTTTTGATAACTTATCGGGTCCGCGGTGAATATCGTTATCGGCGTTTTCTGAGGGGTGGGGCCTTTACATATAGCATGCCTCTGATCCAATGGGTCGGACCCGATGACACTATAAAGGATTTTTCATAATATTTCAAGTCCGCGCGGGGGCCATTTTTATTGTATTTTGTGTATTGTCAATGTATAAGGAAATACACAGGAAGCCTTAGCGAATGCCGATAACGATGAAGCCCGGACCCGAAAGGGTCCGGGAAGTGAAATACATATATTTTCAGGTCTGCCAAAGTCGATTTCCTCATGTTTTGCAGCATTGTTCATGAATTTCCAAATATAAAGAAAAGCAAGGGATCGGTCGGCTACGATATGCGACTGTGACCCGAAAGGCGGACCTGATAGAAAGTTATGCCATGTTTGAGGATGTTTGAAGTCCAAGTGAAACAGAAATGGGCGGGATTTAGCAGTGTCGTAGCGTTTTCGCTGTTTGTGACCCAGACAGACAAAATAATAGAAAAGAAACATTCACAGCTATTGCCTGAAAGGGACCGGTGCAGGGATTTCATAAGAACGGCAGCCACTCCATTGCAGGTTCAAGCGGCGAGCCATCCCTCAAGGAACCATGTAGTTATGTTATATACCAGAAGAAGGATTTGGCAGAGGGACAACGGCCGGCAAACAGAACCCAAAAAGGGAAGGGGAAGGGCCACTACACGCCTCAACCCAAATCAAATAAAATCATGGAGCATTAATGGCCCTGCCAGTGCAGCAGTCATCCTAACGAACATAATGGGGCATCTTTGGCACGAGGGAGCTCCTATGCATCATATCAGGCCACCCAAAATATCTGAGTATGGTTATCTCTCTGTCAGAAGAGGAAAACCGCCGAGCCACGCCTACCTATTGAGGGAATCAATCAGTTAAACAAGACAGAAGGATAGATTAAGACACCTGAAACCTCAAAAGGCTGAGGACCATTGTAAACAAGCTATAAATAGCTGAAAACAAGATGTAACAAGGGTTCAACTTTTGGAAATTATTCCTCCCCTGTTTTCTCAAGCTTCTCATCTGTAGTCTTTAGTAATACAAGCTCTATTGCTACATGTTTAATGTCCATTTCTCTTCTGTTCTATGCTCGCACTTGAACAGTTTGTTCAAGTTTTCTGTGTGTTTGAGGCCAGATAAATGTCATCTTATCTCTGCTTTGATATATTAGATTTGCAAGCTTCTTTGCTGCCTATGGCTAGACATTTATATGTGTGATTATATACACATCTGCCGGTATAGTCAGTAAGTTCATTTGCTGCCTGTAGCTAGCCATTCGTATAGGTCCATGTATGCAACCTGCTGGCATAGTCAGTGTTCTCCATCTATCCATTAAATCTACAAACTATTGAGCATTAGCAGTATAAAGCCTTGTGTTATTGGGGGTGTTCATGCATGCCTTGAGTGTGAATAGAGCTGAAATGGTTATCCGACTTGATCCAAACCATCTTTCATTCCAATATTTCAGAGAACAATATTAAAAATTATATGTTACCAGGCATCTCTGATTTACAACCTTGGAGAGTTTCCTGGAGTGATAACAGGATCTATGATTGGAAGAATACTGAAACCTTTCCCAAAGGTTGGGAATATTGTTTGTATGAGATTGGAAATGAAGGAAAGATATTCAACTAGTCGGATTTGTTGTCCCAACTATTGTTAATCAATATGACCAATGAAAATAATCCCTCAAAGGAAAATCAAGCCACATTTTATATGTTTGCATACTTATTGGATGGGGTATGTTCTCAAAACTCTTTCCCTAGCATAAGCTAGAAATAGACACCAAAAGAGTCTGTTGTTCATACTTACTGCAAGTTGCTTTCAGAGTGCTATTATAGAGGATTCATGGAGAATTTGGCTAATCACTTCCTCATAGTATTGTCTGAAATTATCTTTGAGAAGATCCACCTCACAAGTCTTGCGAGGCTATGGAAGAGGTAGTAGAACTTGCTGATTGGTTTTCGTCACCAGATTACACTTACTTCAGAGTGTTTGGTTGTCAGAAGTCATCAAATTTATTACCGAGGTATGCCACTGACATATTGGTCATGCAGGAGATTGTGTATCATCTTTCTAGAGGCTTATCAAGAGTCCTACAAAGGAAGAAGAAAGCACCTTGGCCCACTCTTCCTTTACAGGTGGAACCATACGAGATTAAGAATCTGAAGGCTATAGAAACTGAAGGTAATGAGTTAAATAAATTCATATTTGGTATTATGGAGTACCACCCATATGATCTTATAAGTGTTTGCAATAAGCACTGTGTTAATATACACTTCAATTTTCCAAGAAGGACCCATTCTAGTACAGAGGAGGAAAAAACACATATTTCATTATATTTGGAATTAAATAGTGGATCTAGAATTTCAAAATAACTAAAAAACTCAATTCTATTGATGTCCATGTAATAAAATTCTTCCAAAGTTAATGAAATATATGTTAAAAGATTAAATTATTTTATAATGTTTGTAAGCTCCACACACCAGTGAGCCTTGCAGTTCCATCAAATGTAACTCTAGAGAAGGAAGCTACTCTAGAAGCGAGACCATCAGAAAAGTGAAACCCAATGAGCATAAAGTATAAAAGGGTTGCACACAATCTAACAGAAGAGTAGAGCCAAAAATACAAAGCAGATCTAATTATCTTAAAAATGGCTATGGCAATAGAGATAAAGAGGATACATAAGAAGCAAGAGGAAGAGTTAAGATAGAAGGACGAAGAAGAGAAGAAAGAATAAGAGTAAATGTATATGCACGAAGAAGAGGTGAGAAGAAACGAATAAGAAGAAATAATGTTGAATAAAGCCTAATAAGAAGAGAAAAATCAACTACTTGAAGAAGAAATCAAGCAACAACAGGATAAGGAACTTTCCCGGGAGATCCAAGACTTGATAGTCATTCAAGACATCAACATAGAGTTGGAGTAGTAAAATCAGGATGTTGATCTCATGCATTGTACATAACAAATCACCACTCACTTCCCCCATCCTCATCTAGAAGGGAAAACTCTAGATGATGAAGAGGAAATTTATCCTCTTGACGAAGGTCTAATTATTGATATTTGTAGCTTGAGTTACAATGAGCTTCAGAAGAAAATTGTTCAAGAAATAAAGAAGCACTTTCTGCGTTACCTTACACATCCTGCTTTTATTAAGGAGAATAAGATTGTAATGAACAGTAGAAATAATTTTGAAGTTATTTTTGCAGCCAACTTTGCCTTTACAGGAGCTTCTAAGTCAAACACATAATATTTGATGGCTGAGAATAGACAAATGGCAAAGAATTTGGAAGCTGCAAGGTAACAGATTAAACAACTCCAAGTAGAGGTTCAAAAGGAAGCTCCCACACAGGTGTACTTAGAAGAGATTCAGGAAGCTATACTTGGTGAAGTATTAGCATTGGGAGAAACTATGAGGAACCTCTATGAGGATTTAGTTTCCATGCACAAAGAAGTTGTTCCCTTTCATGACATGCAACAAAAATAAAGAGAGAATGCAAAAGCTCTCAAATTTGTTCATGTGACTTTCATTGCAGTGAATGAATGGGGAATGAACCATATAGGTGCACTTCTTGAGTTGGTCAAGAAAACAAGACAACAATATGAGTTGGAAAAAGATGATGTATGGATGCTTATAAAAAGCAAAAAAGAACTCAACATTTTCATAGAAAACATCTTTTCCTCTTATGCACGATTGTACAATATTGTGGATTATATGGTGATATGTCATAAGATCCCTTCAGTTGGCACACTCACAGAAGAAAAATGCATAAATGTGGTCAGATAAGAAGTAAAAAAATACTTGGACTAGTTCAGTAAGATTGATACCAAAGGGGACCTAGAAGTAAACAAACATGACATGCATAAGTATATTGGTGGCCTGACCAATATCAAAACCATGTTGTTCTTGTTGAAGAAGGAAACATAAACTCACTCTAAGACTGTATACCTAGATGCAATGGAGGCTAGAGTTTTCTTTCAGCCTAATCCCATCACAAAGTTTGAGGGAATCATCACAAAATACAAAGCTTGGCATTACTATGTGACCGAAGATCTACAAGTTGAAGTTGCTAAGCTAGAGTTTCCCCAAACTCAAGCTTGATATGTTTTTTTGTCTTATTAGGCTTGTTTTATTAGACTCTACCCAATTTTTCCTTATATGGGTATTTGTAATATTATATTTGAAATAATTTTGTAAGTGTAAGTCCACGTGTCAATTGTGGGATATGAGAGATAATTAGTTAGAAAAAAGGAAAAAAAAGTCAAAGAGTCATGAAGGGAGTCAAAAGGTCACAAAGGGAGATGGATAGTCATATCATATGTTATAAATATACCATCATAACTCATGTAAATGGATCTGGCTTGGAATTGAAAGCTTGGGAGAATTGTTTAGAGCCTTGGCTTCTCCTCTTTAGCATAGAAGGATTATCTTTCTTCGGAGAAGAAAGTGTTGGATTTATGTTCCACTATTGGGGATAGTTTTTTGTCAATTGTAAATGTATGTTTGGATCTTTCACTTTTAATAAAATCTCAAAGCTAACACGTCTTCATGCATATGCCATGGATGTAGTAAGAATATTCTTGTTATGTTTTCGCTGTGCGTTATTTTATTTATGCTAATGGTTATGAACTAATTCATTTTCTTTAGTATGAATCTTGTTGAATTCATGTTGTTATGTTATTTCGATCATGGTTATCTTGTGAACTATTTTGCAGGTTAACTTATGATTCCTTTTACTGCTCGTGCATCTCTTTTAAGCTAAGTACTATTACATGCTTCTAAGGATATCAATTTTTTTCCTTTTGATGTGATGGAACCTCTCATGCATTACACTTGACACTTCACAAAGTTCATACACTTGTTTCTGCCAAAGTCATGTATACATCATTCTATGTGATTATTGCAGCTAAGGAACACTATTAAAACCCACCACTTCAACAACCAATTATATTCCAATTGGGGCTCCTACTCCAAACAATGTGGGGTCTAATTGGGAATTCACATCAGGGAGACCCCCTGCCTTGTTGGCGGCTTCTAGCACCGTCGACAAGCTTCTAGCGCTAGAAGGAGGGCCAAGTGACAAGTTGAGGTCGTGAAGCCTATTTCAACCTTTCTTACCTTAAATGGATTATTCCCATATCTTATCCCCAACACGTTTTTCTAAAGTTGAAAATTTGAAAGTGCCCTTGGGGATAATAAGAAACTTGTCAAATTTGAAATTTGATGATGAGGGTGGAACAACCTTTCTTGAGCACAATGCTCATTTTCTTGATTTTTGTTAGGGTCCAACCCTTACTCCCTTATTCATGTAATAAGCCTCGTCATAGTCATAGTTAGTTAGTGGAGTCAATAAATTCCATAAGTAGTTATCCACATTGATAATAATTGTAAGTGGTTGGCTTACAATATAGAAAAGGGACCACAATTAGTTATCAATGAGCCATAATTAATAATTAAAGTGGTTAACTCATATTATGAAAGGGAACACTAGTAGTTATGGTTTTGGATGTCATAAAGCTATAAATAGTCTTAGATAGCAAGGGAAGAAGTATTGAGTCTTATTGTAATTGATCTCTGCTCTGTTGGAGGTTTCCCCCTCGAAGAGGCAAGTGAAGATTGTATTATGCTTCTGAATAATAAAATATCTTTGCAGCTTGTCTCATTTCATGTGATATTTCTTCATTTTGGGCCATATTACTTCGTATTTCTAGTGTTTTGGTTTTCTCGCAAGTCAAGTACATACCAAGTGGTATCAGAGCACTTTCTAGGGCCAGTTGTACCTCCAATTTTTGCACAATTTATTTTTAGGCCAGAGACGTGTTATGATGTCTTTAAACCATGGGTTCTATCATTGAGCACATATGCCTGTGGATTTGGGGAGGCATGGACGCAGGAAATAAAAGAGGAGGTCATGCTTATTGGACTCCCTTGTAACCCCTATGGGTACCCCTTCGAGTTGTAGTGCATTAGAAAAAACCAGGAACAAACTGCACTTCCATGTACCCTTGGGTATATTAGAAGCCCCCCTAGGGTAACTTGAAACATAACCTTAGATAAGAACAAGTCAGGGAGGTTATTCACACATACAATAGGGTATTCATCTAGTGTGGTCAAGGTACGATCAATCCTCCTTAGTCAGCACCTTGAAATATTGGGTTGAGTACTATTGTTGGACCCCTGCATATATTGCGATTTATAACACCTAACACTCCTTTGAGATCATAGTTCCCTGATCTATATGAATATCAGCCCCCTACCTTTTCATCCAAATCATATCTAGTTGTTGGGGTTTGATTGCTATTGTCTAGATCAGATCTAGCAGTTGAGGTTCTACTGCCACCATTCAAATTAGATTCAACAGTTGGTGTTTTCACAACACAGATTAGACTCTTTGTACAATGAGGGTTATGACCACCATAGTCCAAATAAGATTGTTGCAACATATTCTACAGTACCAATACCTTGCGTTTTTTGTTACCACAGTTCAAGCCCAATTTTCATAGGATATTTGGCAATATCAAGCTTTCTGGAATTCCTCCACTGCATTATTGATTAGATGGGAGTAAAACTTCTTTCAGAGTAGTAATTAAAACAAAAAAAAAATTGGGGCCATCCTAGGATGCTTGGAAGAGACCTAACCCATAAGATTCAGGATGACGAGCTGATCGTAAGGGTACCATTCACTTGTAAGCCCCCATTTTTCAGGTAGTCCCAAATCTCTCCCAACGTAGCTTTAAGTGGCCCATGTCACTATACTCCTAAGATTTCCCTCTTTCCAAGCATACTACTCTTAAGTAAGCTCAACATTTGACCGGGGCTAGTGTATTCTTGGTACCATGTCTTAAGCTATGGATGCGGAAAGGGATGCATAGAAGGTCAACAACCTTGAGAAAAAATTCAATGACTTCTGAAAGTCCATTACCTCCTAGATCTCACAAGTATTGAAAACTATAAATATGCCTTATGAACCCATGAGGGAAGAACATAGTGTTGATGCACACATAGAAGGAGAATCCAACCATAAAATCCATTTCCATGGAGATCACCAATCTTCGAGCCACCATACCCCGAAGCTAGACATGTACAAATTTGATGGCTCTAACCCCATATTATGGGGAACACAAATGGAACAATATTTCCTCCTTAATAATATCTGGGAGGATGGAACTAAACTACATGTAGGAGCCCTTTACTTGGACCAAGAGAGATGGCAGTGATGGAAGTGTTGTCAGAAATCTTATCCCAATAGGCCAACTTGGAACATGTTCACAAAAGCTGTTTGTGACTACTTTGATTGAGAATCTCACTTTTTGGTTTGTCTCACTAAGCTCAAGCAAATAGGTACAATAAGGGACTACATTGCATCCTTTGAACAATTGTCCATCAAAAATAAAGGACTAGGAGATGCCTTTCTAACAACCTTGGTTAAAAATCCATGTAAAAATATATATGACCACGGTCATGGGACAAGTATTCCAAGTTGAATGGTGGGAAAAACATCCTAGTGGGTTTTCATTTTGGTTATTATGGCTAAAGGAATTTGGCAAAGACTTTGGGAATGAAAAATGACATTTTTGGCACATTTATTTATGAAAATAATGGAAATTAGGAGAAAAGAGATGTGAAAGGTCACACATTTTCATGTGAGGAGTAAAATGAATAAAAATAATGGAAATTGAAGAAAATAGAGGCCTCAATGATAAAAAGGCTTCTGATGATTAGTGGGAAAGCTTCATTAGTGTAGCTTTTATTCAGTTCAGTTTTGGGGCTTTCATTTTATTCTCTCTCTCATACTCTTGGAAACTTAGAATTTCCCTGGAGAACTCTTGGAGAGTGTGGCATACTTGGATGCTTGGAGAAAGAAGGCAGAGGAAGAGTAGGAAAGTGCAAGAGGAAATCGGGATCTGTATCTACAAAATGATTCTTTGCAGGTATCGATTTTCATGTGTGGTTTCCTTGCTATATTTGGCATGCATGGTGTTGCATGTGTGTTCTTGGTTCTATTTCTGTCATTGGCATGGGTTTTTCCAGGTGTGACAATGTTTTTTAGCCTAGCCTTGCCATTTCTAGATAGCCATGGTGTGATGGGGTTCTCATGTTTTGGTTGAGATAGATTACTAGATGGATTCAAATCTGAGTGAGGTGGATCTTTGAATAAAATAACACATAGCCTAGTAACTCCTAAACCATACTGTGGGTTGCGGTAAAGCCATATTTTGTTTTGCCTCAGTGGGCCTAAGAATCCTTGACGAGTTAATGAAGGGATATACGGTAAAACCTAGAGGTAGGTGCTCTCCACCAGGCCTAGTAATCCCGGCATGGGATATGTGGTAAAGCCTAGAGAGTGGAGTCTCGGTTAGGGCCTAGCGATCTAGTGTGGATTGCACTAAAGCCTAGAGACTAGGAGATAGGAGAATTCCTCATGATGTAGGTGGAGAAATCCGGTGCCATCCATGCTTGTTTTGGCCTAGTTATATAATGGAGATTGGTAAAGCCTATTCTTACATGTTTATTGTTTCGGCCTAGTGATCTGGTGTTGATTTCGGAAAATCCTGGTTTCTATTGATGAGGATGAGCTAGTTTAGCCTCGAGATGCCTTGGTTGGTTCTTTTGGTTTGAGTCCCACATTCATGCTTGGAATATGGCATAGGGGTGATTGGATGAAGAGAGATTTGGCTCAACCAATCTATGGTCGGGTGGAACGTGGTAGTCCCATACCGGGTTGGATTTTGCATTCATTAATAAGAGGTTATTTCCTTGGTATCTTATGTGTAAATGTACTAGTTTATATGTGGATTCTATGGCTGATGTGTCCTTGATATTTTTGTTGTTGTTATGTTGGTTATAATCATTTATTATGAAAGTGATGATGTATGACTCTCCTCATGTTTTGATTTGTAAATCAATGAAAAATGTATCTATGGCATAATAGATGAAATTGGAGTTAATGATATAAGAGAACAATGCTTCTTAGTGATTCTTAGATAAGTATGAGGCCCCTATGCTCACATCTGTTATTTAAACCTATAGATTACATATTTGTGACATGTTTGATGAGATTCTTGTCATGGCTAGTAGGGGCCCAGTCAAATCCTTGTTCAAGTAATTTCATTTGTATCATTATTCTATTGTTATCTTTCAGTTTTAAATGTGTCATGGAGTTCTGGGTAGTGTCCTGGGATGTTAGTATGAAAAGTGGCACAAATCCCAGAGTCGCAAGCACATGATTGAGGAGAAAAGTCCCTAGATCCACCCATTGCTTACTGTGGGAGTGACTAGAGCCTCTTAGATGCACCTTGTCCATATCAAGGGAGCGCCCTAGGGTTTAATGGTCTAAAAACTTAGTGGGACCCAAGGACTAGTCATGGGGATGAATGGGAAAGCTTTTAGGAGTCCTGTAGAAGGTATAGAAGGTATGTGTTGTGGGTTTTCATCGATTCCACTTCCTTAAGGTCACCTAGGAGGTTGAATCCCATTATAATGGATTCTCATCATATATTTACCCCGGTTGGTAGGTTACTTGGGTAGATGTGGGATGAAGGTGTTACATAGTGGTATCAGAATGAGTTGCACTCTCTTTGGAACATATATGATACCACAGAGTGGTATCAAAGCAGGTTTTGTTCTCTTTGGGTGGTGTCTGGTTTCCATTCTTTGGGTGATATCTGATACCACAGAGTGGTATTAGAGCATCATTCAACACTCGGACTAGATGGGAAGAATGTGTTTGTCATGCATGCATGTAGATTGTATATGTTCTTGTTATGTATGCATGGCAATGGTCATTGTTACATTTGTGTTTCCATGTAGGAGTTGATGATGTTGTTGTTGGGATGCGTTTGTCATGAATGCATGTCCGTTGTATATGCATTTGTTATGCCTATCAGTTTCTATATGTTTTTATGCATGCATTGCCATTTTTATGGTTATGCATGTATGGTAGGTCGGACATGCATTGAGAGGTAATTATATGCAATTAGGTCATCATTGGTATGTTATGATGCTAATGTGTTGAATGAGGTAAAGAAATAAATACCCACTATTAGAGCAAGGTTGCAACACTAGACTTTGGGGTAAGAGAAGATTGTCATACAAGTTTGTATGTTTGGCATGTAGGTATGTGATTCATGGTTTTTGTAAGCATTAGGGTTACTTATATGTTTTTCATTCTATTATTATTATGGTTACATATATGATAAATGTTAGTTGATCAGTGTAGTCATATACACGTGTCAGATAGTCATGAATGATAGTAACCCATGGTTGTATGCATTGTTGTTGTTGTTTTATGTTAGTTAACTTGATGACTAGGGTTATAGAATTAAAATCTTTATGTTATATGTATCATGCTAAATTGGATTGGCCTACGCAGATGGTTAGGGCTATGACATTAAGGTATGAGTCGACAAATTTGTGATATTGTGTTGTACTAATCTAGAGTGACTTCACATATCTGATTGTTATGCATGAATGATAATTATTTATGAGTTTATAATGTGAAAACATTAGCCATTTATTGTCATGGATATCATGACCTTATTTATGGTTGAGTTTATATGTTGTGAATTTATATTGTGTTAATCTAGCTTGATTGTGTAGACAAGATGGCCTCCCTTGAGATACATTAAGGTATGAGTTGCTTATGTTGTATATTTGGTGCTTGACTGTTTGATTATGTCATCTATTTGATGTTTGATTGTTTTATGTCTATTATGTCATCTAGTTGATTTATTTGTTGGCTTGTTGGGGCCTGACCTAGGTTCAGAGGTGATTTAGCCAAACAAATCCCGGTACTACTGGCCCTTTTGGAAAAAGTCCGCTGAGCGCGGACTGAGATCTTACCCGAAGTAGTATGGGAGGGTGTTAGAATTAGGTTTCCACACCCTGGAGATGTCTGATGAATTCAAGTGGTCTGCGGTTCGACCCTACGTGCACGTCACTAGGTGCACTTACCCATACCTCGCAGCCTAAGATGTCGCCTTCGCGTAGCCCTACTCGGGGGCTGAACATTGTTATTACCCAAGCCTCTACAGTATTCTGCTGTTATTTGATTAACTTAGCTTATTTTTATGCATTAAGTTACATTTATAAATATAAATCATGCATACATGTTTGCGTAGTAATCAAACAATATATTTGTGATTTACATTAACCATGCATGAATCCAAGAACAGATACATGAATTGGTAACAAAACATTTCTTTATTAATCTCTTCTCTGATCACAGACTCGACTCCACCCTGCGCACTCATCTGCAGGGGTCCGCACACTCAGGTGCAAACTACTAGGCCTCTGCGCACTTAGTTGCATAGCCTTCTCCTACTCTATGACCCAAGACACACTTTACACTTCCAACTCAATCACTTAGACTTGTTCTTCCCTCATTAGTTGTCTTTTACACTTAGAGACTTGCTCTATTTATACAATCCCATGGTCTTCAGACCATGGGTAGGCTGACATTACATTACCAACTAGGGCGGACAACCCTATGACTCTAACATATTTTCGTGCCTGCAATTCATGGAGCTTTACAACATCATTCGGTCAAAACATGGGCTTTGAGCCCCAAAACATGCCTCGAGGGGGGGGTGGGGGGGTGGTTTCCATGCCTAACAGGCCCCCAACACAAACATCGTGACTCACCCTCGAGTCACTCTGTCAGTGCAGCGATCTTGGCACAGAGTTCCTCTAATTGTTCTTGAACTGTACTGAGATCCATAGCGCACTGAGCTGCTTCTTGCTGTATATGTTGCATCCGTTGTTCTGAGACCTCTGTGTCTGAATTTTTTCCATACATCTGTACCAGTATCTATACCATATGTTTATAGTCCCGTGCCTTTGTCCAGCTCCTCGGAGCGTGAAGACTGTGCTTTGGTTGGATAGTCAGATAGCTGGCCCACCTATGTAGGGCTTTAAGTGGCTACCATTCACTTTTCCTGGGAAGGGTTCTTCGTTTAGTTTGACTAGTTGGACCGAGCCTCTGTTTGTAAACTCCTTAACCACGTATGGTCCCAGCCAATGCATTCTGAATTTTCCTAGAAATTTTTCAAAATTACTGTCATACAGTAGCACTAAGTCGTTTACCTTGAAGGTACACAACCTAATATGACGATCACGCCAGGCCTTTTCACGCTACTTTTGTACATGCTGATGAAAACCAGCCAAGAACAGTTCCTCCTCAAGTTCTTCCAATTGCGCGAGCCTTTCCTCCAGAGCTTTGCGGTCCATCATCCATGTGAGCACTGCTATGACACTAGGTACGATATATTCCATTGGCATGACAACTTTCACACCATAAACTAACCGAAAAGGTGTTTGTCCCATCGGTTTCTTGCACGTTGTTCTATAAGCCCATAGCATTGTAGGTACACGTAGGTCCCAATCGCTTCATTGCGCATTGGACACTTTGGTCAGGGCAATCTCCAATATTTTGTTGAATGCTTCTATAGTCCCATTGGCTTTTGGGTGATACAGTGTACTTTTCTGATGATACACCTGAAACTCTTCTGTGAGCGTGCTGATGGTTTCGTTCAAGAAATGTGTTCCGCAATCACTTATTAAGAGTTTCGAACAGCCAAATCGGGTCAACACATTTTCAAACAAAAACTTCACAGCCGTAGCGACTGTGTAGTATTTGACCGACTGCGCTTCCGCCCATCATGTTAGGTACTCCATTGTGGTGATGATGTAGCACGTGTCCATATTTCCCTGAGGTTTGAAAGGTCCCACAAAGTTAATTGCCCATTTTTTGAACAACTGGAGTGTCATTTGGGGATTGAACGGCATCTCATCCCTCCACAATGGTTTTCTAGTTCTTTGACATATATTGCAGGCCTTACAGTGTGCTTTTAAATCCTGGTGAAGGGTTGGCCACCACAACCCTGCGTGAAGAATCTTTTGTGCAGTCGCGCATCCTGCATAGTGTCCTCCTGCAGCACCCCCATGTGATTTTGCAAGGGATCTGACTTCGTTCAAGTTCAGGTTCGTATCTTTGCAATATCTCATCGTTTCCCATTTTGTATAGGTGCCCTGTGATGACAAAAAAATCCACTGCACACACCACCAATTCCTTCTTCTGTTGGACAAAGTATTCCTTCGGCGTAGTCCCTGTTTTCAGAAAGTGGATTATATCTTCGAAGTGCCCGTTCATGACGCGCACCGCAAAAAGCTGTGTGTCAGGTAATCCTTCCTCCAAACTAGTAGGTTCCTCGCCTGTCTCAATACGTGACAAGTGATCTGGTCCTGCGTTCAGGCATCCAGGTTTGACCATGACCTCAAAGTCATACTCTTGGAACAGTAAGAGCCACTTACATATGTGCCCCTCCAACACAGGCTTGTTGACCAAGTACTTTAGCACGGAATGGTTTGTATAAATTTTGAAATGTCCTCCTAGCAAATAGATTCAGTATTTTTGGAGTGCGTACACCATCACCAACCCCTCACACTCGGTTGGGAATAATTCTTCTTGACTTTGGACAATCTACGACTTGCAAACGCGATAGTATGATCCAATCCCTCTCCGTCTTCTTGTGTGAGCACTCCTCCCAGTGTGATACACGATGCATCAACATGGACATGAAACTCCACATCCCATTTTGGGAAGACCAGGAATGGAGTGGAGGCCAATTTCCCTTTTAGGACATCTAGGCTCTTCATGCAATCATCATTCCAGCAGAATGTGACATCTTTTTTCAATAGTTTCTCCATCGGTGCAGTGATTTTGGCATAGCTTTTGATGAACATCCTGTAGTATCCTGTGTGTCACAAGGTAGCACACAACTGTTTAACACTTCATGGTGCTTCCAAATTTAGAATTACTGCAATCTTCGCAGGATCCACCATCAATCCCTGTTTGGATACCACATGTCCCAACAAATTTCCAAAGGGAACGAGGAATGTGCACTTCTTAAGGTTCAGCGCAATCTGGTGTCATCGGCAAGTATCCAACATCAAGCGTAAGCTTGCTACATGGTGCTTAACCAATCTGAAGATAGTCTAATCATCCAGATAGACCTCTAGGAACTTGTGGATGTATTCTTTGAATGCGGCAACAACGATGCACAAAAAGATGGTTGGCGCGTTCTTCAACCGAAACGACATAACGGTGTATTGGAAGCAGCCCCATTCCATTGCAAAAGTCATCTTGCTCCTATATTTCAGTGTGATCTTGATCTAGTGGTACCTTGAGAATCCGTCCATGAACGAGTATGCTTCTTGTCCGACAACATTTTCTAAAACTTCATCTGTGAATGGTGTCGGGAATGGGTCATGTACACAGGTGTCATTCAGCTTCCTGAAGTCCACGCATATTCTTATTTCGCCCTTTTACTTTTTCTCCTGTACTACCATAGGGCTCACCCAGTCGGATTCTTCCACCGGCTCAATAATTCTGGCTGTGAGCATTTTATCTAATTCTACGCGGACCTTTTCCTTATACTTCAGATTCAGGCGGTAAGGCCTCTACTTGACCGGTTTCGCATCGCGTTTTAGGGTGATCTTCATCATCCCTAAGGCACCAACGATCCCTTTTAAATCTGTAATTTTGGTCAGGAATAAGTCTTGGTACTCACTGAGTAACTCAGCGACCTTATCCACCATGGCATCATCCGGTTCTGCCTTCATCCCAATGTTTACCTACTTCGTTTTCAGTAGCGTGGTGATGTATGGATCCTCAATCAATGGTCCTCGAACCTCGTGACAACCTTCAGTTTCTAGAATGTTACTATTCCATGGATCCTCATCATCCGCCTAAACATTTACATTGTAACACTCCAACTCACAGCTCATCTGGGTCACCCATTCTGGCTAAAGCACTTCCATTGGCTCCTAGGGTATTTTCAGGATAACTACTTTTACTGCTTGTAGCACATCGTCAATAGTATCCCACCAAAAATCTTCAAATGTGAAGGTTAACAGGAATCCTTCGCACAAGATATCCCATTTGCTCATGCCATGGCAGAGCTTCGTCTCAGTGTACCAATTCATGGGTATGAAATCCAGGGTATGACAGAACAAATGCACCCATTCAGGTTGTGGCTCTTCCCCGTAGACCTTGGTCCATTTCACAAGGTGTGCACGTGGATCATCCCATCTATCATACTTGTCTATTAGCCACATTTGTGGTTTCCCAAATCGTAGGCACATCATCCTTCTGCATCCCCACCAGTCCTTAAAATTCTGCTGGTGCGTACCCCACCACCATGTGGGCGTAGCGGGAAATACCCATTTCAGAGCATCGAACCGTTGCTGTTCTGGAACCTCTCTTTCAAATTTGTTTAGAAATTCATCTACTGCTATCAACCCATCATACATAGGCAGATCCCTTACCTCTGTGGTCATGCAGCACAGTGATCTTACCATCATGTTGCAATTGAGCGTGGTTACCTCATGTAACTGGTTTTTCCATCATTCTATTTCCTCATCCGAATCTGAGGTGTAGGAGCTTTCACACTCCCACGAAATCCTGCCATCTCCTGTAGGATTCACACAGTCCTGATCTCACGCAGTGATTTTGTAGATATATTCTAGGTCATCGTCGCTCTCATCGTTGAGCACTGGCTCTGTGTGGCATGATCCTTCCACAGGTCTAAAGGTACCACTACGCGTAGTGACTTTTTCTCAAAAATCATCTTGCGCTTCTTTAGATTTATCACTCCATTCATGTCAGTGGACCAATCTATTCCTAGTAGCATGGGATAGGGATTGCTGTCATCGACAATCTCTATCACTTCGAAATCTGCAAGCGCGCTCGCACCTTCAATATCTACCATTATTCCCTACAATCTTCCCATCGGTAGGATCTTTTGCTGGTTCGCCATTCACAATTGAATAGGATACCATTGCAACGCGAGCCTACCCATGCACTCCCATGTCTACTTTGGCAGTACGTTCACGTCTGATCCTAAATCTAGAATCACTTGATCCATTTCATATTCCCTCATTTGCACAGTCAATCTCATCTCCCTTCCTATTCGTGTTGTGTGCTTCCCGAGCTTCCAGAATACGTGCGGTTCTCCTAACCCATCGCACCTAGTGATGAGCTCCTGCAGTCCCTTCACAGCCTTGCTATCGCGTAGTAGCTTCATGCATGTCTCCAGAATGGTAGTAACCATTGATGGGTCCATCTCTGGTTCTAGTTTTTCTTTACTACCTGAAGTGGAGGCCTTTGTGAAGCTCTTCTTAGCTTCCATGAATGTCTCTTTCACATGCTCCAAATCGAACTCTGGTTCCTTTGTAGGAGCCTTGCAAACCCAAGCACTCTCTTCGGGTTGCTTGCCCTTGTCATCTCCTGTCATGATACCACTTCAGAGCATGATGTTTACATTCGGGTCCTCTTCGCATGGCTCAGACCTCATCATTTGTAGGTTCTGAGTCAGGGGAGGCTGGAGTGTTCCCTTATCACACAATCGCGCTATCAGCGTGGGGCAGTCCTCTGTCTCATGATCGAACTGGGTACAATATAAACATGATGCTCTCGTTGGATTTCTACAATCGCGGGCATAATGCCCTGGCCCTCCGCAATTTTAACAAATCAACTGTTCGCGACCCCTTCCTGGTCCCATTCCACCTCGTCCTCATCTGCGCCCCTGAAACCCAGTGCACGCCATCCCTGCATTTTGATCCAGGGCTCGCATCTCGGTCTGAACTCTGTAGGTAGGAGTTCGATCCATCATCAATTCATAACTTCTACAAGTGCACTCATCATGGCCTACCGATCTATAGAAGTTACAGAACAACTGCTGGGACATCTACGTATACTTCTGTAATAGGTGGCAGTTATCTATAGCATGCTTCCCTCCTATATAACAAATTGTAAACCATAATGCAGGCACCACTCTCGGTCCTACTTGTGCCTCTGGTCTCAATGGCATCGACCCTCCTTCGACTAAGTAATTCGTGAAGACTGGACAATGGTCCTTGTCAGGTCCCTGGCCTTTGCACTTTATGCGCCATACCTCCTTGCGCACCTCTGGGTGAGTTGTTTTATCCTGTTACAAACTCTGCATCTCCAGACACAAGTTTTTCAACTGCACGTGGATCTGTTGGACTCCTAGACTAGGATCTTGTATTGGGGTATCGTGCAATTTCATTGAAATCTCCAAAGCTTCGGCCTGAGTGGATAAATTCTGTTGTGACAGCGCATTCCTTAGATGCGGCGTTAGTTATGGTGCAAACCATGCGTGGTGCTGCCCATCTGTCAAGGTTATGTTGGCTTCGTGAATCATACCCTTTAGTCTCTGATCCAGCTCCTAGGGGGTCTCACCTGGAAGCATCGCAATTTCCTTAAACCCAACAATCGACCGTGTCTCCGATTTTGGCCTCCTAAATTCCCTGTTCAACATAGCTTGGATATCTGTTATCCCTGCATTTGGATTGTCATTTAAATGCTTAATGTACCACATCTGTGCATGATCCTGTGACGCGCTTACCAGCGTTGCCTTCTTTATGTTGTCATTCATGACTCCTTACGCTTCCTATATAGCCTTTACCACAAACCAAAATTGGTCTAGATCTTCGTTCCCTACTCCTCTGAATACCAGAAATTTTATCGCGCTCGCCATATTGAACTATGGTGGTGGCGGAGGTGGTGTGGGCGAAGATGGGGGTGAAGATGGTGAAACTAGTGGTGGTGTAGGTGGAGGTGGTATGCATGGAATTCGCTACCTTATCAGACTGATTGCACTTCTTGGTGAAACTTTTGTGAGCTCTTCCTCGCTTTCTTGCCGAGGTGAAATCAAGGGGCTAGTTTCTATCTCTGTGCTACCTTCGTTTCTATAGATCCTCCCACTTCATGTAGCCCCAAACATCAATTTATTCGCATAACCTACTTTTCACATAGTAGAATTTTAATCCAAGCATTCAAAGATTTATGTACTTACCTCGCGGTCCTTTGAGGAAGCGTCGTTCCGCCTCGCTGTAGCTGACTGAAGTATCTACCGTGAACTCGGTGATAAACCCTCCTATAATTTGATCAAGCCAATGGTCCACAGTGTGCGTAATCTTATCTTCCGATGCTTCTAGTCTGCGCACCAACTCTAGAGTCCACACAATCGGTTTGTCGAGCCTACACCTTCCTTGACTGTCTGCTAGCTTCGCGATCCACTCGTATAACTCAGAGGGGAAGGATGCAAAGAAAATTTCATGGATTTCCGTATATAAGTAGTGCTCTAACCACTGTTCCTTTGATACTCATGGATTCTTGTTTTCTTGTGCCGTGAAATCATGAATCTTTCTGTCCAACCACCCTTCAATTTCTTTCTTTGTTGGATTCCAGTGACACGACATCAGACATCTGTTATGAAAATCTTGGTCCTAGCAACAAAACCATTTGTTGGTTTGTTGGGGTTTGACCCAGGTTCAGAGGTGATTTAGCCAAACAAATCCCAATACTACTGGCCCTTTCGGCAACAGTCCATGGAGCGCGAACTGAGTTCTCACCCAAAGTAGTATGGGAGGGTGATAGAACCAGGTTTCTGCACCTAGAGATGTCTGATGAATTCAAGTGGTTTGCGGTTCAACCCTGCATGCACGTCACTACATGCACTTACCTGTACCTCACAACCTGAGATGTTGCCTTCACGCAGCTCTACTCGGGGGTCAAACACTGTTATTACCCAAGCCTCTACTAGTATTCTGCTGTTAGTTGATTAACTTAGCTTATTTGTATGTGTTAAGTTACATTTAGCAATATAAATCATTCATACATGTGCATGTAGTAAACAAAAAATATATTTGCGATTTACATTAACCATGCATAAATCCAAGAAAAAATACACGAATTGGTAACAAAACCTTTCTATATTAATCTCTTCTCCGGTCACAGACTCGACTCTACTATGCGCACTCATCTGCAGGGGTCTGCGCACTCAGCTGCGGACTACTAGGCCTCTGCGGACTCAGCTGTAGGGGTCCGCACACTTAGTTGTGGTCTACTAGGCCTCTGCACACTCAGCTATAGGGCCTTCTCCTACTCTACGACCCAAGACATAGTTTACACTTGCGACTCAATCACTTAGACTTGTTCTTCCCTCATTAATTGTCTTTTACACTTAGAGCCTCGCTCTATTTATACAATCCCATGGTCCGTGGACCATGGGTAGGCCAAAATTACATTACCAACTAGGGCGAACAACCCTATGACTCTAACATACTTCCGCGAATGCAATTCATGAGGCTTTACAACATCATTCGGTCAAAACATGGGCCTTGAGCCCCAAAACATGCCTCGGGGGGGTGGGGGGGGGGGGGGGGGGGGGGGGGGGGTTCCATGCCCAACAGTATGAGTTGACAAATTTGTGATATTGTGTTGTACTAATCTAGAGTGACTTTGCATATGTGATTGTTATGCATGAATGATAATTATTTATGAGTTTATAATGTGAAAACCTTAGCTATTTATTTTCATGGATATCATGACCTTATTTATGGTTGAGTTGATATGTTGTGAAGTTATATCGTGTTAATCTAGCTTGATTGTGTAGACAAGATAGCCTCCCCTGAGATACATTAAGGTATGAGTTTGCTTATGTCATATATTTGGTGCTTGACTGTTTGATTATGTCATCTATTTGGTGTTTGAGTATTTTGTGTCTATTATGTCAGTGATTTGATTTATCTAACATGGTATGTTTATAGTTTGTTTAAATGTTTGATTAATATACATGATGTCTTGATCTTTGGAATGTGAGACTGACATCTGTGAGCAGTTGCAAGGAGACATGCTTCGTATTAGTTTGAGAAAGTAATATTTGACGTGTGTATATAATTAATAGTTGGGAGATGTGGGAGTGCATAGTAAGACTCAATCACAACAAGGAAAAGGTAAAAGGTAGGATTTGAGTGAGAATTCCTTTTGCTATGTTTGGAAATTGTAATTCCAAGTGAATGTGTGCATGTTGGATATGCAGTGTTGTGTACATATGGTGCTATGTACATGTTTTATATGTAGTGCTATGTACATATGGTGTCGTGTGCATGTTGTTCATGTGGTGCTATGTATATATGGTGTTGTGTGCATGATTTTGCATGTGGTGTTGTGTGCATGTGGTGTCATGTACATGTTGTACATGAGGTTTTGTGTGTAGGTGGTGCTGTGTACATGTGGTGTTGTGTACACGTCGTGGATGTGGTGCTATGTACATATGGTATTGTGTACACATTTTATAGGTGGTACGGTGTACATGTGGCATTGTGTACACGTCGTGTAGGTGGTGCCATGTACATGTGATGTTGTGCACACTTTGTGCAGGTGGTGTTGTGTATAAGTGGTATTGTGTACAAGTAGCGTTGTGTACATGTTGTACATATGGCACTGATGTACATGTAGTATTGTGTACATGTCGTACATGATGTGTTGCAAGCATGCAGTACAATGTATGTGCATTGTGTAGTCGTGGTATTGTGACATGCGTATTCATTGTATTGTACTATTTGTACATATATGTGTTGTGTCGTACACGGGTGTAGGTGTATGTATGTATTGTTTTTTGTTGTACATTGGGTGTAAGTGTATGTGTTGTATGTTAGGTGTAGGTGCATGTATTGCATGGTGTTGTGTATCGTGTGTGGTTTTATGTGTGTGATGCACACTATGTGTATGTGCACATGGTTGAGGAGAAGGCACTGGGTGTTTTTCGGGTGTGTCAACTGATCTGGTGTGCGTACGGAATAAGGATAATGGTAGAAGCTAAGGATTCATTAAAGGATAAGTATCACTATTTTATTTTGGTTTTATTATGCATGTGATTTATGATTTTGATCTATGACGGTTGTTATTTGAGCTAACCTGATGTGATATGTTTATACATGATGATTTGGTCAAAGATGCTAGTTTGACTTGTTGTAACAAGAAGCAAACAAAATTGCAAGTCTACCTTATTAACGAGCCTTCCATGAGGTAGGATTTGAAGTTATTCAATTTATTTTGATTCTAATGCCATATATTATGTGCTTGGTATAGGAAACAATGAAATACCTAGTTGGTTGGTCGAAACTGATGAAAAGAATTAGCAGCAGCAGTGAAAGGAATTGGAATAGGGAGCAATATGTTGGTAAATCATTCAAGAGAAGGGACATTGTCAGACACTAGTACCCAATAGTCTCCATTGATTTCCATGAGAATTCTATGAATGGTATGATGGTTTTAGGCAAGGATATGCCTTGGTTTCTAGACCTTCCTATGTGAGGAAACCTTGTTGAGGGATTGACTTCTCGAGATGGGGGTGCCAACAGAACATGGAAGGTGTGTGACTGCAATGAAGGGGCTGACTGGATCGCCGAAGGGACTATGTAATAGATAAGGGAAGGTTGAAGGATGGATTTGGTTTGGTCATTAGCATTTCTATATGGAATGAGATGCACATTGGGAGTGTTCCTAGAACAATGAGTTGGTAATTGTTCACTTAGAAGGAAAGTGGTGTATGGTTGTAGCGTTGGACATTGGATGCAAGTTTAAATTTGACAAGTGGATTCTGGACTTCTTGGGAAGGAGGTGAATCCTGGTAGTACTTTTGAGGGTGGAGGTACGAGCCTTTGTATTCCCTTGTTGATTGATATGGGCATCATATCCTTTTATTTGCTAGTTGAGAAAATGTGTATATGTGCATATTAATGTAAATATTGTATCGAGTTGGTTTATAAATCTCCACAGACAGTATGGTTATTTGTTGGTTGAAGCAAATGTTCTTAAGTACATGTGGTTTTTATTGTAAATATCGGAATGAGCTATGCTATAAAGCTCCAATAAACAATATGATTGTCATGTTTCAGCAATAATCATTGTAAATACTGCAACGAGATGTGTTATAAAGATCCATGGGCAATATGTTTTCTTTTCAACAATCTTGTTGGTTATAGGTGTCATTGAACATGGAGGATGGTGTTCCCCTAAGGGGGAGGGTTCTGTAACAAACTTGGTTAAAAATCCATGTAAAAATATATAATACCACAGTAATGAGACATATATTACAAACTGAATGGTGGGGAAACATCCTACTGGGTGTTCATTTTGATTATTATGGCTAAAATTTGGCAAAGGCAATGGAAAAGGCTTTGGAAAGGAAAAATGGAATTTTTAGTACATTTATTTATGAAAATAATGGAAATTATGAGGAAAGGAAGGTGAAAGGTCACAAGTTGCATGTAAGGAGGAAAATGAAGGAAAATAATGGAAATTGAAGAAAATAAAGACCTCAATGATAAAAAGGCTTTTGAAGATCTGTGGGCTAGCTTGGTCAGGGTAGATTTTTGTCATTTTAGTTTTGGAGCTCTCATTTTATTCTCTCTATCTCATACTCTTGGACACTTACAGTTTTCTTGGCTCTCTCGTAGAGATTGTGGAAAACTTGAATGCTTGGAGAAAGAAGGCAAAGCAAGAGGAGGAAAGTGCAAGATCACATCAAGATTAGTGACTATAGGAGGATTCTTTATAGGTATCGATCTTCATGTATGGCTTCCTTGCTATATTTGGAATGTGTGGTGTTGCATGTGTGTTCTTGGTTCTCTTTCTGTCATTGGTATGGGTTTTTCCAAGTGTGACAACTTTTTTCAACCTAGCCTTGCCATTTCCAGATAGCCATGGTGTGATGAGGTTCTCATGTTTTGGTTGAGATGGATTTCCAGATGGATTCAAGGTTGAGTAAGGTGGACAGCTGAATAAACAAACACATGGCCTAGTAACCCTTGAATTGGAGTGTGGGTCACGATAAAGCCAAATTTTGTGTTTCCTCGATGGACCTAGGAATCCTTGATTGATGAATGGCAGGATATATGGTAAAGCCTAGAGGTGGGTGCTCTCCATCAGGCCTAGTAATCCTGGGATGGGTGTTGGCTTGCGGGGGCCTGACCAAGGTTCAACATTAGTTAACCAAACAAATCCCTACAATACTGGCCCTTTCGGCATCAGCCCGCAGAGCGTTGACCGAAGTCTCACCCGAAGTAGTATGGGGGGGTGTTGGAACCAAGTTTCCACACCCTGTGATGGTTGTGATGTCAGTGTATTCCTTCTATTCCTGCTTTCATGCAAGTCATTAACTTATAGGGATTTGTCAGTCTAGCCCTTTATTTCGCCCTTCAGTACCTTCGAGAAGGGGTACGACTGGCCTTCATGTAGCCCTACCCTTTGGTTTAGGTACTTTCACGCTGCTAGGGTAGTGTATCATGCAGATTCCCAACCTAGCTTAAGTGTCTTACTTATCTTATTAAAAAATCACAGTTAGCAGCAGGTAAACAAATATCCTTATTTACGTTTAATTATCCAATGTAATTACATACATTCATGCGTCACATAAGCATTATAAATGAAATTCATACACAATATGACAAGATGCATTAACAGGAAACAAAGACACAAAATTTGTATTATACTTCTCTTTATTGATATCTTCAGATGATTACAGACTCTATCTGCCTTGCGCACACAACTGCAGGGTTCCATGCACTCAGCTGTGAACTTCCACCCTAGGCCTCTGCACACTCAGCTATAGAGCCTATACCTACACTAAGACCCAAAACGTAGACTTCTCTCCTTATCGCTCAAGACTCCTTCTACAACCTATGACCCATTAGAACTATTTAGAGCTTACTAAGTTAGCTCTTTTTATACAATCCCATGGTCCGCGGACCATGGGTATATCTTTTACAACCAACTTTACTTTACAAAATAAGGGAGGACAACCCTTTATGACTCATGACACCTTCGCGCTTCGTGACCACAAAATGCGAAGACTTTATAACTTTATTACAAAATTGGACCCAAAACATGCGCTTTTAGCCCCAAAACTGCCCTTGGGGGATCCCGTTCCCAATAGGCCCCCAACACAAACATCATGACTCGCCCTCGAGTCACTCAACAGGCACGAAGATCTTAGCGTGAAGACCTCCCAGCTTGACCCTTATGACAGCAACCTCGCCGCACTGTGCGACCGCCTACTTCCTCATCACCTTCCTTGCTAACATTTGCGTAGCAACCTTTACAATAGGGTCACATATGTTGGATATGGCATATCCACATGACTTATTTACTAGCTTAAACTTCCCTTTCATGGCTTCCGCGAGGGCCTACTCACCACCTTTTCTGCTAAATATCATGGTCGGATTTTCTCCTGTGTAGGGCAGCCACGTGATCTTATGGATCAATATGTTAGTAATGGGTATTGGCTCCTCCAACCACAGACATCCATCATGCACCAAGCATAGTAGCTACTTGATGATCAAGACTATAATCGGGGTGCGATTGTAGTGCGGCACCCATAGAATGTTGAGCAGACCAGCCTTGTCTACTCCTCTGAGCCACCTTCGTGGCTTTGATGTGGTCATTCCAGTGGTTGTATCGATGATGTAGTTCATCGGCTACTCAGTCGCTAGGTGTGGAAACTTCTCATGGTTGGCCAAGTTCCAGTCTTTGAGCTTTAACACAGGAACCTTCCCCAAGTGCGGTCCTTCAAAAAAAATTTCATCTGACCGTAGAGGGGTTTGCCAGGGGACCTTGCTCTCGTCAATATATTTTGATACCTTGGCCTTGCCCTTGCACAGAGGGACATACTCAGTCAACCGAGTGATAGGTTCAGTACCCTGGGCTTCAAATTCCTCCACGTCTACTTCCACATCCTCATCATCCATCGAGATGTCTTCGATTTCTTCCTCCTCCAGCTCTAGATTGATGGCTTTACCCTTCTCCTGTGCTATGGGCTTGTCCTTCAGTGGG
Source organism: Pinus tabuliformis (assembly GCA_031772625.1). NCBI lineage: Eukaryota > Viridiplantae > Streptophyta > Pinopsida > Pinales > Pinaceae > Pinus > Pinus tabuliformis. Next base: position 352,950,010 of record CM062818.1, on the reverse strand, counting down.
TTTCTTCTTGGTGACATGCGCACGAGTATTGCGGGTTACTTTCCCTTCTTGTCCTTTGCACTCTCCTTGGTTGCGGTGGGCTTTGTTCTCAGCGTCCTTGGTGAGTTGGGGACTTTCGATAATACTTCGGCAACCTCTAGAGCAGCTACTTCTGCCTCGCTAACCACTTTCGGCATATCCTCCTCGATCGTCACTGCTTTGGTGTCCATGGCTATGGTAGGTGTTGACATAATGCTCATCAGCAATGCTCGTGATATCTCTGGTAAGTTCTCAAATGCTAGACTCGCTATCAGAGCCTCGAAGAATTCTCAGTTCATGTGCACCTGAGAGCTCAACAACTCAATTCTCAAAATGTCAAGTGTTTTTCGTTAGGTAGCTGCCTCTAAGTTATAGGACATTTTGAATTCAAATCTCTTTGTTCCCCCCAAATTTGCTTCATTAATGTTGGATTGGCGGCAAATTTTCAAGGATTTGACGCATAAATTTTGTCTTAAATGTCAGTCCCCCACTCCATTTGGCTAATTTCTACCGTCAAATCATGAACAGTGACTTTAACGATTAATTTCCAACCAACCTACGCGATTTCTTCTTGGTAGCACAGCTCCCTTTGCACTGTCGCGAACCCTGTGACACTTCCTTGCTTCTCACAATCCTAAAATCGCAGAGCTCCCCAACCTAGGTAGTGTAGTTTATAGTCCCACGCCTCCTTTCAGCTACCTGGAGCACTAAGACTGTGCTACATTCATATAGTCACATCGCCAGACCACCGGTGTATGGCTTCAATCGAGTGCCATTCACCTTTCCTAGGAAGGGATCTCCATTCAATTTGACCAGCTGTACTGCTCCTCTATCAGTAATCTCTTTAATGACATAGGGCCCTAACCAGTGCATTCTAAATTTTCCTGGAAATTGATCAAACTTGCTGTCATATAATAAAACTAGGTCATTTACCTTAAAGGTGTGCAGCTTAATGTACCAATCATGCCATGCTTTTTCGCGCTATTTTTGGACCTGTTGGTGAAATCTAGCTAGAAATATCTCTTCCTCAAGCTCATACAGCTGCACGATCCTCTCCTCCAGGGCTCTATGATCTGTCATATCCATGAGTGTCACTTTGCACAAACTAGGCACAATGTATTCCATGGGCATCACCACTTCAACACCATATACAAGACTAAAGGCTATTTGTCCAGTCAATTTCTTGGATGTCGTCTGATAGGCCCATAGTACTACCAGTATGCACAGATCCTAATCACTTCACTGAGTGTTGCATACCTTGGTCAACACGTTCTCCAACACTTTGTTGAATGCTTCCACTGTCCCGTTAGCCTGTGGGTGATATGGCATGATCTTCTAGCGATATACCTGAAAATCCTCTCTCAGCACGCTGATCATCTCATTCAGAAAGTGCGTACACCCAGATCATGTTAGGACATACTCAAAGAGGAAATTTGTAGCAGTCGTGCCTGTGCAATCCTTCACAGGCTGTGCCTCCGCCCATCGAGTCAAATACTCTGTCGCGGTGATAATGTACCTCGCTCCCGTCTTCTTCCCTTGGGGCTGAATGGGTCCCACAAAATCTATCACCCATTTCTCAAAGGGTTGTAATGTCATCTATGGATTCAAAGGCAGCTCATCCCTCCACAATGGCCTACCAGTTCTTTGACACACATCACATGCTTTGTAGTAAGCTTTTGAATCTTAATGGAGGGTTGGCCACCACAACCCTGCATGTAGAATCTTCTGCGTAGTCGCTCTCCCTGCATAATGTCCTCTTGCGGCGCCCCCATGAGCGTTCGTGAGGATACTGCTTCTTTCAAACTCTGGTACATATCGTCGCAATATCTCATCAAACCCCATTTTGTACATATGCCTGACAATGACAGAAAAGTCTTTCACGCACACCACTAACTCCTTCTTCTGCTGGACCACGTATCCTTTTGGGGCAGTTCTTGTCATTAGGAAGTGTATGATATATTAAAAATGACCATCCATGACACATATTGGAAATAGATGTGCGTCAAGAAATCCCTCCTCCAAATTAGTGGGCCCTTCCCCTATTTTGATGCATGACAAATGGTCTGGTCCCATGTTTAGTCATCCAGGCTTTACAATAACTTCAAAATCATACTCTTGGAACAATAAAAACCATCTGCAGATTCTCCCCCCCAACACAGGCTTATTGACTAGGTATTTCAACTTAGAATGATCCGTATACATCTTAGAATGGCCAACCATCAAATTCTGGAGCACGTATACCATGGCTAACCCTTCGCGCTCAGTGGTGGAATAGTTCCTCTCTCCCTTGGATAGCGTTCTACTTGTGAACGCTATAGGATGGTCCAAGTCTCCTCTACTAGCCTGTGTCAGTACTGCTCTAATGCTATACATGATGCGTCAACATGTACATGAAAATCCTTCCAATCCGGGAAGACTAAAATCAGAGCGGTGACCATATTTTCCTTCAATACATCCAAGATTTTCTTATAGTCCTCGTTCCAGTAGAATGTGACATCCTTTTTCAATAACTTCTCCATAGACGCAGTGATCTGGGCATAGCCTTTGATAAACTTTCTATAATATCTGGTATGTCCTAGGGTAGGGTGTAATTGTTTCACACTCCTCGGTGCTTCTAAGTTGAGTATCACCACGATCTTCGTAGGATCTACCATCAGTCCCTGTTTACAAACCACATGACCCAGTAGGGTCCCAAAAGGAACACAAAACAGGCACTTCTTTAGATTGAGCGTGAACTGGTATCTTCGACAGGTATCTAGCATCAGGAGTAAACTTGCGACATGGCGTTTCACTAGCCCAAACATAGTCGAGTCATCAAAGTACACCTCCAGGAACTTGCGAATAATTTCCTTGAACACCGCAACGACTACGCGCGAGAAAATAGAAGGCACATTCTTCAATCTGAAAGGCATTAACCCCCCATTGTCCAACACTTCATCAGTGAATGGAGTTAGGAAAGGATAATGTACACAAGCGTCATTCAACTTCCTGAGATCTACGCATATTCTTATTTCATCCTTTTGCTTCTTTTACTGTACCACCATTGGGCTTACCCAATCAGATTCTTCTATGGGCTCAATGATGCTTGCTGCAAGCATCTTATCTATCTCTAAGTGGACCTTCTCATTATACTTTGGATTGAGACAGTAAGGTCTTTACTTAACCAGCTTCGCGTCGGGCTTCAATGAGATCTTCAATACACCTAGGTCCCCGATTATCCCTCTTTAATCCGTAAACTTGGTAGGGAACAAATCCTGGTATTCATGGAGCAAGTTAGAGAATTTATCCACCGTCGCGTCATCCTAGTAATCTCCAAGCTTTAAGCTTTGCATTTCAATGCAAATATTTTGCAACTACACATGGATCTGCTGAACCCCCAGATTTGGATCCCCCATCGATGTTTCATGCAGTCTCATTGCAATCTCCAAGGCCTCTGCTTGAGCTGTTATCTTCTGTTGTAACAGCACAACCCTTAGGTGTGGCAGGAGTGAAGCCACAAACCATTCGCGGTGTTGTCCATTTATTAAGTTCATATTAGCTTCGCGGATTTTACACTTCAACCTTTGATCTAATTCCCAAGGTGTCTCACCTAGTTTCATCGTGATTTATTTGAACCCCGCAATCAACTATGCCTTGGATTTAGGCCTACTGAACTCTTTATTCAGTGCGGTCTGGATGTCTACCACCCCAGCGTTTGGGTTATCATTAGAGTACTTGATGTACCAAGTTAGCGCGCGATCCTGCAGAGCACTAACCAGTGTTGCCTTCTTCATGTGATCATCTGTAATGCCTTGATCTTCCCATACATATTTCACGACAAACCAGAATTGGTCCAGGTCCTCATTTCCCAAGCCTTTAAACAAAGGCAACTCCAATGAATTTTCCATGCTGAAATGCGGTGGAGGTGGAGGTGGTATCGGTGAAGTCATAGGTGATGGTGGTGAAGTTGGAGGTGGTGTGGGTGGAGGTGAAAGTCATGGGAATCGTTGTCTTATTAACTGAATAGCACTTCGCAGAGAAGCCTGCGCTACTCGCTCTTCGTCACCATGTGGAGGTGAAATTAATGGACTATATTCAGGACCCTTTCTTCCTTCATTCCTATAAGTTTTTCCATTTTGATTTGCGTAGCTCTGAACATCAAGGTAGCTGCATAACTCATTTTTCACACAATAACATCTTAATCTAGCTATTCAAAGACTTTAAGTACTTACCTCGTAGACCTTTGAAAAGGCGCCTCTCTACCTTGCTATAGCTGACTGAGGTATTGACCGCGAATTCGGTCACAAATCCTCCTATGATGCGATCGAGCCAATGATTGACAATGTGGGAAATCTTATCCTCAGAGGCTTCTAGTCTCTGTACTAACTCTGGGGTCCAGAAAATAGGACCGTCAAGTCTCCACCTTCCTTGGCTATCTGCTAGCTTTGTGATCCACTCGTATAGCTCAACCGGAAAGGAACAAAAAAATATCTCATGGATATTTGTGTATAGGTACCTGTCCAACCACTATTCCTTTATCAGTCGCAGATTTCTATTCTTCTGCATCGTGAATTCATGGATATTTCTATCCAACGAGTCTTTGATCTCTTTCTTAGTTGGATTCCAGTGATACGACATCACACATCTATTATGCAGATTTCAGTCTCGACAACAGAACCATTTGTTGGCTTGGGGGGGCCTGACCTAGGTTCATTGTTAGCTAGCCAAACAAATCCCTACACTACTAGCCCTTTAAACATCAACCCGCGGAGCGCAGACTGAATTATCACCTGAAGCAGTATGGGGGGATGTCAGAATCAAGTTTCTGCACCCTGATATGGTTGTGATGTCAGTTTATTCCTTCTATTCCCGTTCTCGTGTAGTTCGTTAAGTTCTAGGGCTCTATTAGTCTAGCCCTTTATTCCACCCTTCAGTACCTCCACGAAGGGGTACAATTGGCCTTCGTGCAGCCCTACCCTACGGTTTAGGTACTTTCACGCTGCTAGGGCAGCGTATCGTGCAGATTCCCAACCTAGCTTAACTGTCTGCCTTATCTTATTAAACAATCACAGTTAGCACCGCATAAACATATATCCTTATTTGTGTTCAATTATCCAACGTAATTACATACATTCGTGGATCACATAAGCATTATAAATGAAATTAATACACAATATGGAAAGATGCATTAACAGGAAAAAAGGAAACAAAATTTGTAGAATACTTCTCCTTATTGATATTTTCATAGGATTACAGACTCTATCTGCCTTGCGCACACAGCTACAGGGGTCCGCGCACTCAGCTGTAGAGGTCCGCGCACTCAGCTGTAGACTTCCACCGTAGGCCTCTGCGCACTCAGCTGTAGAGCCTCTACCTACACTAAGACCTGGAACTTAGACTTCTCTTCTTATCGCTCAAGACTCTTTCTACAACCTATGACCCATCAAAAATACTTAGAGCTTACTTACTTAGCTCTTTTTATACAATCCCATGGTCCGCAGACCATGGGTAGATCTTTTACAACAGACTTTACTCTAAAAAATAAGGGTGGACAACCCTTTATGACTCATGACACCTTCGCACTCCGTGACCACAAAATGCGAAGACTTTACAACTTTATTACAAAATTGGACCCAAAACATGGGCTTTTATCCCCAAGTCTGTCCTTGGGGGATCCCGTTCCCAATAATGGGATATGTAGTAAAGCCTGGAGAGAGGAGTCTCATTTAGGGCTTAGTGATCTAGTGTGGATTACGGTAAAGCCTAGAGACTACGAAACAAGAAAATTCCTCATGGTGTAGGTGGAGAAATCTTGTGGCATCCATGCTTGTTTTGGCCTAGTGATCTAGTGGAGATCATGGTAAAGCCTGTTATTACATGTGTATTGTTTCATTCTAGTGATCTGGTTGGGATTGCGGTAAAGCCTAGTTTCTATTGATAAGGGTGAGGTTTTTTATCCTTCGGATGTGTTGAAGCCCTGAAAATCAGGTCTACAACAAGGGGGACACCCGCCTGGTCCAGACCTTGGTTGGCAGCTCCTTTTCCGTTTGGTATAGCGGGTCCGACTGGGGATATGGGACCAGTTTCCCAATTTAAGTGTGTGTGTGAGAAAGATTGATATTTTTGATCTAACAGTTTCTAAATGGAATACTTCTACTCTAATTCTAATCTAATAATAAGGAAATTATATTCTAATAAGTAGAAATATCTAAATCTACACTAACCCGGGGTGTAATCTTTCTTCTATGCGATCTAAAATGATTTCAAATAACAACTGGTAATAAAGATCATTCAGCTGTTATGATAAAAGAATTCAATAAAGATGAACCACTTCGTATAAAAAGTTAAACGAAACAGTTGTGAAAAACATATCGCATAATAAGCTATTTATACACTAAGCATAAATAAATCGCTATCACCGTACAAAAGTGCCAAATGATAACTCAGGCATTCATACATCAATATATAAATAATTGAACATGAAAATCACTTTAACACAAGGTAGAAATAGTTAAGAGATAGAAATACCATTTATAACTAGTCCTACTCATGAGCTTCAAGCGATAACGATTTATCTCTTCTTGATAAAATATCTACTAAGAGTACAAAAGTGCAACATCAGTAGCAGATATCAAATGCAAACATCAATAAATCTTGTTCCATTCATTCATCAAAACCTCCTCAGAGGGTACAGAGGTGCATGTTCTGGGGATAAATTTTTGATAAATTTCAGGACCCCTCTCTAAATGCATGAGAGGGGTTTAAATACTACTAACTAAAGCTAAAAATAAATTATTACAAAAATATAGGATGCGGTTTAAATGACCGTCCTCTTTTAAGGAAAATAAAACAAAATTAAAACTAAAATTGAATCTAAAATTAAAACTACTTCTGTATTTGGTCCTTGAAATCACATGCATGCAACATCTGTTTGAGAAGAGTTGGCTGGCCGACTTCCAATTTTAGCTGAGCTGAGAAAACAGAATCGACGAGAGCTGGCGCAATCTTTTCAGCCGAATTGATGATGCACTTAAGAGTCATCCACTGGCTATGTGGCTTTACCAGGTAAGCCCAATAATAATCTCAGTTTAACTTGGTTAACCCTTGGATTGCTTCTGCCTTTTCTTTTGCCTTCTGCTTCCAATCTGTCTCTATCGTTGCTTTCTTGCAATTTTTTGGGCTTGCAGGGGGCTGGGCAATTAGCAGCTTTCCTTTTCGAGTAATTTTTCTCAGCGATCGGAAACTACCTCCGTTTCTTGATCCGGACTTCGTTGATGCGTTTTTTGCCTTTTGTGCTTTTTCCTTCCAGCGGATATAAAGTTCGAAATTTGTAAAAATAATACTTCTGTGAACTCTTAACCTTGAGTCTTAAACTATCTGTTTCTAATATCTGCGCTGTCTAGTATCCAACTGCACCATGTCTGTGTATGGGAGAATTTTGGGCCTTGCTGCTATCCGGTGCAAGAATGAGCAAGCTATCTTTGTGATGGATGCCTCAGATGAACTGTTTGAGCCCGCGGTAGCAGCAACTTCCATTACTCTGGGATTCTCTTCTTCAAGCAGATTATACATGCCTTCCCACGTAGCAATTCCCACGTCTTTGTTACAGGCCGTGTCTGTATATAAGGGCACCATTTCCTTTTCTTCTGAGCTCGGGGCTTTGCTTTTCTTTCCCATTTTAACCTGCGTATATCTTTGTATAGTCCTCTGTTCTCTGTTCCTGCAATTCACAAGTGAAGTGAAAATAATAACAAGGAAGGGTGATGGGAAAGTTTTAAATGCCGCAAGCACATCAGGTATACCACCTTACGTGAGATGATTTTTCGATAAGCACGAACCCATATTCCCTTAATAACTAGCAACTACCTCATTTATTAGCATTAAAGTGCATAACCAGGTGTCAGCTTATGGAAAATACTTTTCTTGAATAACGTACCCGAAATATCTGCGATGAAGCGATTTTGTGATTTGCTTCACAATATTGCAGATCACAACATTGCGAAATCATAACATCGCAGAGTCGTTGTACCACGAGATCGCAATATCGCAGATCGCAGGAATGTTATATATGATAAACTTCGTTAACTTGTTTTCTGCGAAATGCGATTTGCGATTGGCGTCATCGCATATCGGAAAATTAAAGTGTTTCATTGTAAATTGTGCTATATGTGATGCGATATTTCATTATCGCACATCGCAATCTCGCAATGTTTAAAATTCAGCTCATAAGGAGGTATCCCGTTATCTTTTTGCGATGCGATATTCCTAAGGAAAGATTTGTGTCTTACCTTATCATAAAACTTAGACTTTTGGATTTTTCAAAGGGGGGCTTCCTAAGCTTATGATGGTAACTTTATTCGAAAAAGGAAATTTAAACACTATTTTGATTTTTTAGATTTTTTGCTAAGGGTCCCCACTTATTTAGTATTAGGAATTACACTAAATAAGAAGGGGGGTTGTTGCTGGCCACGACAATTGGCGATTCACTTGGAAGAACCAGTTACCTCTAATGCTTTTTGAATTTTCAAAACTTCCAAAACAGAAAATTTTACAGGAAGTTAAACTTTATTATAGAAAGATAAAGTACATTATGCTTTAACCTGTCAATGACATTTTGTTTCAACTATTTTCAACTTTGATTATTTGTTGCCTCAAGCTAGTCCTTGTATTTACATCAGTCATTACTTGGCTTGTAAAGATAAAACAAAGTCTTCTCTGTAAACCAGTTTTAAATATGCTCATTTTTCGTAGGTAGAGCCTCTGCTGCCAGCAGGCATTTATAGCCTCAACAGGGTTACCTGTTACCCAGCAATGATCCTGTATCCTACTTAAAGAAACCTACAATTCCCAAAGAAGAATCCACATCCACACTTATTGCTTTGATTTTCTTTTTTATTCTTAAAGAGCAATGTCTTGGTTTGATAGCCAATTCATGACACAGTCATTCACTAATTTATAACTTTGTTGAACAAGCTGGCTCGTGATGAGACCCCTTGTATTTTGATTTTAACAATATTGAGTCATTGCCCTATTGTGGTATGCAGTATTGGCAAAGTCAGCAAGTAATAACATCTATGATCATGATAAGCCAGCTCATGATGAGACCTCTCACTCTTTAAGATAAAATGTATCCTTGGATTGTTCCTCTGAAAGTTGTGAATTCCTTAGTAGGGAGGAAGTCATTGTTTCCTTAAGATAGCTCTGGACAACAATAATAGAGTTTTTGGAAATAGTGTTCTACAGAGAATCTCTATTTTGTTATTGATACCTTTCATTGCACTGATATAAAACAATTTCTCACTAAAGGTTGTTTTTAACAAATTTTATGAAGTTGAAACTAGTATCATATCTAGGCTAGAGTTTTTAACTGTATATTTCAATAATAAAGATCAATTTTCCAAAAGATTTGCTATTTATACAAGCGAAAGATCAAAATTTGAAAGAGAATTGGTGTCTTTTTCGTAAATGCCTATTGTAACCATTCACAACTGGTTTTATTATAAAAAGAAAACAACTACTCTACAAAATAGAAGAATGTTCTTCTATGGAAAATATTTCTTAAGAATCTGACCATTAACAGGTAGAGAATCTCTTTTTCCTGTTGAATCTTGTAACATGAAGGTAGATGGACCTATGACTTCTATGATTTGAAAAGGACCAAGCCACATTCTTTGAAATTTTGTATGTTTTCCCTTTTCCTCATGAGCCTTGTCCCATTTTAAAACTAAATCTCCCATCTGAAAATCTTTTCTGGATATCATATTGGAATCAAAAGAGGCCTTTACCAATGCTTGATGATGAGCGTGAGTAATCTTAGCCCGTTCTCGTTGTTCTTCTAACTTGATTATTTCCATTTGTCTTAGCTGTAAGGAGGAAGTTGGTACTTCATCAATGTACTAAACTAAGGACAAAGAGGGGATTGCCAGATGTGTTGGAAGAACCACTTCTTTCCCATAAACTAAATTAAAGGGAGAAGTGCCAATAGAGGCTTTCTATGTTATTCGATCTACCCATAAAGCGTATATTAAAGACTTATGCCAATTTTTATGATTTTAGTCAATGGTTCGCTTAATGATTCTAATTAAGTTCTTATTTGTAGATTCAGCTAATCCATTCCCTTGTGGATAATAATTGGCTGAGTATTTAAGCTTGAAACCCCTTTTGAGTGCAAATTTAGTCATTGCATTTCCAAAAAAGTATGATGCATTATCAAACATTAAAGCGGAAGGCAATCCAAACCTGGTGATTATGAACTGATCTATGAATTCAATGATATTTTCAGCGTTAGCCGTCTTGAGTGGAACTGCTTCTACCCATTTAGTAAAGTAATCTGTCGCTGTAAGGATGTATCTATGTTGTTTAGAAGAGTGAGGAACGATCTCACCTATTATATCCAATCCCCACTGATCAAAAGGTTGTTCAATGGTAACTAGTTGCAGTGGCAAGGCTAGTTTCTTTTGTCTCCTAGCAGCGGTTTGATAGACTTGGCATTTCCTTATGTAGTTGTGTGCGTCTTTGAATAATGTGGGCCAGTAATAGCTTGCGCGTAAAATTTTGTGAGCAGTTGCATCTCCAGCGTAGTGTCCGACCGCTGGCCATCATGGAGTTCCTACAAGACTTTTTCAACTTCAGCTTTCTCAAGACATCTAAGGAGAATAGGATCATAATTTATTCTAAAAAGAACGTCATTCACGAGTTGATATTGTTTGGCTTTTAACCTCAGAGCTCTTTTCTTGGTATGATCGAGGTTTGAAGGGGCATATCCATTCTTTAGATAATAAATAATATCAGCATATAATGACTCAGCATCGTTTAGGCTTACCTCATACACTTGTACCTCTTCAGATGGATTTTCGAGCATTAGCGATGCTCCTACCAACATTTTGCAAAAGCCTTGACCTTTTACAATATTTGTTGGTTTGATTTCTACATCGTATTCTTGTAAGGTAGTAACCCAATTTGCCCTTTTCTCACCCACATCCTTCTGTACTAGAAGATTTCTTACCGCTGGAAACGGTACTATGATCTTGGTATGTGTTTTGAGTAAAAAAGGTCTGAAATATTTAATTGCTTTAAAAACAGCATAAGCTTGTTTCTCCACATCTGAATAATTTAATTCAGCACCTTGTAAATTGGAACTGAAAAAAGAAATTGGGGCTTCCGCCTTTTCTTGATTTGCTTGAGTGAGTATCGCAGCATATGATTTATCCGAGTCAAATGTGTACAAAATAAAAGAATCAAAAAAGTTTGGAGTTGCTAAAGATGGAGCATTGATAATTGCTTGTTTGATCAGATTGAATGCCTCAAGTTCATCTTGGCCCCATTTAAATTTTGCATTCTTTTTAATCATAGCTTGTAAAGGAGACACGATTCTTGAAAAATCTGGCACAAATCTCTTTACAAAGTTAATCTGGCCAAGGAAAGATTGCATGGCTTTCTTGTTGTGAGGTAGGGGAACTACGGAAATTTCCTTGATTCTGTCAGGATCGATGTGAATTCCAGATTTTGACACAATGAATCCTAGAAGCTTTCCTTCACTTAATGCGAAAAAGGATTTTTTCGGGTTAAGCAAAATTCCATACCTTAAACAACATTGGAAGATTTGTTTTAAATCCCTGAGATGGTTGTTTCGTTTCTTGGAATAAACAGTAATATCATCCAAATAGATTACCACTGACTTATTAACTAACCCTTTGAATGCAATTTCCATGGCTCTCTGAAATGTGGCACCTGCGTTTATCAAACCAAATGGCATCTTTTGATATGTGTATGTGCCCCACTTAGTTTTGAATGTCGTTTTTAATTGATCGTCGGGATGTACCAGCACTTGGTTGTATCCTGAGAATCCATCCAAGAATGAAATTAATTCTGAGCCTGCAACTGGCTGCAGTATTTGTTCCATGGGAGGTAAAGGAAAATTATCCTTTTGGCAGGCCTTGTTAAGGTTTTGAAAGTCAATGCAGACTCTAATATCTCTGTTTTTCTTTCTAACAGGAACCATATTGGAGACCCATTTAGAATGTCTAATGGGAAAGATTATTTTGGCTTTCAATAACTTGTTGAGTTTAGTTTTGATCTGATTTTCTAAATTTGGATGGATCTTTCTCAACTTTTGTTGGACATGTTTTTCATTATCAATCATTGGGATAGTATGTTGGATGATGGAGGTGTCATATGTTTTGAGTTCATCGTAATTCCAGGCAAAGACACTTTTGTATTGTTTCAAGAGACGGATATATGCTAATTTTTCTTCAGGGGCTAGGCCAAGACCTAGGTTGATATTCTGGGGTTTGGCATTAGTTCCTAGATTTACTAATTCATAATTCAAAGTTGAACTTTGGAGTTTTGAATTGGTAGATCTTTTGAATCGATCTTTCAAATCATAAAGGTCTTCTAATTTGACTACTGATTTAGGTATAGCATTGTTAGTACTATCCTGTTGCAATTGTTGGTCATGTTGGTCTTCGTCAATTATTTGATTGGTGTAGGATCCTTCAGATGTGAGAAAACTCATGATATCAGGATCGTCATTGAAAATCCTCCAATTGGTAATGTTATCAGGAATAGATGGTCTAAAAATTAACTCAATTGAAAATCGGTTAGGGCTAAAGTCTTCTGAAGGAATGAGCTTGGATGCTACGTTGGCTAAGAGGTCTGCGCTAGCATTCTGGAGTCTAGGAATTGATGAAATATTAAATGCTATAAAATGTTCAGTTAGATCTTGAACTAAAGATTGGTAATGCTTTAAATGACCTGATAAACAGTGTATAGTATTACGTACCTGTCTAATTACAATTTCAGAATCTCCAAAAACTTGCAGGTATTTGATGTCTAATCCGATTGCTTTGTACAAGCCTTGGACTAGAGCTTTGTATTCTGCGGTATTTTTGGTGCACTCAAATTCGAGTCTGCAAGTTAGCATGAATCTCCCTCTGGGCTTACTAACACACATCCTGCTCCTACTGCTTCGTTAGATTTAGAACCATCAAAAAATAGTTTCCAAAACAAAGATTTATTTACAGGACTATCTATAAAATTAATGCATTTAGAACTATCCGTTTGAGAAAAATTTTCTACTTGAGATAAAACAGAATGTTCTAAGTAAGGTGAAGTATGAGCATTAAAATTTCCTAGGAAAGAATCTACTGGTTCATTATATGCTACTGGTTCATTTTCTCCCTCAAGTTCTGTTACTATGTATTTTTTATGTCGTTCGCACTCAACTTTTATTTGGTTTGGTTTACCATTATAAGGGAGCCACATGTGCGACCAGTCAGTTGCAAAGTATCGATGAAGTTTTTCTGACCAGTCTCTGCTAAGAATGAAGCCATAAAATTCAGGAATATCAGCAACTAAAATGTCAATAACTTGACATACCTTTGGGTTGGATGATAGCCTTATGGTAACCTGATTTAATTCGCCAATCACCTCGACTTGCGATCGATCTAATTGGACTATGCGTACAACAGATTTCTATGGTTGAACGTTCAATTTTGCGCAAATTGATCTTGGTAAAATATTCGATGAAGCTCCAGAATCCACTAAGAAATTATGCACGTTTTTATTGAAAATTTCATAAGTAAGGAGAAATGGGGGAGTATGCGATCTCGATCTTCCTCCAATTAATGCGATATCATTTGGATCAACTTTATTCATCGCATTAGTTGGAGGTCTTCCCATATCATGGGAAGCTTGAGAGATTACAGCAGCTGGTAAAGGTGCAACTGGCACAACATGTAATTCTTTCAAAAGTACTTTCTGCTAGTGTTTTAACTTGCTCAATTCAAAAAGAGTAATATTGGCCCTAGTCTTTTTCATATCGTCCATGATGTTATACTCCATTTCATCCAAAATGATTAGCGTTTTAGATGGAGTAGATGTGTCTTTTTGGACTGGGCTGGTTTGAGTTGCTTTAGGTGATGTTTTCTTGGCTGCGACTTTATCCTTAGACATTGAGCTTGTGCTTTTTGGCTTAGGTGTAGGTTGAGGAGGATCAAGTTGATTTCAGCTGCGAGTACTAACTAGGAATGCCTCTTGATCCTCTTCATTTGGGAGGATGAAATCCCACATACCTTCTAACTCTACAACTTCTTCTTCATCGGTATGTTCTTCGGTAGTGTTTTCCTCTTCTTCTTCTTCTGACTCAGCATTTGATATAGCGTTAGGGGGTTTGGAATTAGTTGAAGGATTTCTTTTAAAAGGCTTGTATGGATTTTTAGAAGAAGTTTCTGCCACTTGTTTCTTGATGTCGACCATTTCGTTAGACATGGTCTTCAAAACTTTTTGTAATCCTTCTAAATCAAATGGATCTTTGGGTTGTTTTTTCTTGGGATCTTCTTTGAAAGACACCTTCTTAGACTTTCGTTCTTCTATCACATTTTTATTTTCTAGGGCCGTAATACGTTTCTCTACTGCTATCGCTTCTTTCATATTTTCAACTAAGGTTGTTTTGTTAGCCCTATCAACAAAGATTGCTAAGTTTGATGGTAAAGCAGTAATGTACCATTCACTTCGCACTTCTTCACTAGGCTGAGAAGCAGTAGGAATTTTGTTTAAAATTTTATTGAAACATAAATTGAAATCTTTAATAGGTTCTCTTGACTCGGCCCTAAGGTTAGACAAGTCATTGATCAGTGTCACTGTAGACCTGTCATCACCAAACTTGGTCAGAAATTGTTCTTGGAAGATGTCCCAACTAGTAATAGATCCAGAAGGTAACAAGAAATACCATGATCTGGCTGTTCCTTGCAAAGTATAAGGGAAAAGTCGAACAACAACATCCTCATTAACAACTCCATTGAGATTTATAGATAACATAAAGTTATTTATATGCTCTTCCGCTAGCATGCCTGCCTCAGGGTTAAACTTAGGCAGCCATTTTTTAGGATGGGCCAGTAACTGACTCAAGGGTGCAGGCATTAAGACTGCCCCTGGGTTATTCCATGGAGATTGGGCCATCGCTGAACTACTAACAGAGGAAAGTGCAGAAGATGATCCCTGTGGTTGAGAAGATGAGGATATTATGACTCGAGATGGTTGAGAAGGAGTTGAGGAAGTTGCAATAGGCTGATGGACGATGATCTGAAGTGGAGGAGTGGATGGTTGACTTCGCGGTGAAGAGGTTGAGATGGATGATGATGATGAAAGAGTCTCACTATCAAATCCTTTAAGAGACTTCCTTACTCTCTTCCTGGTAGGTAGAGGTAATTCGATTGGTTGAATAGCAAACTTTTTTCTCTTTAACCTCGTAAGAGGATGAGCAGGGTTATATTGCGAAGTCACGCTGCCTTGAGATTTATCAGACTTTTGAGGAGAAATAGAAAATCACTGAAGTTTGTGAATCAAAGATTCAACTTCAGGAGGTTAAATAGTAGATTGTTCTGAAATATCAGGGTTTGTAGCAGCAGTTAGTACTCCAACGACTTCTAACTCTAGATTTAAGGTTTTTGAATGAAATGGGGAAGTTGGAGGAGATGGTGAGGGCGATTTACTCTCAGAATGGTATTTAGATTTGGATTTTCTTTCCATTCACAATTCGTGGCCCTCCTTCTAGCACCAAATATGTTGAATCCCTGAAAATCGGGTCTAAAACAAGGGGGATACCCGCCCGGTCCGGACCTTGGTTGGCAACTCCTTTTCCGTTTGGTATAGCGGGTCCGACTGGGGATATGGGACCAGTTTCCCAATTTAAGTGTGTGTGTGAGAAAGATTGATATTTCTGATCTAACAGTTTCTAAATGGAATACTTCTACTCTAATTCTAATCTAATAATAAGGAAATTATATTCTAATAAGCAGAAATATCTAAATCTACACTAACCCAGGGTGTAATATTTCTTCTATGCGATCTAAAATGATTTCAAATAACAACTGGTAATAATGATCATTCAGTTGTTATGAGAAAAGAATTCAATAAAGATGAACCACTTCGTATAAAAAGTTAGACAAAACAGTTGTGAAGAACATATTGCATAATAAGCTATTTATACACTAAGCATAAATAAATAGCTATCACCGTAAAAAAGTGCCAAATGATAACTCAGGCATTCATACATCAATATATAAATAACTGAACATGAAAATCACTTTAACACAAGGAAGAAATAGTTAAGAGATAGAAATACCATTTATAACTAGTCCTACTCATGAGCTTCAAGCGATAACGATTTATCTCTTCTTGATAAAATATCTACTAAGAGTACAAAAGTGCAACATCAGTAGCAGATATCAAATGCAAACATCAATAAATCCTGTTCCATTCATTCATCAAAACCTCCTCAGAGGGTACAAAAGTGCATGTTCTGGGGATAAGTTTTTGATAAATTTTAGGACCCCTCTCTAAATGCATGAGAGGGGTTTAAATACTACTAACTAAATCTAAAAATAAATTATTAAAAAAATATAGGATGTGGTGTAAATGACTATCCTCTTTTCAGGAAAATAAAACAAAATTAAAACTAAAATTGAATCTAAAATTAAAACTACTTCTGTATTTGGTCCTTGAAATCGCATGCATGCATCATCTGTTTGAGAAGAGTCGGCTGGCCGACTTCCAATTTTAGCTAAGCTGAGAAAACAGAATCGATGAGAGCTGGCGCCATCTTTTCAGCTGAATTAATGATGCACTTAAGAGTCATCCACTGGCTATGTGGCTTTACCAATTAAGCCCAGTAATAATCCCAATTTAACTTGGTTAACCCTTGGATTGCTTCTGCCTTTTCTTTTGCCTTCTACTTCTAGTCTGTCTCTATCGTTACTTTCTTGTAATTTTCGGGGCTTGCAAGGGACTGGGCAATTAGCAGCTTTCATTTTCGAGGAATTTTTCACAGCGATCGGAAACTGCCTTCGTTTCTTGATCTGGATTTCCTTGATGCATTTTTTGCCTTTTGCGCTTTTTCCTTCCAGCAGATATAAAGTTCGAAATTTATAAAAATAATACTTCTGTGAACTCTTGACCTTGAGTCTTAAACTGTCTGTTTCTAATATCTGCGCTGTCCAATATCCAACTTCACCATGTCTGTGTATGGGAGAATTTTGGGCCTTGCTGCTATCTAGTGCAAGAATGAGCAAGCTAGCTCTGTGATGGATGCCTCAGATGAACTGTTTGAGCCCGTGGTAGCAGCAACTTCCATTACTCTGGGATTCTCTTCTTCAAGCAGATTATACATGCCTTCCCACATACCAATTCCTGCGTCTCTGTTACAGGCCGTGTATGTATATAAGGGCTCCATTTCCTTTTCTTTTGAGGTCGGGATTTGCTTTTCTTTCCCATTTTAACCTGCGTATTGCTTTGTATTGTCCTCTGTTCTCCGTTCCTGCAATTCACAAGTGAAGTGAAAATAATAACAAGGAAGGGTGATGGGAAAGTTTTAAATGCCGCAGACATACCACCTTACATGAGATGATTTTTCGATAAGCACAAACCCATATTCCATTAATAACTGGCAACTACCTCATTTATTAGCATTAAAGCGCATAACCAAGTGTCAGCTTATGGAAAATACTTTTCTTGAATAACGTGCCCAAAAGATCTGTGATGAAGCGATTTTGCGATTTGCTTCGCAATATCGTAGATCACAACATCACGAAATCATAACATCGCAGAGTCATATCATCGCAAAATCATATCATCGTAGAGTCGTTGTATCGCGAGATCGCAATATCGCAATGTCACAGATCGCAGGAATGTTATATATGATAATCTTCGTTAACTTGTTTTCTGCGAAATGTGATTTGCGATCGACATCTTCGCATATCGATAAATTAAAGTGTTTCATTGTAAATTGTGCTGTATGTGATGCGATATTTCATTATCGCACATCGCAATCTCACAATGTTTAAAATTCAGCTCATAAGGAGGTATCCCGTTATCTTTTTGCAATGCGATATTCCTAAGGAAAGACTTGTGTCTTACCTTATCATAAAACTTAGACTTTTGGATTTTTCAAAGGGGGGCTTCCTAAGCTTATGATGGTAACTTTATTCGAAAAAGGAAATTTAAACACTATTTTGATTTTTTAAATTTTTTGCTAAGGGTCCCCACTTATTTAGTATTAGTAATTACACTAAATAAGAAGGGGGGTTGTTGTTGGCCACAACAGGATGCCATCGTTGGTTCTTTTGGTTTGAATCCCACATTCATGCTTGGAATATTGCATGGGGGTGATTGGATAAAGATAGATTTGGCTCAGCCAATCTATGGTCAAGTGGAATGTGGAAGTCCCATACCGTGTTGGATTTTATATTCATTAATAAGAGGTTCTTTCCTTGGTATATTATTTATAAATGCACTAGTTTATATGTGGATTCTATGGCTGATGTTATATGTATCATGCTAAATTGGATTGACCTATATAGATGGTTAGGGTTATGACATTCACGTATGAGTCAACATATTTGTGATATTGTGTTCTACTAATATAGATTGACTTTTCATATGTGATTGTTATGAATGAATGATAATTATTTATGATCTTATAATGTGAACATGTTAGCTAGTTATTGTCATGGATATCATGACCTTATTTATGGTTGAGTTGATATGTTGTGAAATTATACCGTGCTAATCTGGGTTGATTGTGTAGACAATAGAGCCTCCCCTAAGATATAGTAAGGTATGAGTATGCTTATGTCGTATATTTGGTGCTTGAATGCTTGATTATTTTCTATTCAGTGTTTGATTGTTTGAGTGTTGGTGTCTATTATGTCATCTAGTTTATTTATCTAAATTGATACATTTATAGTTTATTTGAATGTTTGATTAATATATATGATGTATTGATCTTTGCAACGTGAGACTGACATGTGTGAGAAGTTGCAGGGAAACATGCTTGGTATTAGCTTGAGAAGGTAATATTTGATGTGGTTATATAGTTAACAGCTGGGTGATGTGACAGTGCATAGTAAAACTCAATTGCAACAAGGAAAAGGTAAAAGAAAAGAATTGGGTGAGAATTCCTCTGGCTATGTTTGGAAACCACACTTCCAAACGAATGAGTTCTTTGCATACAGGAAGTCTTCTTAACCCTAATTTGTCTGAAATAACCTAGATATGTGCTATTTTCATAGACATGTATTTGACTGGTAACATATAGTGTCTAGTTATAGCTAGATATATTAAGGGAATCAAACTTTCTTGAGACATGGCACAAATGTGTTAAACTACGAGGCAATGTGCTTGGGATAGAAAGGTAAGCCAACTGGTATATTGTTATATTTAATTATACATTGAAAAATATGTGCTTATGATAGTTTGATGCAAGGAGTTGCATGGAAAGAGAGGTTTCCATGAAATCTTGAAGAAGGTTCAGGTTGAGATTTCCTTGGGAACCATGGGATTGAGTCATGGTGTCTATTGTTAGTCTTACACTTTAAAATTCTTTCAAATTGATGCTACTGAAAACAACTCATCCGATGAAGCTCCATCCATTGAAGTGCCTAAGGAAGAAGTGGGTGAACCCCAATCCAACATAGACAATGATCTCATAGGTATGATAGATGAGCCAGTTATATCACTACATGCCCTAATTGGAATTTCTTCACCCCAAAATCTCAAAATATGAGGTTTTATTAAACATCGACCAATAGAGGTTTTGATTGATAGTGGAAACACACATAAATTTTTCCATAAGAGTGTAGTAGAAGTTGTTCATTATTTTGTACGGGTGGTATCTAATTTCCATGTCCTTATCGCTGATGGGGGGACCATAAAATATGAAGCATGTTGTGAAAATATTAGGCTATGGATGGGGTATTATAACCTCAAAACCTACATGTTCTCC
Source organism: Pinus tabuliformis (assembly GCA_031772625.1). Taxonomy (NCBI): domain Eukaryota; kingdom Viridiplantae; phylum Streptophyta; class Pinopsida; order Pinales; family Pinaceae; genus Pinus; species Pinus tabuliformis. The sequence goes on along the minus strand of CM062818.1, from coordinate 352,930,233 downwards.
ATTGAAATGGGTGGTTGCGATATTTCCTTAATATTGAAGGGCTTTGCACACTGGGCCCTATCACAATTGATTTCCAGGAGTTATATATGAGCATTAAGTAGAACAACCATACTCATACATTGAGGGGACTCCAGGAAGGTGCTCTTATTATCATTAGCTCACATTGAATGGAGAAACTTTTAAAAAAGGGCCATCATGGGATAGTAGCCAAATTTAATTCCATTCAGGCCATTGAATCCAATCCTCGTCATATTCATCCTAATTTACAACATGTATTAGATCACCATCAACAGGTCTCTGACAAACCTAAGGAGCTCCCACCCTTTAAGGGTGAACATGATCATAACATCCCTTTGCTCCTAGGTGCCCAGCCGCTAAATTTATACCCATATCGATATCCTTTTGTACAAAATAATGAAATTGAAAAAATCATCAAGGAACTCCTCGAAGCTGGTTTTATTCGTCCCAACACTAGCCCTTATTCATCCCTAGGTGTCATGGTTCTAAAGAAATATGGAGAATGGTGCATGTGTCCCAAATTTAGGGCACTTAACAAGCTCACTATCAAGGACAAATTTCCTATTCCAGTAGTTGATGATCTTCTTGATGAATTGCATGGTGCTAATTTTTTTACCAAGCTAGACCTTCGCTCGAGGTATCACCAAATATGCATGAAGGAAGTTGACATTCCCAAGAAAAAATTTCGAACTCATGAAGGCCATTTGGTATCTATAATGATCCATCCACTTTTCAGAGCCTCATTAACCACCTTCTGAAACAATATCTCAGAAAATTTTTCCTGGTATTTTTCGTTGACATTCTCGTCTACAATGTAACATGGGATAAACACCTTCAGCATGTCAACCAAATATGTTATTTTCTCCAAGATCACTAAGTATATATGAAATTATCAAAGTTCTCCTTTTACATGGAATAAGTAGAGTATTTGGGACGCATTATCGGTTGTGACAGAGTAAGGGTTGATTTGAAAAAGATTCTGGCAATGTAATATTGGCCCCAACCAAAAAAATTGAATAGTTTGTGGGGATTCTTAGTTCCCATAGGCTAATATCACAAAATTGTCTACAATTATGGACACATTCCCAAACCCCTCACTAATATTGTCAAGAAAAAAACATTTCTCTGGATTGAGGCAACTCAGCAGGCCTTCTTGTCTCTCAAACAGGTAATGTGCTCCACTCCAGTATTGACCATACCAGACTTCGCCAAATATTTTGTGATTGAATGTCATGCTTTAGGTATGGGCATTGGAAAATTATTAATGAAGGAAGTTCGACCATTGGTTTTCACCAGTCAACAAATAAGTGTAAAACATTTGGGCCAATCTACATATGAGAAAGAAATGATGGCCATCTTACATGCATTAGACACTTGGAAACTATACTTATTGGGGTGTTGTTTCCAAATCTCCATTGACAATCATAACCTAAAATATTTTTTAGACTAGCATTAATCATCACCACAACAAAATAAATGATTTTGAAAAAATGTTGGCATATGATTATGAGGTAATTTACAAGAAGGGGTGTGACAATGTAGTGGATGATGCCTTATTGCACCAGTTTGAGGATGAGGGCAACCTGTTATCCGTCTCTCTACCCATACAATATTGGATTGAAGAAGCCCATCATGAATAGTTCTCCCACCCTTATCTATCCCAGTTCATTAACATATTATGAGTAGATCCTAATTCCTTAAAGGGTTACTCTTGGAAGGATGAGGTTCTCCACTATAAGGATAGGGTGGTGTTGGCCCCAACCTCCACCATCAAACCCCACATCTTGGAAGAGTTTCACTCCTCTCCCATTGCTGGATATTCTAGCTTTCATAATCCTTATGCAAGTGCATGTTGCTATTTCTATTTGACTGACATGAAGCATGGAATTCTTACTTTTGTAGATGAATGTGAAGCATTCCAGTGCAACAAGGGGGAAATGATCAAGCTATCGGGCACCTTGCAACCCTTGCCACTCCTTGCTTCCATCTAGATGTATGTTTCCATGGATTTCATTATAGGTCTCCCAAAGTCAGGCAAAAAATCCATCATCATGGTGGTTGTTGACAAAATTTACAAATATGCTCATTTTTCACCCTCCCACACCCATTTACCCTAACATTAGTGGGTCAGATTTTCATGGACCAAATATTCAAACTCCATGGCATGCTAACTTCCATTATGTCTAATCGAGACCCCACTTTCACCAAAAATTTTTGGCAAGAACTTTTCAAGCTATAGGGCACACACCTCCAAATGAGTACAACCTATCATCCCCAAACTGATGGTCAAACAGAAGTTGTCAACAAATGTTTGGAGACCTATTTTTGGTGCTTCACCTCATACAAGTAGCAACAATGGGTATAGTGGTTACCTTTCACTGAATGGTGGTATAATACTAACTATCATAAAGCCACCAAGATGACGCCATATGAGGCAGTGTATGGCCATCTGCCACCTTCACCAGCTTCTTACATCCCTGGATATTCCAAATTATAGTCAGTTTATCAGCTCCTGTAGAACTGTATCACCATGATCACTAATATCAAATGTAATCTACATCAAGTTTAGAATCAAATGAAGCAACAGGTTGACCAACACTGTTCAGAGATGTCATTTCAAGTAGGCAACTGGGTGTCCTGTGACTCAAACCTTATTAGTAGACCTCTCTCAAAGAAAAAGCTTGCCAAAAACTAGCCCCAAAATTCTATAGGAATTATTAGGTACTTCAGTGTATAGGAGTAGTTTCTTACAAACTGGCCCTACCGACAACTTCAAAAATCCACCAAGTCTTCAATGTATCCTGCCTCAAGAAAGTTGCGATGAACAATTGCAGGGTTCAAACCATTCTGCCAAAACTAGATGAGGAAGGTTCACTATGGCTCCAACCTAAATAAGTCCTGAATACTCATGAAAGAAATCTAAATGTCCACATGATCAAGGAAGTCCTCATCAAGTGGAAAGGAACCTCTTCAAAATATGTGAGATGGAAACCAACCAATATTCTTCAGCAGTTTCCACAACTTCAGCCTTGAGGACAAGGTTGCTTTTGATGGGGGAGGGCATATTAGGGTCCAAACCTAACTCCCTTATTCATGTAATAAGCCTCATCAGAGTCATAGTTAGTTAGTGGAGTCAATAAATCCCATAAGTGGTTATCTGCATTATTAATAATTCTAAGTGGTTGACCCACATTATAGAAAAGGGACAACAATTATTTATACGCGGGCCATAGTTAATATATAAATTGGTTAACTAGTTTATGAAAGGGACCATTAGTAATTAGGGTTTTGGATATCATAAAGCTATAAATAGTCTTAGATAGCAATGGAATAATTATCACGTCTTATTGTAATTGATCTCTCTTCTGTTCAAGGTTGCCCCCTGAAGAGGAAAGTGAACATTATCTTCTGCTTAGGAATTATTAAAAAAATGAAGCAAATATAATGTATATCAAGTTTATAATCAAATGAAGCAACATGCTGACCAACACTATTTAGAGAGGTCATTTCAAGTTGGCAACTGGGTGTTCCTGCGACTCCAACATTATAAGTATACCTCTCTCAAAGAAAAAGGTTACCAAAAACTAGCCCCAAAATTCTATGGGAATTATTAGGTACTTCAGTGTATAGGAGCAGTTGCTTACAAACTGGCCCTGCTGACAACTTCAAAAATCTACCTAGTCTTCCATGTATCCTTCCTCAAGAAAGTTGTGGGGAATAATTGCAGGGTTCAAACCAGTCTGCTAGAATTTGATGAGGAAGGTTCACTGTGGCTCCAACCTGAATAGGTCCTTGATACTCATGAAAGACATATCGACGATTGCACGATCAAGGAAGTCCTCATCAAGTGGAAAGACACCTCTCTAGAAGATGCGACATGGGAACCAACCAATATTCTTCAGCAGTTTCCACAACTTCAGCCTTGAGGACAAGGTTGCTTTTGATGGGGGAGGGAATATTAGGGTCCAAAGCTAACTCCCTTAATCATGTAATAAGCCTCATCAGAGTCACAATTAGTTAGTAGAGTCAATAAATCCCATAAGTGGTTATCCGCATTAATAATAATTGTAACTGGTTGACCCACATTATAGAAAAGGGACCACAATTAGTTATAAACAAGCCATAGTCAATAAATAAATTGGTTAACCTATTTATGAAAGGGATCACTAGTAGTTAGGGTTTTGGATGTCATAAAGCTATAAATAGTCATAGTTAGAAAGGGAAGAAGTATCGAGTCTTATTGTAATTGAGCTCGTCTCTGTTGCAGGTTGCCCCCCTCGAAGAGGAAAGTGAACATTATATTCTACTTCTTAATAATAAAAATGCCTTTGTAGCTTGTCTCATTTCATGTGATATTTTTGTGTTTCGAGCCATATTAATTTGTATTTCTAGTATTTTGGTTTTCTCGCAGGTCAAGTGCATCACAAATTATGCACCTATTATGAAATTGATTTTGGGCATACTTCTTGCGGGTTGTTCATCCTTACATTCAAAGTGCACATTAAATAATGATATTACACATTTCTGACCACCTTTGTTCACCCTTTCAAACATCTTGTCAAGGAGCTTCATCGCACCTTTGATAGGTATGACTATGAAAATATTTACAAGAAAATCATTCATATTAGAAAGGAACTTGATGAATCTCTTGAATATTTTCACGATCATTTTATTCATTTTTGTTATGAATTTTCTAAGGATGATATTGATTGGAATTTTATGAAAGAGAAGTTTGAGTATCTTGTTCACATTTTGTTGAATCCATTTGAATATGAATCTCTTAAAAGACTTCCAACATTTAATGTTCATGGAGCTCTCAAATCTAAGAAAGAAGAATTTGTTGTTCCAGGTAACTCTTTGTGTATTCTTCATCAAACAACTCCATGCACACAATTTGAGTTTGAGAAGTTGAAAGTCAATTTTTTGATCTACCACCATCTTCTCCCACCCCATATGTTCAAAAATTGAAAGCAAGTTTTGATTGCGAATCTAATTTGATCACTGATATTATTTCATGTCATCCTCCATTAATTAGTTCCTTTAATCCTCCTGATATTGAGTTGTCACATTAACCTGTTATAATTTATTCTTCTAATTCTCAAGAGGATCAGGTGAGAGATGGAGTTAATGATAACTAAGAAAATTGTGATATATTTCATAATGGCTATGTGTGGGATTATAATTTTGAACAAGTATTTGCGATGAAAGATGTTCTTTCTTCTAATATCTCAAATTCTCCCTCATCTCTCACTCATTATCCTAACATTTTCCACGGCCCTATCACAATTGTCACATCTTTTGATGAGTAAGTCTTTGAGAATGTTAATTTTGATTATAGTTAGGAATGGAGGAATGTGTATTTTGCATTAGAATAGGGTGAGGAAAAATCTTCTCTTTGTGATCCATATCATATATAATTCTCTCAATCTGAAGAAACAAAGAGTGAAATTTCATGTTTTCAATCAAACCCTATCTATGGTTCATTAGATACTAAGGATTCATTTCTTTCTAACAAGGAAAATTATGATCATGGTTGTCTTGATATATTCATTGAGCCATCTAGTAACGACTCTATATCTTCAACTATCAATTATTCTAAGCAATGAATATTTGATGACACATCTTCTAGTAGCTTGGAACTACCTTAAGGTGTCGAGACACTTTAGCCTACATTGATGTTTATGTCAAGTTCTCATAGTATTGATGCTTGTTCCAAGCATGATCAGATTGACATTCTTTCTCGGAACAATCCTCATCAGGTGATCATGAACATGAAAGCTATAATTGAACCTATCTCACAATCTCTAGATCCTTATTTTTCACGATCCTATTTCTCAATGGTTGCATAAATCATACCTAGAAAGCCCATTTGTGAAACACAAGTTTTTCACTTTCTTCATATTTTCCAAGTTTGAAAGTTTGAAATAATGTTTTGTTATGAGGGTTTGTTGTAATGTGTACAATCATAAGAATGCATTAGCAAATTTTTTTGGGCATTCTTTCTTTTTGTGTTTTTCTTCTTGCATTTTTTGTCTTTATATTTACGAACATATCAGACTTTTTTTTTTTATGTGTTGCTCTTGAAGATATTTCTTGCTGATGATCCCATCGCCAATGTAGGTCACTAAATGCTTCAGTGGTTGCAATGGAAGTTTCATTGTAAGTGAGCCTATCCTATCCTTTGTTAGTTTAGGAGTAGGGTTAGTTTATTTTAGTTTGTTTCGCTTTCTGTTTTACTTTTTCCTTGCCCTTTTCTTTCCTTTTAGTTGTAATAAGCTTTGCATGAGACTATGTTATGCTTCTAGAATGAGCATGGAAAATTTCAAGAGGACATTGTATGACTATCAATGCTTGGCTTCTATTTATTCCTTCTCTTTGCAACGACCTTGCATATTTTAGTCGATGATGCCTAGATGGAAAATATGTTCTTTGTCAGAGAGAACCTTGGTGTAATTGTGATGCTTGAATCTATAACTAGTACCCTCTTCTCTGATCAGTTTTATGTTTGATCAGTTCTACCTTGTCAACCAAGTCAAGTAGAGTAAGGAGGGGAGGAAACTTAAACAAGTGGATTGTATTTCATAGGTGTATAAATATTATTTTATGAAGGGACAACTACTTTTTCTCTCAATAAGTCAGGATCCCTCTTCCATCCCATGAAACATACAAGTGGTGACACATAGTTCTATAAAATATAAAAAATAAATAAATAGTGAAAGAAGAGAAAGGATTCCTACGCAAGGAGGTGAAGCAAGCAACTCTGTCAGTGTACTTTCTAGGTTCACTAGTAGCAGAGCAATGTTTGTGTCCCTAAAGTGACTCCGTCAGGGTACTATCCAGGCTTGCTAGTAGCTGAGAAATGCTAGAGATGAAAACCAAGGCTCTAATAATACTTTCCAAATTGCGTAAATATATACTCCTCATCCCCAATCGAAACAACTAAGTTTTAATTATTTTTCCTACTGTGCTGCCGATGCAAAGAATAAAGGTAATATATCTTTAATTCAAGAAAAGTAAAGAAGATATGATAATAAATGAAATGAAAAATACTTCCTGAAGAGACAGACCTTGTTTATAGAGTTAGACACAAAGAGAGTTGGATTTCTACTAGTGTGTCGCCAAGAGTTGTAGCTACTGCAATCCCCCTCCAAAATTTTTCCAATGACATGATTTTGGAGCCTACCTTCTATGCTTAGAAACCTATCTTTCACTGTCATCGAGTATTCCTCTTGATTTTGAAGACCTATATTTGTAGGTAATTGTTGTGTTGACTTGATTAACTTGTCCCTATCATGACTAAATATTATCAATGATAACTAAGAAATTTCTAACACAATCCATCTCTTTCCCTAATATTACACTTACTGCCGGTCTTCACTCTTGGAATTGCACAATAAAATGTATCAAGAAATTTCACTAGGCTTTGAGGATCAAAACTACGCATTCCTTAAAGATAGGAAGCCCCTGATCACAAAAATTGCACTATCCCCTCTCTCTCAGTCAGAAACTTCGCAATTCACTGAGGCAGTGAACTGTGTAATCGCTTGTTGTTGGGAGTTTTGTAGTCCCTTCTACTAGTGTGAATGTGTAGTTTCCCAGAAAAGGATAAGTGTTATATCACTTTGTCACTTTTTATTTTATCAGTGTTATTTTTCCTATTTATTTTCATATTAGTTGGTTTTTAAATGGTTATTATCTTGTAGAGGTGTTGTTTCGGTTCGTCGTATACTTTTTACAAGTGTCGCATCGACTTCTATATTTTTCTCCTTTTAGAAGTTATTGTTGTTGGGTCATTTTGTGCATGTATGTTCTCTTTGATCCTTGTTTTTAACACTTGATTTTAATTTATCTAACTTCCCTTGAGACTGATCTACATTCCTTCCTCCTCGAACACTCAAATAAGAATATTTTCTCTCTCTTTCCCAGGTAGATCTTTGCAATCTTGACCAATTGTTACCCCTCCCAACTGTACATTTCACAACCTAATGGCTCAAGCCTCACCCTTGGCCTCTTATACTACACAATGCATAACCACTGGCTTCACAAACTATGTGTTACATAGTGCAAGGCCTCAAGCCTCAGCCTTGGCCACTGAGACTGCATAATACGCAATCTCTTCCCTTAGTCTGCCCATCTCAGACAACACATTGTTCAGTCTCAAGCCTCAAGCTCCTCCCTTTCCTATTGAGACTACGTAGTATGTTTTTCATGAGCCAAACCTACCTCCTTAAGCCTGGAAACTACGTAATCCTTATCTCTAGTGACTGAGTTTCTACCTTAGTTTTGATGAATGAACTGATTTTCATAATCTGAATTGTCTTCGCCATGAGTGCATCTTGTGATACAGGTACTTTAAGTTTTTGAGCTCATCTCTCTTTTATCAGTTCTTCTCATCATTCCTCCAAAGAGATCAATCTTAAAAGACACTATAGAGAGAAGCATTGGTGAAGTAGTTGAAAGTACCCCTATCACCATGCCTATTATATCAGACACCCAACTCTTTATTGAGAAATATTCAGATATCACTTGGCACATAGTTAAAGATGCATTCACAAACATGAGTTTCAAAGAAGATCTAGAAGGCATACATTTGTATATAAATGTCAAGAGCTCAGGCATTCAAAACGTTTCATGCAGATATCTTGCTTTCCTTTATGAAGATATCATTAGGTGCATCATGTTGCACATTGGTCTAAAGAGAATGACCCTATGCAGTGTTAGTGGATAGCAGATTGTTTCATATCTGGCGCATGGCATTCATCTTGTGTATAATTTTCCCAAGACGGAAGGATACATGGATTCTCATTTCTATGTAGTCAATAGTTATTTGAGCACCAAGGATGTTGTCAAATATTGGGTGAAAGTGCCATCCAAGTTTTGTCAAACACCCAAGAACATATACAAGATTAAGTCTCTTAATAAATTGTGTTCTAGTACCTAATTGTATTATGCTTCCAAATCTATGGTCAAAAGAGTATTGAAATATTTCTTGGATGTCGGGCATATCTTTTGCATCATATTTTCAATGAAGGAAAGATATTCAATAGGTCAGATTTTTGGCCCAACAACTGTTGATCAATGTGATCATTGCAAATAATACTCCCAAGGGAAGGCATGCCAAATTTTATATGTCTGCATACTTTTTATAGGGATTTGAAGAATACTTGGACTAGTTTAGGTAGATTGCTACCAAATGGGAGTTGGAAATCAACATAAATGACATGCACAAGTATATTGGTGGCCCTACCAAGATGAACATCTTGTTGTTCTTGTTGAAGAAGGAAACAAAAACTTGATCCAAGACTATATACCTAGATACAATGGAGGCTAGAGTCCACTTTCATCCTAATCCTATCACAAAATTTTGAGGGAATCGTCGCAAAATACAAATCTTGGCATTGTTATGTGACCGAAGATCTACAAGTTGAAGTTGTTGAGCTAGAGTTTCCAAAAACTCAAGCTTGATATGCTATATTATCTTATTATGCTTGTTTTAATAGATTGTAGCCAATTTTGTCTTATATGGGTATTTATAATATTGTATTTGAAATAAATTTGTAAGTGGAAGTCCAAGTGTTAATTGTGGAATATGAAAAGTCGTTAGTTAGAAAAAAGACAAAAGAAATCAAAGAGTCATGAGGGGAGTCCAAAGGTCACAAAGGGAGATTGATAGTCATCTCATAGGTTATAAATATACCCTCATAACTAATGTAAAGGGTTTTTGGTTGGGAATCAAAGTATTGGGAGCATTTTTTAGAGCCTTGAATTCTCCTGTTTGTAATAGAAGGATTATATTTCTTTGGAGAATAAAGTGTTTGCTTTATGTTCCACTATTAGGGATAGTTCCTTGTCAATTGTAAATGTATGTCTGGAACTTTCACTTTTAACAAAATCTTGGAGCCGACATGTATTCATGCATATGTCACAGATGTAGTAAGACTATTCTTGTTATGTTTGCGATATGTGTTATTTTATTTATGCTAATGCTTATGAACTAATTCATTTTCTTTTGTATGAATCTTTTTGAATGTGTGCTATCATGTTATTTCAATCATGGTTATACTATGAACTATTTTGCAGGTTAACTTATGATTATTTTACTATTCGTGCGTCTCTTTTAAGATAAGTACTATTACATGCTTCTAAGGGGCTCACTTTCTTTCCCTTTGGTGTGATGAACCTCTCATCCATTACACTTGAAACTTCACAAATTTCATACACTTTTTTCCACTAAAGTCATGTATACATCATTTTGTGCAATTATTGCAACCACGGCATGTTATTAAAACCCACCACTTTAGTGATCGATCATATTCTGATTTTTGGATCCTACTCCCAACAGTGTGGGGTCTAATTGGGACTTCACATTGGAGGGACCCCCTGCCCTCTTGGCGGCTTCCAACACCATCAACAACACCTAGACATTAATTTAGTAAAATTTCTAAAAATAATTATGGGACTCCCTTGTGGGAACTATTATCTTGGGTAGTGATTGTGTTAAGATGGGGTCCCTAGGGTAAATTTTGGTAACTTTTGTAATTTCCTTTTGTTTAAATGTAAAGTATCCATGAAATGTGGAAGCAGAGCGCAAAGATAGTCAGAGTCAAAGGGGCTTTAGTCCCTTAGGTGGGTAGGTGATAGGAAGGTTTTGAGACCCGCCCATGGTCCGCAGACCATGGTATTGTAAAAGAAAGGCTATAAATAGAAGAGTCATAGCGAGTATAAGGGGGAGATCTAATAGAAAATAATATTTTGTAAGGGCAAGTAGGCTAAGTAAGGAAATATTTGTTTCTTGTACTTAGAAGAAGAGGAAGGCTCTTGCCGCTGAGTGCACAAAGACCTTGGTAAGTTCGCGGGCCCCTACAGCTGAGTGCGTAGGGAAAAGGAGTATGTACTTGAAATATTATACTTAATAAAGATAGTTTTGAGCCAATTCTTGTGCATCTGTGTATTATTTATTACTTCTACAAGTTTCTATCTTTTCACTCTATAATGTAAATTATTTGAATTAATGGTTATCTTGTGCATGAAAGTAGTAGATCAGTGTTATTTATGCATTTTATGAATGATTAAAGACTTTCGTGAAGATATAGATATTGTTTAAGAGAATTTATTGTAATTAGATGTTTTTGAAGGGTTAGGGTTTGCGAAGATAGAAACAATCCATAGGAGCCACAGGAACCCATCACACATGACTCTTGATGTACAAAATTGGTTATGTTATCCCCCAATACAGCTTTGGGTGAGACTGTAGCCTGCGCTATGCAGGTTGTTACTGAAAGGGCCAACAGTTTAGGCTTTTGTTGGTTGGCTCAGATAACGTTGAACCTAGGTCAGGCCCCATCAAGTTAAAAATGGTTATGTTGTTAGGACAAAGATCTTACTAAAGGGATGTTTGATAAGTGGTTCCCTACTAAGAAAGAAATTGAGAAGTGGATCGATCGAAAAGGCATGCATTTGCAGCCCTGAAAAACATAAATCTGCGCTTGTCAAAGGAAGAGTGGTTGAATAAATACCTATATAAAGACGCACATGAAATATTCTTATGCTCTTTCCCCTATGAATTATATGAGTGGCTATCAAAATTAGCAGATAGTCAGGGTACATGGAAACTTGACGACCCTATTGTGTGGACCCTTGAACTGGTAAAGCATTTGGAATCTTCAGTAAACAAAATTGCGTGAGCCTTCGATCACTAGATTGACTGTATTTTGTGATGATTCATCACTGAATTCGTGATCGATACATCCGTTAGCTACAGTGAAGCAGAGCACAAGTTCTTCAAAGGCCCAAGAGGTAAGTACCTAAAATCTCTGAAGACTTGAATTAAGATGCTATTGTGTGAAATGTAGGTTATGCCTTTAAATTGATGTTTGGGACTACGCGAAGTGGAAGAGCATTAAAAAGAAACGAAGAATCAGGATTTGAATACATTCCACTATTAAGATCTTATGATAGCAATGAAGAAGGTAATATTCTGAAAGTGTGCTACAACTTGTAAGTCCTGGAATCGCAGGAATGCCTCGTCCATCCTCTGCACCTCTACCTCCACCTTCACCTCACACACCTACACCTACACCTCCACCTCCACCTCCCACCCCACCTCCAACTCCAGCTCCATCATTTAATATGGCAAATACAATGAAGTTGCATATGTTTAAGGGTGTGGGAACTGAAGACCTCAAACAATTTTGGTTTGTCGCAGATGCTATATGGACGACACAAAAAATCACTGATGACAATATGTAGAAAGAGCATCTATTCACAATGCTACAAGACAGAGTGTTGAGCTGGTACATCGAGTTCTACACATATAATCCCATTGTGATTATGCTAGAGACACAGAAAGCGTTGAATAGTGAATTCAAGAAGCCCAAATCTCAGGCTCAGTCTGTAACAGAGTTCAAGGAGATTAAGTAGAGGGTAAATGAGTCCGCATGGGACTTTGATCAAAGATTAAAATGTTTTATTCAATAGGCTAATATGAAAATTACAAATGCTCAGCATAGAGACTAGTATATTGCTTCACTCCTACCACATCTAAGAGTGCCATTGTCACAACAAAAAATAGGAATGCAAGCAAAAGAAGTGGATATCACTATGAGATTAGAAGCTTCACCAGTGTAGGATACGAATATAGGGGTACAATAGATTCAATCACAGCTGGCAAGCCTGCACATGGAATTGCAGAGCCTGAAGAAGGGAAAGGAAGCATATCCCGAGGTGTGCGCAGAAGTTTGGTGCCTAAAGTGTAAAGGCTAGGGTCATGACAAGGACCATTGTCCTGTTTATTATAACTACCTCATTGGGGGAGGTCATGTCCCTATAAAAATAGAAAATATTGTTCGATTGAGTGTGGGAGTACCCTTGTGGTGCACTATCTATCAAGTAGTTGGGAAGAACGCGACTGATAACTATCATCTCCTACAAAAATCTGTACAAATACCACAACAGTTATTATGTAATTTTTGTAAGTTAGTTAGGCATAATGAGTGTAGTTGCTGGAGCTATGAACTGACGATGGAGTGGACCCTATGTATATAATGTAGAAAGAAGATCAACCTCAGTATTAGAGTGAAAGTGCAGTGTGCAGAGGATTCCAAGGCCAAGGAAGAGGACGAGGGGGAGGGGATGGAAGGGGTTGTGGGCAAGTCATTTGTTATAATTATGGAGAGGCCAGTCATTTTTTGCATGACTCACAAAACCCAACGCATCAATCCTGTCAGTATTGTTGATAGTTTGATCATGTAATAAAATATTAGCCCGTCACTCATAGCAAAGATGTAGGAAAAGAAGATGCAGACACCTACACAAAACATTCAGATGATGAGAACAAAGCCTCGTAAAGAAGAGCTTACTATTAATAATGTAATGTGAAGTGGTGTTTCTATAGGAGAAGATAAGGGAAAGTAGTTGGAAACTGAAGGATGGGTGCGCAAGGCTGCTGAGAAGGAAGTTGGCTTCGATCTAAACTAAGATAAAGAGAACTTTATGGAATCCAAAAGAAGCATCGTTGAAGCCTCTACCTCAAAAAGTCAGGAGAAGTTTGGTAGAACCAGTGAAGCATAGAACGTAGATCTGTTGCTATTAGCTACCTTCCTGAAGACATGTATGAAGCTATTGAGGATAGAAAGGTAGTAGAATGGCTTCAAGAGTTGATTGATAATTGTACAGGGAAGGTCAACCCTCATCTAGAGTATTGCACTGTATGAAAAGTGGAGAAAAGCAAGAAATGAATAGGTCGTGAAATGAGGCTAACAGGGCAGATCAGAGAGTATGAAATGGAGCAGGTAACCCTCGATCTAGGATTGGATGTGAATGTGCTACCAAAAAAAACTTGGGAAAGAATGGGGAGACCTACGCTACAGTGGTCTCCTATCCAGATTCGTATGGCCAATCAGACCTACGCTACAGTGGTCTCCTATCCAGATTCGTATGGCCAATCAATGGAAAATCATTCCTAGGGGGTAATTGTCGATATTGAAGGAGTAAGTGCTTTGGCCAATTTTGAAGTAATAGAGATAGTGGATGATAGTAATCCTTATCCTGCACAATTGGGCATTGTCTAGGCCTTAGATATGGATGCAGTCATTAATCTCAAATGATATTTGAGTGGAAAGAACTATGGGTAATTGCCCCCTTAGATCCATCTGAAGGTGCACGATACACTAAACTAGTACACGATTATAAGGAGGAGGACGATCTGGATCAGATATATAAGATCACTGCGCGTGATGAGGACTGGATCAATCCTACAACAAATGGATGAATTACATGGGATAGAGATAGCTCCTGCACCTCAGATTCTGACGAAGAGCTTGAGCATTGGCAGAACATATTACATGAAGTCTCTTCACTGCACTGCAACGTGTTGACCAAATTGCTTCGATGCATATCCACAAAGGTAAGAAATATTCCTCATTATGATGGTTTAGATGATGTTAATTTATTTCTGGATAAGTTTGAAAGGGAGGTGCCAGAAGAGCATTGGTTCCAGGCATTAGATTTGGTGCTGCGTGCTACACCTTCCCATTGGTGGGGTATGCATAAGGATAGCTTCTCTGATTAGAAAGAATATAGGCGAATGATGAAGCTGAGGTTTGAGTATGCCAATACCCATATGACAGAGAAATACACTGGAAAAGACAATCCACGTGAGAATCTGGCATGGTGGACTAAATCTTGGGGAGAGGAACCTCAGACTAATTGGGTGCACATATTTTGTCATACTTTGGATACCATTCCGATGAATTGGTACCTAGAAACAGAGTTACCCCATGGTACAAACAAGTGGGATATTCTCAGGGAAAGTTTTTTATTAATTGATAAATTTGAGGATGGCTTTGAATGTATTGATGAGGCACTCCAAGAAATTGAGGAACTGGTATAATGGCTTCAACTAGACTATAATACGTAGCCGTATCATGCGTTGGAATGATATAATGTGACTGCAGAAGAAGAAGAAGGTGATCCTAGAAATATCACTATTTCGGAATTTGAGGGACAACATGAAGTTGAAGGACCCAAAGCAATAATCTCAAAAATAGAAAAACCTTTGAAGAATAGACAGGTAAACATTGGAACAAACGTGCATTTGAAGTTTGCTAAAATAGGTGACTATTGGGATGAGGATATAGTTGATAAGTTCACGGAACTACTACGCGAATACCAAGACTTGTTTCCCACCAAGTTCTCAGATATGAAGGAAATAATAGGGGACCTGGGGTGATCAAGATTACTTTGAAGCCTGATGCAAAGCTTGTAAAACAACAACCCTACCATTTGAATCCCAAGTATAATAAAAAGGTGCGCAAGCAGTTGGACAAAAGGATAGAAGATGGGATCATTGATTTAGTGGAAGAATCAGACTAGGTAAGGCCTATGGAATTCCAGGAAAAGAAGCAATAGGGAAATCTGAATATGCGTAGATCTGAGGAAGCTCAATGATGCATGCATTCATCACCTGTTTCCAACGCCATTTACAGATGAAGTCTTGGAGAATTCTGGAGGGAAGGAAGCCTATTCATTCATTGATGGGTTCTCGAGGTACCATCTAATCAAGATCGCGTCAAAGGATTGCAGCAAGACCACCTTCACAATGGAGTGGGGATGCTTTCAATATATGGTTATGCCTTTTGTATTGAAGAATGTGCTTGCGATCTTCTCATGGGTAGTAATTACATCCTTTAAGGAATTCATCCACAAGTTCCATGAAGTATACTTTGATGATTGGATTGTATTTGGGTTGGTAAAGCACCATGTTGCAAGTCTGTGCCTTATGTTGGATACCTATCACAGACATTAGATAGCCCTGAATTTAAAGAAATGCATTTTCTGTGTCCCTTATGGAATATTGTTGGGACATGTGGTTTACAAGCAGGGGTTGATGGTAGATCTTGCAAAGATAGAAGTTATTGTCAATTTGGAGGCCCTAAGGAACGTACAACAGTTGCATGCGACAATGGGCTATATAGGGTATTATAGAAAGTTTATTAAGGCATATGCGCAAATCACTGCACCCATGGAGAAACTATTGAAAAAATATGCGACATTATGTTGGGATGAAGAATGTCAGAACAACTTAGACATTCTAAAGGACAAAATGGTCACTGCACCCATCCTGGTATTCTCGCATTGGAAGAAGGAGTTCATGTGCATGTGGATACTTCTTGTATTGCACTAGGTGTGGTGTTGACCCAACCAGGAGAAGGCGATATTGATCATCCTATAACTTTTTCAAGTAGGAATTTGTCTAAGGGTGAAAGTAACTATTCAACTGCAGAGCGTGAAGGACTAGCTATTGTGTACGCACTACAGAAATTCTGGCACTATCTATTTGGAGCACATTTCAAAATATATACTGACCATTCTACTCTCAAATACCTGATCAATAAGCATGTGTTGGGGGGGGGGGGAAGATATGCAAATGGTTGTTTCTCTATCAGGAGTATGATTTTGGGTTAATTGTGAAACCTAAATGATTGAATGCTGGTCCTGATAATCTCTCGGAGATTGAGTCTGGATAAGAGCGTAATAGTTTGGAACAAGGATTTCCTGATGCGTAGTGATCCAGATTAAATAGGAACACAATAAAGTACAGAAATAAACACAGATACAGAGATACAATAGAAATAATACTTCATTTCATTAATGGAGAATACTGAAATATGCTTACAAACAGAAATGGAAATAAACTAGCTCAGGCGATAGTAGTTTATCTCTGAGAAGAGATGTGGTGGTTACATGCCTCTGAACTACCTTACAATGAGGCTCACGGGCCTTTTTATTATTGAACAATAAGAGAAAACCCTAACCCAAGGAGATGTAACACCAAGAGTTTATGGGCCCCATTGGGGTGAGTTGGACAACCAACATCCCGGGGTCATGACTTGGTCATATTATAACCCGTTAGAAAGATCTCTCTGAGGACTATGACGAAAATGACAATTCTATAGAAAAAATCGCTAGCAGTAGATTTCCCAAAAAACATCGTTTAGGGCCTCAAAATGGCTCCAGAAGTTTAGGACTCGAAAAACTACTAAAAATAGTAAACTGTGCTACAATTAAGGAAACTGAAAAACTGAAAGAAGTAATGGTGGGGGTTGAAGCGGAATTGGTGAGTGGCTACCAATATCCACCTGGATCATTCCTCCCCCCTTAGGAAGCAATGGTCCCCATTACATTGAGTTCCTCCATGAGATGATGAAACTTTTGCTGAACTTGGTCCCTAGTGAGCCACTTGCCTTGGTGAAGGAGTTGGCCTGCTTTGACAACTTGATACAGTTGGATACTTTGCTGGCGAGTGTTCTTGACCTACGTGTCCATGATCCGATCAGTTGCAGATTTTTCCATGCAATCTAGATTTAACTTTGTTGGTGTGAGCTGTTCTACAATGCCGAATGTTTCTAGTAATGGTGGAAAGTATGGTCGAAGGCGGTCCACATTGAACACTGGGTGCAGGCCAAGGAATGGGGGAATGCTGAGCTCAAATGCATTGTCACCTACTGCCTTGGTAATGGCGTAAGGACCATATCAGAGTGGTCTGAGTTTCCAATAGGCTACAGTAAGGCATTCCTTTTGCAAATGCAACCAGATTTTGTCGCCCAACTAAAACTTGTGTGGCACCCGATGTTGATCATGTCGCTGCTTGTACTTGGTATTTGATTTCTCCAAAATATCGTGGACCTACTAGTGGATATGTTGGATGTGCTCAATAAAGTTGTTTTCCTTATCTATTTCGGACTGGACATGCGCCGAATCTGCCTGAGTAGTTGCAAATGGCATGGCCACATCAATGGGACATAGTGGCTGGAATCCCAAGCCCACCTGAAAAGGGCAGTGGCTAGTCGAGTTGTGGAGAGCTTGGTTATAGCTGTGCTGAACATAGGGGAGGCTCTCATCCCATATGCATGGATGCTTTGAGTTATACATGCGCAGAATATGTATGATCATCCTGTTGACAACCTCTGTTTGGCCATCAATTTGGGGACAGAAGGCTATAGACCTAGTGAGTTTGGTGTCCAACATCGACCAGAGATTGAACCAAAATGTACTAAGGAACCTGCTATCCTGATCTAAGATGATAGACTGTGGGATCCCAAAGTGTACCCCCACTCATTCAAAGAAGAGTCTAACAGTGGCTTCTACTGTGATATTCTTCTTGCGTACCACCATAATGGCCATCTTTGAGAACTTGTCGATGACCACAAAAACAAAGTCATTTCCATGCTTAGTAAAAGGAAGGCCTGACATGTAATCCATGGAGATGGATTCCCAAGGTTGACTAGGGGTAGGCAGTGGGGTATATAGGCCTTGCTTCTTGATGGTTGCTTTGGTAATGGTGAAGGCAGTGCAGGATCTGATGTACTTCCCGACATCCTGTTGAAGATTTGACTAGTAAAAATACTTCTCCAGTACAACCACCATTTTCTCGACCCCAAAATACCCAACAGTCTGACTATAGTGTGCTTCCCAAATCATCTTGGCACACTCGCTTGAAGGAACACAAAGGTGACTCAGGTGGCATAACAGGGCATCCTAGAGGTGAAAATATGGAACATGTTGACCCTCCAAGAGTCTTTGGTATGTGTGGCTGAATTCTGGGTCACTTTCATAGAGAAGTGGCCACCCTGAAGTCTTGTGCCCACAGGAGTTGAGAACAGTGGTTAACGACATGATCGGTGGTCGACTGAGGC
This sequence comes from Pinus tabuliformis, assembly GCA_031772625.1. Classification (NCBI taxonomy): domain Eukaryota; kingdom Viridiplantae; phylum Streptophyta; class Pinopsida; order Pinales; family Pinaceae; genus Pinus; species Pinus tabuliformis. Next base: position 352,911,520 of record CM062818.1, on the reverse strand, counting down.
AATTTGCAACATTATTGGTGCTCCCCTTCCTATACTTGATATTCAAATGGAACTATTGCAAGTATGTTGACCACTTCTGATGGCGATCATTCTGCAACTTCCCTTGGGTCTGTATGAACTGCAAGTGTTGATGGTCTATGTGGATGACCGTTTCCTTCCCCAAAATGTAATGCTTCCATTGTCAGTAGGCTTTCACAATGGAATACATCTCTTTTTCATAAGTGGAATACTTCCGGACTGTGTCTGAAAGTGTCTCACTGTGATATGCCACTGGATGCCCCTGTTGAGTAAGGACTACCCCAATAGCATAGTCAGAGGCATTTGTCTCGATCTAAAAAGGTTGTTGCAAGTATGGTAATGAGAGCACTAGTGTCAAGCATAGGCAATGTTTCAACTCTGTGAATGCCTTTTATTGAGGTTCAGACCAAAATAATTTTTTTTTCGCTCCTCCCTTGGTGACTTGACTCAAGGGCCAAGTGATATGAGAAAATCCCAACATGAACCTGCGGTAGAAGTTGGCGAGACCCAGAAAGCTACGGAGCTCTATAAGAGTGGTTGGAGATGGCCAATCCTGAATGACTTGGATCTTGGCTAGATCCACATGCACCCTTGTTCATCAATAATGTATCCCATATACTGAACCTGGGTCATGCCAAAAGTGCATTTCTCCAAATTGGAACATAACTTGTGTTGCCGCAGTGTTTGGAGAACCTGTCGGATGTGGTGGAGGAGCTCTTCCCAACTCTGACTGAAGATCAGGATGTCATCTAAGTAAACCACTACAAATGAGTTGGTGAATGACCGTGAGATGTCATCCATTAGCCTCATGAAGGTTGCACGAGCATTCGTCAACCCGAAAGGCATAACCAACCATTAGAAAAGGCCCTCCTTGGCTTTGAAGGTAGTCTTCCACACATCGAAGGGTTCGATTGGTACCTGGTGATATCCTGACTTCAAATTGGTTTTTCTCAAATATTTTTCCCCCTTCAGTTGGTCTAGAAGGTCATCAATTCATGGGATCAGGTACCTATTCCGGACAATGATCTTGTTCAATGCCCGATAGTCAATACAGAGTCTCCAAGTCCCATCCTTCTTTTGTACCAACACGATCAGGCTCCCATAGGGTGATGAACTTGATCGGATGTGACCTTTCTATAGCAGCTCCTTAATCTGCCTCTTGATTTCATCACTCTCCAGAACAGAGCGCCGATAGATTGGTCCATTGGGCAGCGTTGCACCTGGGGTTAGGTTGATGCAGTGCTTAACCTGACAGTGTAGAGGATCCCATGCGGGGGAGGTGAAGATGTCCTCATACTCGTCCATGACCTTGTCCATCTGTAGTTGTCATGTTGAGGGGCCCTGTCTGGAGGTCGTGGCCACCATCTTCTTCTTTCCTTGAGGGCATATCATCAGGGAAACAAATTTCCCTGTTTTTGAAATGAGCTTACTGCATTGTTTTGCAGTAACCAAAGAGATGGCGGTAGGCGGTGCTACCTCCGGTATCATGTACAACTTATTTCCTAAAGAAATAATAACAACATGAGGCCTTGATTCATACACAACATGTCGCTTCCACAAGTATGGTTGGCATAATAATACATCATAAAAATCAAGGGGAGCAACGTCACATAATACCTCATCAGTGAAGGGCTTGATGTTGTATGGAAGGCAACACTGTTGACTCACACGAAGATCCTGTCCTTGGTGAAGCCACCCGATGGTGTACGTTGTGGATGCGTTGTGGGCGATAAGTCCAACCACTTCATGACCTCTGCCGAAATGAGGTTCTTTTGGCTCCCATTGTCGATAATGAAATGTAGTGGGGAGACCTTTACCCACATCTAGGAGTGGAAGAGGCACTCCTTATCCTCTGGATCTTCGCGTTCCTCCTTCTGGATCTTCATGGTGGCAATGGTGGCATTGGGCTCCACATCGATAATCTGCTTCCCTTTTTCATTCCCTTATCAAGTTCTAACTCAGAGTCAAAACATGCATCTGATTCTGAAGCCTTTAGCTCAATCACGAGTGACTGTTTGGCCCCACACTCACCTGTGTTGTGAGTGGAGCTCTTATGGAACTCACACCACTTTCCTGTGTCCTTTTTTGGCTTCACGACGCTATTCTTTGCTTGCGGCTTTGGCGAGTTGCCCTGGGCCGCCCCACCTTGGCTTTGTCCTTTCTTCTACGGTTTTGGGGCACCTTTCCCCTGCTTCAGATTCAGAGATCCAAAGTCTCGCTTCTTCTATTTAAAATTTTTCTCGATCTTGACGGTAAATTGGTATGTCATGCTGAGCGAGGAGATGTTTAGGAATTCTATTTCGTCCTGGATGTACCTATGCAGGAAGCTACGGTATTTGAGTATGAAATGCTGCTCTGAATCCTTGATACCCAACTTTGCGCGAAGGGTATGAAAAATATTGGTAAACTCTGGAATGTCTTGGTCCCTTCCCTGCCATAGCATGGTCCACTTTATGTATTGATCCTCATAGCTTCCGACAGGGTAGTACTACTCCTTGATGGTAGCTCGGAATGAATTCCAAGTGGGTATGGCTGAAAATAGTGAGGTCTTACTTTCATCCTTTTGCTCGTAGTAGGTTTCCCACCAGTCCTTAACATGGGGGCGGCTTTGAGAAGAGCAAAAGTAATGTTTTCCCGATCGAAAAAATCATGAATAGAAAAATACCCTTCTAGCAGATTTATCCATTTATCTATAGCGTCTGCATCTATTTGAACCTAAAATATGGGAATGTCAAAGTTAACTTGTACCTTAAAGGGTTTGGCACTTCCAGAGTAGCTGCTGGAAGTAGATGTGTCGCCCCTGGGTAGCCATTGAAGGATCTGAGCAAAGTTGTCCATCATCGCATTCCTTTGTTGCTCGAGGGCCTCTTCAAGCAAGATTTTGATAGTATTTCCTACCCCCTCATATTTCTTTGCATCCGCCATGGGAGGTCGTCGGAATTTGCAAGGCTGGTCTTGCAAAGGTTCGACCAGTTCAAGCCCTAACTTCTTATATCCCGACCTCGTTGGGGACATGCAAGTAAAAATAGAGAAAGAGAAGACCAATCTGATACCATTGATACAAATTTAAACAGGAACACAATAAAGTATAGAAATAAACATAAATACATGGATGCAACAAAAATAATACTTCATTTCATTAATGGAGAATATTGAAATATGCTTACAAATAAAAATGGAAATAAACTAGCTCGGGCGATGGTAGATTATCTCTGATAAGAGATGTGGTGGCTACATGCCTTTGAACTACCTAACAATGAAGCTCAAGGGCCTTTCTATTATTGAACAATAAGAGCAAACCCTAAACAACCAAAACCCTAACCCGAGGAGATGTAACACCAAGATTTTATGGGTCCCGTTGGGGTGTGTTGGACAACCAACTTTTGGGGTCTCAACTTGGTCATATTATCTCTGTTTGACACGCATGATAACCCATTGGAAAGATATCTCTGAGGATTATGACGGGGAAGACGAATTGAGACAAAAAAATGCTAGCGATAGATTTCCAAAACAAAGTCGTTTAGGGCCTCAAAATGGATCTGGAAGTTTAGGACCCGAAAAACTGCTAAAAATAGTACACAGTGCTACAATTAAGGAAACTGAAAGAAGCAATGGTGAAGGTCCAAGTGGAATGGCGGGTGGCCACCAATATCCACCTGGATCATGTAGCTCTTTGTTGTTTGTGTTGCAAATGATCACTTTGTTGATATAATCCAGTTTTTAACAACTGGCACGGCCCCATAGGGATATTCTATGCAACAAAAGAAGGAATTGGGGGTTCATGCGGATGACTTTTCTGTGATTGTTGGACACCTATATAAAATGGGTTGCGATGAGATACTGTGCTGATATGTCCCAGAGTTTGAACGGCCAAGCATCCTTGCTGAGGCACTTGGAGGAGTGGCAGGAGGACACTATGCAGGGAGAGAAACAGTGTAGAAGATCTTGCATGCAGGACTTTGGTGGTCAATGTTACATAGGGATGCAAAAGCGTACTGCAGGGCATGTGATGCTTGCCAAAGGATGGGGAGACCATAGCAGAGGGATGAATTTCCTTTCAATCCACAGATAACTTTGCAAGCATTTGATAAGTGGGTGATTGATTTTGTGGGTCCGATCTAGCCCCCAGGGAAGAAGACTGGAGCACAATATATTATTACAGCCACTGAATAGTTGATGCGATGGGCGGAAGCACAACCAGTAAAGGAATGTATTGTGTCTACCACTGCAAAGTTTATATTTGAGTATATCCTATCCCAATTTGGATGTCCTAAGATATTAATGAGAGATATGGGTACACACTTGTTAAACGAAATGATTGTCGTTTCTAGGTGTATCATCAGAAAAGTACACCCTATCATCCTCAAGCTAATGATATAGTTGAAGCTTTCAAAAAAAATCTAGAGGGAACTCTAATGAAGGTTTGCAACACATATAGATCTACTTGTAAAAATATGATAGGCCAAACCCCCTTAAGGTTGGTCTATGGGTAGGAGGTTGTCATGCCCATGGAATATATTGTGTCGAGTCTAAGGATTTCAGTGCTAACAGATATGGTTGATCGTGAGACTATGGAGGAGAACCTCATGCAACTGATGAAATTGGAGGACGATCAGTTTTTGGCAGGATTTCACCAACAAGTACAAAAGGAGCGTGAGATGGCATGGCATGATCAACATATAAAGTAGCGCACCTTCTAGGTTAATGATTTTGTCATATTATATGACAACATGTTTATGAAATTCCCTGGAAATTTTGAAATGCATTGTTTGGGACCATATGTGGTCAAGGAAATGACAGAAGGTGGTGCAGTCCAGCTCGCGAGGCTGAATGGAGAATTGTTTCTGGGAAGAGTCAATGATAGTTGATTGAAATTCTACAATGGTGATCCCACCCTTGCGCTATGAATATATGATGGTGAGATAGTCTTAGTACTCCAAGTAGCTGCAAGGGAGTACGAGACTATAAACTACACTACCCAAAAGTTGGAAAGAGAAATTAAGGGGGTTGTGTGATGGAAGAAAGTAGTGCGTCGAGAAGAGTTGCGCCAAGAGAGCTATGCCATAGAGGTTGGTGCCACGCAACCAGGTCAAAAAGTAGTTGTTGGGTGCAATGTAGATGAGTGGATGGTAAAATTTCCATTAGGAGTAGGGAGGGCCCATTTATGGGGCAAATATTTGGAAATCTACCGCCAAAGATGCATTAATGATAGAAAATTGGAGGGAATGGTTGGATTTGAATTCAAATTTTCCTATAAATTTGGCAGGCTGACTAGCATTTGAACACTTTGATTTCAACGAGTTTGCCTTAATCTTTGCTGCTAGAGAGATTTTTATATGTATGAGAATATTTGGGAAGCCCTTTTAGCATGACCATAATTCACCAGATCACTTGAGTGGCACCGAGAGACCATCTTTGGGAGAATGACAGTCACTTTGCTCACAACTGAAGTCACGCCATCTGAAGCCGCACCGTCCGCTAAAGTACCACCCCTGTTCCTATGAGAGTTTCAGTTCCTAGGTATCATCAACCTAATTCCTCTACAGTTTCTAAGAAATAGAAGAAGCCACAAAAACTTCCAATGAGGCAATCACTATGGAAAAACCCCACAGAGATTCGCCAAAAGGGGAAAATGGACAAGTAAAATCAGTCGCATGAGCCCCTTGATCTCAATGAAGAAGAGCTTCACAGAGGCATTGAGGAAATGGATGCCGAAGAGGATGAGCCTATGAATCGGATACGAAGTATATTCCACATTGGAAAGGCCAAGGTGCCTAAGGACTGAGACACTGCCAAATTCATGGTTTCTACACCACTGCTGCTAGAGAAGGTGGTGTTTGAGGGCGCGCTATTAGGGTGCATTCCATTGCTCAAGCTGGAGGATTGGGACTTGGAAGACCATGAGAAGTTCCCGTAGCTTGCGCCGAATAAATATTTGGTGAAAATTTACTATGAAGAAATCGAAGTAACATGACTGGAGCCAATGAAGTGGGTCACAAGAGTTGAGAAAGCAGGTTTGCTAAACATGCTCTGGGTGTTGCATTTCAGCCAGACAAATATTGACACAGTTTGTATTAGGAAATTTCTCACCTTGGTGCATGATGGGTATCTTTGGCTAGGAGAATGCATCCCTATTATTAACATGCGGATCTACATGATCAATTCCTTACCCTATCAAGGTGTCGATCCAGTAGAGGCATTTGGAGAAAAATCAAAAGAGAAATAGCTCGCGGACCAGATGAAGAGTGAGTTTGGCTTGGTGAAGAAGTCGTGCGGATATTCTATCCACTCCATTAAAGACCATGTGGTGCAATTTTCCACACAAATCTTGGCCTACAAGATCATGTGAAAGTGTCACACGGATGAGGTTCCAGCACTGATGATTACATTAGCTGCACAATGTGCTAAAGGTGTCTAGTATAACTGGGTGTAGTACCTCTGTAAACAGTTTTTGGAAAGCTGTCATGAAGCCCCGGATGAGGGAAAGGCATTCCATTATGCCTGGTTATTGTTGTTGATAGTACTAGTAGCATGGAGGATGTCGGAGGACAGCCAGTTTCCTCTGCAAGACCTAGACCTTCCGGAGGCAGTGAAGTTCACTTCGCTCTGGGTGACCAAAGATGCAACATGGGTCACGGAGACCAAAATGTTTTGGGTGATTATAGAGTTGGATCCCCACATGGTGATTAACCAAAGGCCAAGGTTTCCACCTACTCTATATGAACAATTGGAGCCTTATGCAGAATTCAAGGTGGATTTCCATAATGTCTCAATCCATGCTTTACGGGATCCAAAGAAGACGTGGTATAGGTTACCTTACCTTGTGGGTGAGGCAGATGTACAAGAGATCATCGGTAAATGGCTATGGGACTGCCTGGTTCCATTAGATCTAGGCATGGGCATAAGCAAGGCTGGGGAAAGTATCTCTGTGTAGACCACAACAACACAGAAACAAAAGGAGGAAGAACTAGTTGCAGCTTAGGAGAAATATGCGTAGTAGAAGGAAGTTGTTGCTAAAGAAGCTGTTATTAAGGAAGTTGCTGAAAAAATGGGCGGAAAAGGAGACCACCATCAAAGTTGAGGGGTCTGACTCCTAGAATACTCTAGACCAGGAGGAGTTAGATGTCGAAGGAGGGCAGGGGTGCGAGGAGCTGGAAACCCCCTTTGAGCGCAAGAATAGGCTAAAGCAGACAACATCGCGGCTGAGAAAGAAGCAGAAGTACACCAGATTCTCCCAGGTGGATCTACTAGTCCTCACTGAGGGGACTTAGATGAGATTGGAGATAAGCTCTACAACACGAGAACAAAACTTTGTATGCAATTCGAGCATCAGTACTAGTAGGCGTTGGGAAATGTGCAAAAGGATATGCGTGATTTGTAGATCTAGATGGGGCAACTACAAGCAAGTGTTGGCTAGGCAACCCTGCAGCAAGCGAGCATGACTATGCTAGATATAGATTGGACTCTAGATCTCAAAGTCATTCAATTACCAAACAGGGCCCTGCGCACCCAATTAGAGGAAGCAAACACCCAATTGGCATATATCAAGGATTTGGATGTCAATCACGTGACACTCCCTATCCAGACCCTCCACAAATTGCATCAAGGTGTATCTGACAAGCTAAGGGTAAGGGAGCACTTTGCACTGCTGGTAATCAACAAAGTCAAAACCAACAACCCATAGATCTTTGAATAAAAGGCACAAGCACTAAAGGAAAAGGAAGAACTCGCTACGTGAAACCATCAGTTAGAAGCAATGCTTACATAGGCATGTAATGTGCTGCCAGAACTCAACATTTCCATAGAACAAGAATCAATAGAGAAGATACAAAAGTTGGTTGCAACAGTCAGGGAATCCAAGGATAAAATCAGCCAAGTTCGATTTGAACTATAGCTACAGATTTCGGAGCTGCAGTTGAAGCTGCAACTGATAACTCCACTAAAAGTTCGAGAGAAATGCGGAGGTGTGATTAAGGAAGGAATGGCCACATTAGATGCAACAGTCAAGGACTACACTGAAGCACTTGAGTAGGACATGGAGCTTTGGACATCTTTGCAAGAGGACCCCACTCTGTAGAAGATCGGCATAGACCTTAGGGAAAAGCAGCAACAATATGATGAAATAAGGTTGACTGTGTGCACTTTGGCACCAGTACAACGGTTCCCATGGCTACAGGAGGGAAAGAAGCTGCAAACGGAAGTTGAAGAGCTGCCCCAGAAAGAGGCCATCTTGAGGGCCATAACACAGCCTTAGACAGAGGAAGCAAGACAACCCACTCTGTCAATTCAGAACAAGTTAAAGGGCATCCAAGAGACACAAAGAACAATGGGCCTCGCAGTGGAAGGCCCTACAACAAAGAAGCTCATCGAGGAAGTACAACAGGCAACTATGCAAGGTACAACTGATCTAACGGTTCTGAAGATGAAGTTCCATGAACTCCAAGACAAGACTGTAGTGCCAGCCGAGTGAGTCGAGGACGAGTCACCAAATTTTGTTGGGGGCATGTTGGGATGGGGTACCTAGGGTAAATTTTGGTAAATTTTGTAATATTTTTTTTGTTTAAATGTAAAGTCTCCATGAAATGTGGAAGATAGTAATATTCAAAGGGTATTTAGTCCCTTAAGAGGGTAGGTGATGGGAAGGTTTTGAGACTCGTCCATGGTCCACGAACCATGGTATTGTAAAAGCAAGCCTATAAATAGAAGATTCATAGCAAGCCTAAGGGGGAGATCTAATAGAAAAGAATCTTTTGTAACGGAAAGTAAGTTAAGGTAGGAAAGGTGCATTTCCCTATACTTATGCGAAGGGGAAGGTTCCTGTAGCTGAGTGCACTGGGAAAAGGAGTCTGTACTTGAAGGGTTATACTTAATAAAGACAATTTTGTGCCAATTCTTGTGCATCTGTGTATTATTTCTTACTGCTGCAAGTTTTTTTATTTTCGCTCTATAATGTAAATTATTTGAATTAATGCTTATCTTGTGCACAAAAGTAGTAGATCAGTGTTATTTATGCATGCTAAGAATGATTAAAGGCCTTCGCGAAGATCTAGATAATGTTTAAGAGAATTTACTATAATTATTTTTTTTGGAAGGGTTAGGGTTCGCAAAGATAGAAACAAGCCCTAGAAATTGCAGGAACATATCACATAGGCCTCTAGATGTAGAAACTTGGTTCTATCATCTCCCAATACTTCTTCGGGTGAGACTTCAGTCTATGCTACGCAGGTTGTTTCCCAAAGGGCCAACAATTTAGGGTTTTGTTGGTTGGCACAGACAACATTGAACCAGGGTCAAGCCAACACATTGTTCAACCTTACTTCTTTTATGTGGCTTCTCCTTCCCAAGTCTTGCCAACCCACCAACTCATCGCACGTGTGCCCATGCCGAGTGGGATCCATGGTGTGCACTTTGCATGACTATTAAAATTTGGCAGCTCAGGGGTGAATTTCTCCTAGAAGAAATCATATTTTTCATTTGTTTTTGAACCACCTTCAATAAAATTTCATTTTTGAAAATTCTAATATGACTTTCAAAAAATAGTAAGTCACATCTCAATTTGGAAGTGACTTTCCAAAAATAGAATGTCACATCTAAATGATCAAGGATGATATTAACGTATGGAATCCACTTTAAAATAAATTCAATAATGATTATACAAGTCAAGAATTAATAATTCTTTCCTTACTAGTATTATTATTATTATGATGTTATTATTTATAAAATAATCTAAAGTCATTCACCTTTAATGGATTAATAAAAATGAATTCTCTGATGGAATAAGTAAATTAAATTGAGAATCTCTTACTTGGAAACTCAAATCTCTCTCTTGAAATAAAATAGTATCTCCAAACTTAAGAGAATTTAACTCTCCCTCACTAATTCAATGTATGGGAAAAGTGTAACTCCTCATTAAATGCACTGGCAACTCCTCTCATGTCTAAGTGTAACTCTCTCTGTCCCTAATTTGAATTGTAACTCCTCAAGACAAGTGTACCTCTCTCTCTATTCTTGGGATGCGTTACACTTCTCCTCATGTAACGCCTTCCTCATTGAATTTGATTCTCCTATTAATGGATCAAGGCATGAATTCATTTTGTAACTCCTATCATTTCTCATCTATTTAAGCATGAACAATTGAGAGTTGATAGTAGCATGTTCATTGTGAAGAATGAGATAAATTGTTGAGTGTATTCAAGAGAAGTGTGAGAACTAGTGAAGAGAAAGAGCAAGGGAAGAGCTACAGCAAGTGTGAAGGAAATCATCTAATCAAGAGAAGGATAATATCTTCAAGCAAAGAGAAAGTGCACCTAAACTACAATTTCATTAGACATTGGTGAATTTATTCATTCTCATTCTCTCTCTCTCTCTCTATCTCTCTCTCTCTCTCTCTCTCTCTCTTGCTCTCTCTCTGTACTTTGCTAAAAAATTGAATAAATCTAATGGAATAAGAATCATTTAGGTTATCTCCCTTGAGGGATTTTTCCCTAGTCATTGGACCAAAATATCAATGTCTCATATTTTTGATTGACTATCCTCATATGATCCTTAGTTTTATGTTCTATTTATAATTGATGATATGAAAAGTTTTGATGAATAAATTTGCATTCTAATTAATTGCAACAACATAGTGTTATCACTCAGAAGTTTTCCCTGGAAGTTATCAAAAGAAGGAATCATCAGAGGTAACCACAAACCAATCTTTTAGGCTTAGGTTCTAGCCAACCTAAGTCTAGAGAGGGTTCTCTCTTTATAATTTAGCTTTGTTTTTATGGGATTTTAGGCTAGTTCTTAGTGTTCATGGGGTTTTGTTTTGAATTGAAGGTTGGGTGGTGGAATTCTTAGAGCAGATGGATAAAGCTAGGTCTTAAAGCCATTGGGCTATGGATTTGATAAATGGATAGCATAAAAGGACCAGATCATTAAAGGGAATGTTCACATGGTAGGCTAGCAAAGCAAAATGAAAATCTTCAAGTCTAATGGATGGAAGGATTCTAACCAGGGTGAAAGGGCACTTAAGAATCCTTGGACCGGGATCATAATGAAGAACAGAGGGTGATCATGAACAAAGGGCAATTAAGAATCCTTTGTTATAGACCAGAGGAGAAACTACAGAAATAAGGAGTAGTTAAGAATTCCCTAGCTAAGATAGTTAAGGAAAAAACATTCAGAATGTAAAATAGTCAAGACAGAGTGCATTCAACCAATTTCTGAAATATCATTCCTTGTTATGCATTTAAATTTTAGAGAAACAAACAAGATTATGAAGAAAAATAAGAAAAAACAACAATAAACATGAGAGAATACTTATTTGTATTTCGCTTTATACAAGAATCCTGTAAAATATCTTATCTTTATTCCTTGATCCAACAAGCCAATCCAGTCATTGATACAACAGAATTTTGATTTGAGAGAAAAAGTTTATAGAAATGTCATGGAATACACACTACATACTTCGAAATATGAAGTATTACAAAAAATAATTACAAATATCTCATAACAGTTTGAGATTTAATCTAGGGAATAAGATATCTTCATGCATGAAGATAGAGACGGATGTGAAACTACTTATTGCTATCCCTTTTATTGTGGTATTGTTGGCTGTTTTTGTTGAGTTTTGAGCCGTTTAAGCTGGCTGAAAGTTGTGGTATTTAACACTGGAAGCTTCTTTACTTTGATCTTTCACTGATACTCTTAGACTCTGTTACTCTTTGACCCTCCTTATCTGTCTTTCACCTGTTTCACCTGGATGCCTTCAAATTTACTGTGGTAACTTTCTGATGTAAAACTTTTTCAGAGTAAATCTGTCATTTTTTCCCACCATTCTACCTCAAGCAATCTCACCTTCAACATTCTTTTGTAAATTTCATCTGCCTTTGTGTATTTTGCAAAATTAGGCTTGGTGAGAAATAAATGTTTTACCTCATGTTCTAGGAAAAACAGGTTCTCTGATGTATCATATAATACTTTGCCAGTGGCAAAGCTTTAATGCCTAAAGAGCTAGCTTGTTCCTTGGCAAACCTCCTGAGTCTATCACTATAGTCCAATTGGGTCATGAGTTTATCATTAATAACCATAGGACTGGGAAGGCCTTTGTCCCTCAAAATTTGAAATTTAGGCATAAACCTATCAATGGCTACCTGCATGTTATGGCATTTTTCTTCTAAGTTGAGCATGCGGTTTATTTTGGAAAGAACCTTTTTAATCTCTAGGATGGCTTTAGTCCTATCGTCTACACCAAGCTCATGGAGCTCATATTTTTTCTTACTGTTCAGGAGGTGGATGAGTCGATTTGCAACCTCAGATGGTCTCCTAATTCTTCCCTTACTTTTTGGATAGCCTTAGTGGCTACCTTCACCAATTCAGTTTGCTCAAATATAACTTGGATTGATGGCCAAATATCATTGACAGAGTCAATGATATTGGCCCAGAGCATCTCTTTAGTCTATCCTAGTGGCTTCTGCAGTGTCAAATCTTTCTCTAGGACTTTGATTTTCTCACCCATCCTTAGGGCCTTCTGTGTCTCTTCTCTTTGCTGAATTTGGGCAAGTTTACAATCAGTTTCTAAGCTTGCCACTTTCTCCTTTAATCTTTTGAGCTCTGTAGCTTGGATGGACATCTCCTCCATAGATTTTACCAGTTCTGCTATTTTTTTAGTTGAAGTACCTGCTGCTGTAGTGGACTCAGTTGTAATTGGCAGTGCTGTGGTAGGTGGAGTTGTAGGTGCCAATGATGCTGCCATTGTGGAAGGAACTGTTGTTGTCACTGTCGGGATGGTAGTTGTGGAAGTTGTGGACAAGTCACTTTTATTGGATTGAATTAAAGTGTCCAATTCCTTCTCTATTTCTTTAAGCTGGTCATTTAGCTTTAGGACTAGGTCCTCTTATCACTCAGGTTGTTCCCCGGGAAAATTTTAAGGAGGGAATACGAACGAGGTAACCACTAACCAGTCTTTTAGCTATAGATTCTAGCCAATCTGCAACCAGAGAGGGCTCTCTCTTTATGATTTTAGATTTTTTTGTTATATGTTAGGCTAGTTATGAAGCACAAGTATTTGTTTGGTGTTTGGAAGGTGACATTCAGTAAAACAGGGCAGCAAAGTATGAGAAGTTCAGACCATTTGGTTAATGGAGTCAAATGAAAATAAACTTCTGGGTATGGTTTCTTTGGAAAAAGGAGAAACTATAGAGCAAGATAATTAAACATAGAACAATTTTAAAGCTGTAATGAGATGAAATGAAGTCAAGGAATGAAAGGCAATCAAGAATCTTTCATTATGCTAACAGAGGGAAAATGAATAAATATTACCAAGGAGCAGTTAAGAATTCCTTAATTATATTTAGAGTGTAAGAACCAGGGAGACAGGAGCAGTCAAGAATTCCTGCCTATGCTAGTCCTGAAGAAAACACAAAAATTGACAGGAATTGAACACAGAGTACAACAAAGTAAATTCTGGGCTATTCTTTTTTCCTGCAATTCAGAATATGATATATAGATGATATATAAAACATAGGAATAGTAAACAAGAGTTAAAAAGACTTATTGATCCATGAGGTAACATGAGAATTCTGTAACATATTCTTTTGCCATTAGTCCCACAACCAGCAAGTTCATCAGCAAAGCATTCCAGCAATCTTTATTCAGAAGAGTTCTCAAAATTTACAGCGCAGGTCCAGAATGATATTCACCAACCAACCCCCAATACATCTCTAGGGGAGGTATTTATACAAAAAGAGTTACTAACTATCTCATGGGGAAAATATCAAGCAATAAATTTATCCATCTACTTCTTCAAAGGCAATAAATGACATTGAAAAGAGAGCGCAATGAATGTAGGAATAATTTCCACTGTACTGGCTACCTTAGGTGGTCTGCTGTATTTGAATTTTTTATTTAACAAGTCGGCTGGTAGCTGTCTCTTTAATTTGAGTCCCTGCATTGCTGTCCCAGCCCTTTCATCTACCCCTGATTGTGCTTTAATGCATTTGGCGTGAATTCCTTCCTTTGCGATTTTTAGTTTTCTGATATATGACAAGTGCATTTGAATTTTGATTATATGCAAATGATGAAAAAGGAACAAGCACCAAAACTACCTTGGTAAAACCTCCAACATGCTCTGCCACCATTGGTCTGTTGGAAACTGGTGTCTTTGTAGTTTTATCAATATTTCATTAGCTTCAGTATACCTGTAGAAATTGGGTGGGACTTCAAAAAGATGTGTTATTTCATCTTCAATATAGAACAGATTTTCCAACTTGTCATACAAGCTTTGTCCAGAGGGAGGTACTTTGTCTTCTGAAGTGCTTGATGATGCTGTAATCTGATTTGCAACATATGTGTTTACCCTGTGAGCATATTGTTCATGTGTCAACAGCCTCTGATTGCTGGTTAACAAACTGGGTAGACCCCTCTTCTGTAGGGCTGTAAAATTTTCTGTAAATGCATTTATTTCTACTTGCATTTCTTGACATTTTCTCTCTTGATTTTGTACAAAACTCTTCATAGTCAGTACCTTTTTAATTGTCAAAATTGTACCTATTCTGTCCTGAATATCTAGAGCTGCTTGTTGCTCTCTGGTATGAGTATTCGAAAAATGGATTAATCTATTAGCCTGTTCTGGCATGTTTCTTAATAATGCTTTGGCCTTTTGAGTCTCCACTCGGGCTATTTCTACCAATTCAATTTTCTAATGAATTGTTCGAATTGATCTCCATTGATCATTGATGGACTGGCCAATCTTAGTCCACAAAATTGTCTTGATTTCTGATAGAGTTTTATGCAGAGTCAGATATTTCTCCAAAGATTTTACCTTGTTTTCCAAGGCCCTTACCTCTCTTGTTTTCTCAACCACCGTTATCTTTGATTTATCATAGCTTACCTCCAACTTGGCTAGTCTTTCTTTAGCTTCCTTTAGCTCTGCCATTTGGAGTTCTAAGGCCTTTAGTTCCTCCATAATCTTTTCCATGCTCATGCTGGCATCTGGCACTGTTGTTGTTGCTGCTGCTGAAGTGTCTGTGGCTGATGTACCTGTTGTTGATGCTGGGGCAGTGGGAGGAACTGATGTTGTTGCTGTAGGAGGAGCAGGTGTAGCTATTGGGGCTGTTTGAGCTGGCTGAGAGGCCAACTCTCCCTGTTTTTCCTGTAATTCATTTTCCAAAGCTTGCTCGATTTTGGCCAGTCTTTCATTCATTTTAATTAACAACTCCATCAAATCTTCTTCTTCTTTTTCTTTCACCATCTCTGTGGTCTGTGGATGCATAGTAACTGGCAGTTTTAACTGTTTCTTGAGGGCAGCTATGTCATCCTCCTTTTTCTTTATTAGTGATTTTATTTTCTTGGGGTCCTTGGGATTATGTTCCAGCTCAATGATGATCTTCTAAGGAATTTACTCTGTTATCCTTGGCCAGAGAAGATACCCTTTCCAACTCTAATTGAGCAGATGTACTGTTCAGTGAATTCTGCAATTGCTGAGCTAGTATGGCTTTATCTGCTAGAGTGGAATAGACCATTTCACCTGTTTGTTTGTGCAGCTCAACCTGGTCCAAAGGGTGAATGTCTTTGGCCAGAGCCTCTAGATTTGTTCTAATATAATCGGCAGCTGACTGTGGCTGCTGCATTGTGGGCTTGAAATGACTCAAGATCAATTTCCCTTCCTTGATATCATAAGCAGACATCAATCTCTGCTGCTTGGCCGGAGTCATTTTGAGGAACTGATCATAAAGTTGCATCCTTATTGGCTCATTTTGTGCCTTGATCTCCATGAATGGCCTCTTAATATCTGAACTTTGTTTGCTTTGTGGCCGTGCTGATGAAATTTCCATAATAGGCTGCTTTCCAAATTGCTATCCATGAGAACTGGTAGGTGATTTTGTCCCTAGGGAAATTAATGGGTTGGCTGCCCTTTCACTTCTTGGACTTTCAATAATCTCCTCAATAACTTCCTCTTCAGGTAGAGGATCCACTCTCTGCCTTTTTGCTTCTGGCTGTTTTGCTGGCCCACTTATGGGTGTGGCCTCTTCCCGGTCCCTTTTTCTACCCTTCTCCTCATTGAGAGGAGTCTGCAATGATGGAATCTCTGGTGCATGGGTTTGGGCAGGAGGAATTTTCCCTTGGCCTTGCTGCTGTGATGATGTAGGTTGATCTGTGACTTCTTGTTGTTTTGAATGCATCACTTCTTTGCCTTTGGATGTGCCTGCAGGAGGAGTATCTTCTTGGGCAGTTTGTTGTGAAGTTGTAGCAGTTGATGTGCCCACTCCAATGTGTTGAGGCAATTTGAATGAGACCTATCCAAAAGAGTCCAGGTCAAGAGTTTTTTCAAGGTTTTTCATTGCCTGCTCCATTTTCTCTTCTTCAGTAATCTGTTCTACCAATGTACCTTCTACCCATTCATCTTGATTAGCATACTGTTCTATATCAGGGATTCTACAATGTTCATAGGCTAATATCCTATACTTTGTCTTTCTATCATTGATAAATCCTTTTGGGTCATAGGATACCTACCAAAAACTCCTTTTTAGTTTGAGCTGCTCACTTAATATCTGTTCAGCATCTTTCCACCCTTCCTTTTTGTTAAAGATGAGGGGGCCTAGTTGATTTCTTAGCTTGAGGTGAGCCTTTTTCTTGGCCTCATAAAAATGAGTCAAATCTAAGCTAATAAATTGCCTAAAATACTCAAGGGCAAACAATCTCATAGGCACATATCTTGGCAGCTTGTAGGGGCACAATTCATAGCCATAAATCCTGATTTTTGTGTGAGTTTGGTAAAAGTACCAATCACCTATTTTGTAGCTTTTGGACAGCTGCAAGATTTTTTGCATTTCAGCTGTGAGCCTGGGAGGGGGACTTGTCATCAGCAGAGATGAAACTGGATATATGAATAGGTCAATGAACTCATAATAAGTATAAGGAGAATTATGGACTATAGGGAAGACTGGGGTCCAAAATATGACAGATCTCCTTTCTCCTTTTGCATCCAATTTGTTGACAGGGAACTAAAAACTATTTGTTTGATAGTATAAGAACAGATGATATATATAGGCTGTAGACTTGAAAACCCTTCCCTATTTAGGCTCATGAATTGTTCATGGATTTTGTTGCTAATGAAGGTGGCAAAGTCAAACTTGATGGTAGGAGGGTGTCCTGGAACAAAGGTAGAAATCACAGCTAGAATGGCTTCATCAACATACTCGTTCTAAAACCCAGGACATAGGATATCATGTCAATAATAGTTCTCCCAACTTCATTGAAATAGACCTGGTGAAAAGGAGGTGAGTCTTTGGGTTGGGAGTCTGGGCTCATAAATAAGTTGGAAATTTGGCCTATTTCTGCAGAGAATAGTTTGGAGCCTTGGTCCAGCAAATGTTTCATAGACAGAGGAGTCAGAGGATGATTAGGCTTGAAATGCAGCATCTCATTGATTAAGTCAGGAGTGATATAGAACAAGACAGTTCCATTTGGGGACAAGACTGCCCTTTGAGTAGGCTCATAGTTAGCACAACACAAGTGGATTATGTTAGGAAACACATTGACTGATGGGAGATAATATCTGGGCAGATTGGACTCCCAGATGCCATAGAGATCAGTCTTGTTTAGGTAGTTGTTCCTAATTTCACAAAAGGTTTGCAGATGGTCTTTGATAACCCTTAGGTCCTGTATTTGGAAGTCCCTATCAGCTAAGGGCAACCATTCCAACTCCTTGTGTGGTGCATTCAAGGGGGTAACATTAAGGGCAACTGGAGTCTCCATTTTTCAACTCTCTGTGATTTTTTAACTTGAAATTTGGAGTTTTCACAGCAACAGTAGGTAAAATAGAAGTTTCTGGAGCTCTCTGTGGAAATTGCAGGTGGAAATAAGCTTAATTTCAGCTTGATGGGTGATTTTGCAGAAGGAACACAGTCCATATGTTTTCTTTGGGAAAAATGGGCCGAACAGAGGTTAAAAACAAAGGTTTGGGGGCAGCACTGCGTTTTTTTAATTCGAAATTTGGTTCTATGGGAAATTTTGGAGAAAAACTTGGAGAAACGCAGTTTGGGAGAAGAATTTGGGTAAATACCTATTTTAGGGATGCTCGGTGCACAATGTGGGGGGTAGAGCGAGTTGAGGTACCAAGCAACGAAGTTGAATTGCCTGGTTGGTGGACTGTGCAGTAACAATGGCATTTTGGTTGTTGAAAACCATGCAAATAACACGCAAAACAAACAAAGTGAAATGGGCAAAAACAACGTTTTAACGGATTTTTGACAAAATTTTTGAGTTTGGCGGGTTTTTGGAACGCTTTGGTCAGGTGACGTCAGCATGACGTCATGATTTTGTCATATAGCGGGGGGTATGGAGGCTAACTTGGCAGTGACGTGGTGGACACGGCGGATGATACTGAGGCGGGGTGGTGGGTGACGTGTTTGATGACATGAGGGTGAGGTCAGGTGGGGCAGGGGCATAGGCGGTAAGCGGTTTGGCCCCCGCACCGCCTTTGGGCCAATGTGGTTTTGTTAGAGGGGGAGCAATCATGCCGGGCGTTTGACGCATGTCTTGTGTATGGCAGCAATACCGCCCATCCCCCGGACGCTATCGTTCGCCATATGGGGGCTCACGATATGGATGAGGACCGTCCGATCTAGGGGATCGGATCTGACGGTTGGCAGCATGGTAAACTGGCGGAGGAGTAATGTACGGGGCCCGCTATAATATTTCAGCGTTTTTAATGTTTTTGCAAAGAATTGCAGTGTAATGCGATTTTGGGTTTCGTAGGTTGGTTATTTAATTAACCAAGTGATAATTAAATCCCATGGTATATCTACGCGGCTAGGGTTATTATAAGGTTCCAGGTGAACTTATAATTCCCGAACATTATGGTGTATGGCTATATTAAGTCGGGGGTTGGGATATTTAGATTTTTAGGGACTTTCATGCTATTTTATGTATAATAGGGGCGGGGAAAACTTTCAAGAGGAGTTATATAATAAAGTTAAAGTGTTAATATGGTTTTATGGATAGAAAACGCTAAGTTTATAAGGTAATAACTTAGGTTTTTAGGGAAATGGAAGTGAAATGAAATGATTATTTTTACACAAGAAATGTGGTTTGTTTTGCCTGAGTAAACACAGAGTTCCACTTAGTATTTCTCATAAAATGAAACGAACTAGGACCATTGAGTAGATCCCAATGTCCTTGAGGGGATGTTAGTAAGTGCTCATGGAGAAATGAGAGGGGAATATAGTCATGCTCCACCTGAACTGCAACCACCTTACCATGGTATTGGTGGTATTCATGAGATAGATCATATTCAACAAGAAAAAACTAATCACCAACCTGCTTGTGCAACATCCAACTGCCTACCCATCCTAATACACCTAACATTTTTTCTTCCTTTTGATTAGGTGCATTTGAACTAGCAAACCCTTTCTCTTTTGTTTTCTTTCAGCTGTCCTCCTATCTAAGTCTGCCCTTATATCTTCCAGGGGCTCAGATTTAGCTGTTGAGCACCCTTTCTTCTCTACCTAACTACTGATCTGCCAAGCTTAAACTGTTTGAACAAACCTTATTCTCTAATTCTAAAACAAGAAATTTAATCATGGACTGGCCAAGATTGAGCGGTTTGGCCATCCATCAAGTGTGACAAAGGTCACTGATTTCATAATTTGAACTTCTTTGCAAAAAATAGGACAGTAGTGGCATTTTAGACTAGCCCACTCTCTTGGTATTTTCTTTGGGGTTTATTTTCTTTCTTTCTTGACCAATTCATTCTTTTTTCCCTTTGATTTTTCTTTTAGGGCATACCCTCTTTACATTTTTTTAAAATTTTTGATTTTTGAAAAATATGGAACCTTTGCAGCATGGAAAGGATGATCATATTTGGCATTTCCATAGTCAATCATGAAATATGACACCTATTAGTATAGGAACCTAATAGTGGCTCCACTTAGGGATGGCTTTTAAGGATGAAAAGCTAAGAACAGTAGGTCAGATGGCCTTGTTTCCAACTCTTGCTGCAATACGAAATTTCCTTCTGCTGTAAAACAACAAACTATATCTTTGTGGCATATATGCATTTTTCATGAGCTGATTTGAACAGAATTGCAGCCCTGCCTTTGACAGTTTGTCTGAGCATTTTCCATTAGATTTTAGCTCCCAAGACTTCTTCTTCTCTTCTTCTGATGAACTCAAAATATAATACAAAAATGTGGCATAATTCCTTCCTTTTTCCTCAAAATTTGCTACATCTTATTCCTTATCTCATTGCTGTAATAAATTGCTGAAAGTAGACACTATTATGTACAAAATACAGTCCTAATATGTTAACAAATAGGATCGAAATAATGCTTGAGCCTCCGACCATTGACTGGCCCATCCTCTGGTTCTGTACCATCTAGGCTTCTCAGAAAATAGGTGTTGTTTCCTTGTACAACCTGAATGAAAAAAGGTCCATTCCATAGGAAATCAAATTTGCCATGTTTTCCTTTATCTTCCCTTCTGGAATCCCACTTCAACACTTTGTCACCTATGAAAAAATCTTCTACCTTTGTCCTTTTGTCAAAAATCTTCTTCAGTTTCTCTCGTAAGATCTGAGATCTGTGATACACTTCCTCTCTAGTTTGTTGTAAATGAATTGTTTGATTGATTCTTCTCTGAATATTATTTGGTTTTGCTTGTATTTCTTGCAGTAATTTAATCACAGGGATTCCCAAAGATGAAGGGAATATAGCCTCCATACCATAAACCAACTCATAGGGGCTTGTTCCAATGGATCTCTTTGTGGTTAACCTGTCTGCCCATAGTGCATTAACAAGCTTTTTGTTCGCCAATTCTTCTTATTTTCCTCCAATACTTTCTTTATGACATTGATCAAGCTTTTGTTGGATGACTTAGCTAAACCATTACCTTGAGGGTAATAGGTTGTGGAATGGCCCAAGGTAATGTGGTACTTGTGGCAAAAATTGATCATTCTTTTGGATTTAAAGGTAGCAGCATTGTCTGTTATGATCTTTTCCGGACAGCTAAATCTAGAAAGAATATTGGTTTCTAAGAATTGCATGATGATTGAGTCATTGGCTTGCTTACAAGGGATGGCCTCTATCCATTTGGTGAAGTAATTTGTGGTAGTTAAAATCCACTTATGCTGGTCAGAAGAGGAAGGGTGAATTTCTCCAATGAAGTCTAAACCCCACTGTTGAAATGGTCTCTCAGTGGAAATGGGTTTTAGGGGTAAAGGTAACAGTTTTCTCTTGCCTTCAAATATTTGACATTTATGGCAAGAAACTACAAATTTCTTTACATCAAAAAATAGGGAAGGCCAATAAAAACAAGCTCTTAGGATTTTATCAGCTGTTGACTTCCAATATAAATGTCCACCACAGTCCCCTGCATGAAATTCTTTCAAAACTTTGTGAGTTTCATTCTGTGTTAGGCAATTCAGAAAAATACCTTCATGACTCTTCCAAAATAAAACATTGTCAAGAATACAAAACTTTGAAGCTTTCATTTTCAGGAATCTCTTTTTAGTTCTGGATAACCCTGGAGGAGCTTGCAGGTTTAACGATACATGAATTATATCAGCATACCAAGGTGATTATAATAAGGCTTGATTGATCTGTGGAGTCGCCATCTCCTGTTCGTTATCCAGTTCATTGATGTCAAGGGCTTGAAAATTGGTTTCAGTCATTAATCTGGCTAATCCTTGTCCTTTTATCAGTTTTGTTGGCTTGGTTTCAAGGTCATATTCCAAAATGTTAGCTATCCATTTGCCTCTTTTCCCTTCAATTCCTTCTTGATTCAGAATGTCTTTGACCACGGCATTTGGAACATAAGCTATCCCATGAGAGTACAAGATATAAACTCTGAAATCCTTGATGGCTTTTACAAGGGCGTAGGCTTGTTTTTCCATGATTTGATATTTGAGTGGAGCATCTCTTAGTGCTTTTCTGAAGAAAGCAATGGGTTTCTCACATCCTTGATCATGTTTTTGTAATAGGAAAGCAGTAATAGTATGCTCAGATGCAAAGGAAAAGATTATGAAGTCTCTATCAAACTTTGGGCTTGTGAGGACCGGTGTTTTAGTTAAAGCTATTTTGATATCTTCAAAGGCTTGTTTAGCTTCTATTGTCCATTTGACTTTAGAATCTTTCTTCAGCATGTTATTCAGCAACCTTATTAGTTCAACCAAGTTGGGTATGAATCTTCTTAGGAAATTGATCTTTCCTAAAAAAACTTGTAGTTCTTTGATGTTCCTTGGGTGAGGCACTTGGAGAATAGCTTGTATTCTTTCTGGGTCAATTCTGATGCCATCTTTTGAAATTATGTGACCTAAGAGTTTGCCTTCTTCTAGGCCAAACAATGATTTCTTTGGGTTCAATGATATGCCATATTTTCTGCAAATTAGGAACACTTGTCTTAAATGTTCTAAATGTTCTTGATCTGATTTGGAAAAAGCAGTGAGATCATCAAGATATATGACTAGGAAATCATGGATCTCTTTTGCAAAGGCTATGTCCATTGCTCGCTGAAATGTGGCCCCTGCATTTTTAAGTCCGAAAGGCATTTTTACATATTTGAAGGTCCCCCATGGTGTTGTAAAGGCAGTTTTATCTTGATCATCCAGGTGAACTAAGATCTGATTAAATCCTGAGAATCCATCTAACAGTGAGATCCTAGAAGCTCCCACTACCCTTTGTAAAATGTGATCCATCTTTGGTAAGGGGTAGTGGTCTTTGAGAGAGACTTTATTTAGGTTTCTTAAGTCAACACACAGTCTTATCTCTCCCGTCTTCTTCCTGGTGGGCACTAGATTTGAAATCCATTCTGAAAATCTAATAGGAGCGATTATTCCAGCTTGGTACATTATTTTGACTTCTTTCTCAATGAGAGGAAGAAGAACAGGATTAACCCTTCTAATTTTTTGTTTAAACGGTTTTTGATTCTCTTTTAAAGGTATTGTATGTTGGATGACCGAAGTATCATAGGACTTGAGGTCTTCATAGCTCCATGCAAAGACATCTTGAAACTCTTTAAACAGCTCAATATATTTCAGTTTTTTATTTGGAGGCAAGGCTTTGGAAAATTTTATCATTTTAGGGTCCTCTGCAGTTCCTATATTACAGTCCTCAATTTCTGCATTCAAAGGCTACATTTTTGGCTTTCTTGGTATATCATTTGAATCAAAAATATCCTCCAAAGGAGTTAGGCCTGTGGGCAAAAAATTATCCTTCAACTCAATTACTTCAGATTCTCCATCAGCAATTTCATCAAGGTCCATTTGTTTCAACTCTTGTAAATTTTTGATAGTAAATATGGTTGGATGCAAAGTGTGATTTGTTGTTCCAACTGATATATTTTTCTCAATTTTGTCTATTTGCTGTTGATCACAAAAGCTGCTTGTGTCTATGTTTGTGCTTGATAATTCTTCTTTCAAAGTCAAGAAATTATTGATTTGTGTATCATTTTCAAACACTTGCCAATTTTTTACATTATCTGGAACAGAAGGTCTGTGTTTAATTTTAGCAGTGAAGTGGTGATTGGGCTCAAATGGCAGCTTACAAGTGCTGGCAAAAGTTGCCAAACTGTGAGCATGTAAGTTATGCTTTCTTGGAATTTTGGTGAGCTGTGATTCTAAGAAGGTGTTGAGTATTTCAATTGCTGCCCCTCTATAAGCTCTCAGCCTAAGATCATTTGTAACAAAGTTCCCCTTCATCTGTTGGATAATCAAATCTGAGTCCCCTATAATTGAAACTTTAGTTGCCCCTAGATTTCTAATCGGTTTGAGTCCCAGCAGAAGGGCTTCATATTCGGCCATATTGTTTGTACATCTAAAATTCAGCCTATATGCATGTCCTTGAGCATGGTCATTTTGCATATTGTGTATCCAAATCTCTGCCCCTATTCCTAATTTATTCACTGACCCATCAAACTCTAAGTACCATAAGATTTCTTGATTGTAACTAGCCTTAGGAGTTTTGGAAACTATCTTAATGGGCAGATTTGGATTTTGTAACTCATATGGTTTGGCTTGTTTGTTTGTTGCATCAATCACTTCAATAATTTTTTTATTTTGAGCAGTAGATTCTTCATTTATGTCTCTTCCTTGTGCTAATTCTAGAAGTTTGTCATCAATTTTGGGGCAAATTTCAGCATTGTACAAGATAGACGAATCCATATCAGAGTGCATGGAATAAATTGGGAAGTTTTGGGGTTTCTCTTGACTACTGACCACATACTTCATCAATTTTTCTAGGTATAATCTTTTTGGCTGGCCAAAGACTGAATGGTGGCTTAGGACATATCTAACTGCAAAGATCCTTGTAGCTTTTCACCCCAAGATCTGGATAAAAGCATTCCATATTTAGGTGGGATATCAGCTACCACCACATCCATTAAAATTGTCTTGGCGGGGTATTGTACTAGAGATACACACAAATCCTTGATTAGGCCTAGACACTTGACCTGGCTGGAATCAAATGAGAACAAGTCTTTATATGGCCGTGTGATATCTAGGTCCAATCTTTCCATTATAGATTTAGGCATCAGATTATGGGAAGCTCCTGAATCAAACATTGCATTATGCAGCACTTTATCATGAATGTTTAAGCTTACATAGAATGGAGGGACTCCTCCATCTATTGTTTTACCATTTACCTCAGGACCAAAAATCAACTTTGGTTGGTCATCTAAGACATTCACTGAATCTCTATTCTCTGATATTTGAAGTGACCTACTAATTTGTTCCCTATAAACCTCATGTTTATCCAATTCGGACAGTGGAATGGCTATTTTCAATTTGCCTATTTCTATTTCTAGGTTGAAAGGTTTTTCCACTTGAATTTTTATATTCCGAGCAGCAAGGTTTTCCCTTTCTGCTGTGTTTTCAGTGGTTTTTTCTCTATCAGAATTGTTGTTTGAAACTGGATTTTCTTTGAAATTATTTTCAGGAGGGCTATTTACATTTTCTTTTGGAGGAGAGGAGGTGGATGGCTAATTTTTTAAGGGTTTCGAGTCTGTTATGTCCTCAACTATGGGTTCCTTTGGGTTGAGGTCTGTTTTAGCAGGGAGTTCTGTCGGGGCAGCTTTATCCTTTGCTTTCTTAGGTTGCTTGGTATCTTTCAGCTTGCTAGGTTCAGGCACATCTACCATTCTTCTTCTCAATTTGTATTGTTTATGAACCTCATAGACAGCTGCATCATATCCCTCTCTGAAGTCAAATGATTCTCCGGATTTAGTTTGGAATTGGTTGAAATTATGAGCCTCTTGATCATCTTGTGTTAAAAAGATTTGTTGTTCACTATTCAAACCCATTAGGTTGATTTGAGTATCCTCTATTGGCTCACTAGAGGTTGAGGTTTCGGCATAGTTTTCTTGAAATGGGGGTCTGATATTCTGATCAGGGCCAGCCTTCCCGGTGTTAGGATTTTGATTTTTTCTAAAGTTTGGATCTCTAGTGGTGTTGCTTGGCTGACCTTTAGAAGAAGATTTCCTTTCAATGGTTTCCACTCTATCACCCAATCTATCCATGTCTTTGATGATTGCATCTAGTTTTTGTTCAAATGTTGAAGGCTCTTCTTTGAAAGTAGTCCTTCTTTCAGCTCTAAATCGAGCTCTTTTAGAGATCAGATTGGCTTCTACACTAACAGCTATGATCTGCATGTCTTCTAGGCTAGCAGGAGCTCTTTCCCTTAGCTGATATGCCATGTCAGAGTCAAATCCATCAGGGAATTTGACTAAGGCTAAATCAGGTGGAGGTCTAAGGTTTTGAGGGATAGCATTGTACACATTGTTGAATCTAGCACAATAGTCTTGGACAGTTTCTTGTGGGCCTCTTTTTAAACTGTCATACTCTGATAGGATATGCAGTGGGTCTTTCTTCTTTTCCCATCTGTTCAAAAAGGTTTGGTATAGGGCATCCAGATCAGCAATTGTGTTTGTAGCAAGTGCCCTAAACCAAGTCCTTACTTCGCCAATTAAACTTTGGACAAAAAATTTCATTCTGACATCGTTATCATCAATTTCATAGTTTTCAAAATAGTCCATCATTTTCTTAGTATGTTGTTGGGCTGTGTAGGAGCCAGTACCATCAAAATATGTAATTTTGCTTTGATAGTCTTGAGGCATAGCCCCTGGATTTGCAGGCAACTGCAGAGGAGCATATCGGTTTGCCATATTTACAGGTATAAATGGGATAGCTGGAAGCACAGGGATAATAGCTGAGATAAACGGAGTGGATGGAGGAGTGGAAGAGGTGCTTTGAAGTGATGATGGTGAACTAGAAGAAGCTGCAGCAATAGTAGAAAGGACTGTTGCTTTTCCAGGAGGAGATTGGGTCAAATTTTGCTGAAGTATATCAAGATTTAAATCAGCAGAATGTTCTAGACTTTCTTGTCTTTTAAGATTTTTAGAGATCAAATTAGGGTTTTCAAAAATAGCTGGAGGATTAGGATCTGGATTTGATCTAGTGTACCGAGTTTTCTTCTTTGGAGCCAGCTTCTAAGTTTGTTTTTGGTATTTTCTGAAAGTATTTGTAAGACACTGTTTTTGACAATATTTTCCTAGGGGATTATAAATTGTAACAGTCTTGAATTTTCCTAAAGATCTTTTTGAAAATAAGAGGAAACTGATCAAATTTTTGGGACAACTGTTTAAAGCCTAAAGCTATACTGGAGATAGACTGAAGCAACTTTTATTTACTCCTGTAAATGCACAGCAAAAACAGTTTCAAAGGCTACCTGGCTAACTTCAGGCTCCATCTGTAGCTTTAGAAAATAGACAACAGTAACAAGCATAATCATTTTGTTCCCTAGTGGAGTCGCCAATGATGTTATCACTCAGGTTGTTCCCCAGGAAAATTTTAAGGAGGGAATACGGACGAGGTAACCACTAACCAGTCTTTTAGCTGCAGATTCTAGCCAATATGCAACTAGAGAGGGCTCTCTCTTTATGATTTTACATTTGTTTTGTTATATGTTAGGCTAGTTATGAAGCACAGGTATTTGTTTGGTGTTTGGAAGGTGACATTCAGTAAAACAGGGCTGCAAAGTATGAGAAGTTCAGACCATTGGGTTAATGGAGTCAAATGAAAATAAACTTTTGGGTATGGTTTCTTTGGCAAAAGGAGAAACTACAGAGCAAGATAATTAAACAAAGAACAATTTTCAAGCTGTAATGAGATGAAATGAAGTCAGGGAATGAAAGGAAATCAAGAATATTTCATTATGCTAACAGAGGGAAAATGAATAAATATTACCAAGGAGCAGTTAAGAATTTCTTAATTATATTTAGAGTGTAAGAACTAGGGAGACAAGAGCAGTCAAGAATCCCTGCCTATGCTAGTCCTGAAGAAAACACAAAAATTGACAGGAATTGAACACAGAGTACAACAAAGTAAATTCTGGGCTATTCTTTTTTCCTGCAATTCAGAATATGATATATAGATGATATATAAAACATAGGAACAGTAAACAAGAGTTAAAAAGACTTATTGATCCATGAGGTAACACAAGAATTCTGTAACATATTCTTTTGCCATTAATCCCACAACCAGCAAGTTCATCAGCAAAGCATTCCAACAATCTTTATTCAGAAGAGTTCTCAAAATTTACAGCGCAGGTCCAGAATGATATTCACCAACCAACCCCCAATACATCTCTAGGGGAGGTATTTATACAAAAAGAGTTACAAAATATCTCATAGGGAAAATATCAAGCAATAAATTTATCCATCTACTTCTTCAAAGGCAATAAATGACATTGAAAAGAGAGCGAAATGAATGTAGGAGTAATTTCTGCTATACTAGCCGCCTTAGGTGGTTTGCTGTATTTGACTTTTTGATTTAACAAGTCGGTTGGTAGCTGTCTCTTTAATTTGAGTCCCTGCATTGCTGTCCCGGCCCTTTCATCTGCCCCTGATTGTACTTTAATGCATTTGGCGTGAATTCCTTCCTTTGCGATTTTTAGTTTTCTAATATATGACACGTGCATTTGAATTTTGATTATATGTAGATGATCAAAAAGGAACAAGCACCAAAACTACCTTGGTAAAACCTCCAACATGCTCTGCCACCATTGGTCTGTTGGCAACTGGTGTCTTTGTAGTTTTATCAATATTTCATCAGCTTCAGTATACCTGTAGAAATTGGGTGGGACTTCAAAAATATGTGTTATTTCATCTTCAATATAGAACAGATTTTCCAACTTGTCATACAAGCTTTGTCCAAAGGGAGGTACTATGTCTTCTGAAGTGCTTGATGATGCTGTAATCTGATTTGCAACATATGTGTTTACCCTGTGAGCATACTGTTTATGTGTCAACAGCTTTTGATTGCTGGTTAACAAACTGGGTAGACCCCTCTGCTATAGGGCTGTAAAATTGTCTGTAAATGCATTTATTTCTACTTGCATTTCTTGACATTTTCTCTCCAGATTTTGTACAAAACTCTTCATAGTCAGTACCTTTTTAATTGTCAAAATTGTACCTGTTTTGTCCTGAATATCTAGAGCTACTAGTTGCTCTCTGGTATGAGTATTCAAAAAATGGATTAATCTATTGGCCTGTTCTGGCATGTTTCTTAATAATGCTTTGGCCTTTTGAGTCTCCACTCGGGCTATTTCTATCAATTCAATTTGCTCATGAATTGTTTGAATTGATCTCCATTGATCAATGATGGACTGGCCAATTTTAGTCCACAAAATTGTCTTGATTTCTGACAGAGTTTTATGCAGAGTCAGATCTTTCTCCAAAGATTTTACCTTGTTTTCCAAGGCCTTTACCTCTCTTGTTTTCTCAACCACTATTATCTTTGATTTATCATAGCTTACCTCCAACTTGGCTAGTTTTTCTTTAGCTTCCTTTAGCTCTGCCATTTGGAGTTCTAAGGTCTTTATTTCCTCCATCATCTTTTCCATGCTCATGCTGGCATCTGGCACTATTGTTGTTGCTGCTGCTGAAGTATCTCTGGCTGATGTACCTGTTGTTGATGTTGGGGTAGTGGGAGGAACTGATGTTGTTGCTGTAGGAGGAGCAGGTGTAGCTATTGGGGCTGTTTGAGCTGGCTGAGAGGCCAACTCTCCCTGTTTTTCCTGTAATGCCTTTTCCAAAGCCTGCTTGGTTTCGGCCAGTCTTTCATTCATTTTAATTAACAGCTCCATCAAATATTCTTGTTCTTTTTCTTTCACCATCTCTGTGGTCTGCGGATGCATAGTAACTAGCAGTTTTAACTGTTTCTTGAGGGCAGCTATGTCATCCTCCTTTTTCTTTATCAGTGCTTTATTGCCTTGGGGTCCTTGGGATTGTGTCCCAGCTCAATGATGATTTATTCTAAGGACTTTATTTTGTTATCCTTGGCCAGAGAGGATACCCTTTCCAACTCTAATTGAGCAGATGTATTGTTTAGTGAATTCTGCAATTGTTGAGCTAGTATGGCTTTATCTTGTAGAGTGGAATAAACCATTTCACCTGTTTGTTTGTGCAACTCAACTTGGTCTAAAGGGTGAATGTCTTTGGCCAAAGCCTCTAGATTTGTTCTAATATAATCGGCAGCTGACTGTGGCTGCTACATTGTGGGCTTGAAATGACTCAAGATCAATTTCCCTTCCTTGATATCATAAGCAGACATCAATCTCTGCTGCTTGGCCGGAGTCATTTTGAGGAACTGATCATAAAGTTGCATCCTTATTGGCTCATTTTGTGCCTTGATTTCCATGAATGGCCTCTTAATATCTGAACTTTGTTTGCTTTGTGGCCGTGCTGGTGAAATTTCCATAATAGGCTGCTTTCCAAATTGTTGTCCATGAGAACTGGTAGGTGATTCTGTCCCTAGGGAAATTAATGGGCTGGCTGCCCTTTCACTTCTTGGACTTTCAATAATCTCCTCTATAACTTCCTCTTTAGGTAGAGGATCCACTCTCTGCCTTTTTGCTTCTGGCTGTTCTGCTGGCCCACTTATGGGTGTGGCCTCTTCCCGGTCCCTTTTTTTGCCCTTCTCCTCATTGAGAGGAGTCTGCAATGATGGAATATTTGGTGCATGGGTTTGGGCAGGAGGAATTTGCCCTTGGCCTTGCTGCTGTGATGATGTAGGCTGATTTGTGACTTCTTGTTGTTCTGAATGCATCACTTCTTTGCCTTTGGATGTGCCTGCAGGAGGAGTATCTTCTTGGGCAGTTTGTTGTGAAGTTGTAGCAGTTGATGTGCCCACTCCAATGTGTTGAGGCAACTTGAATGAGACCTGCCCAAAAGAGTCCAGGTAAAGAGTTTTTTCAAGGTTTTTCATTGCTTGCTCCATTTTCTCTTCTTCAGTAACCTGTTCCATCAATGTACCTTCTACCCATTCTTCTTGATTAGCATACTGTTCTATATCAGGGATTCTACAATGTTCATAGCCTGATAGCCTATACTTTGTCTTTCTATCATTGATAAATCCTTTTGGGTCATAGGGTACCCACCAAAAACTCCTTTTTAGTTAGAATTGCTCACTTAATATCTGTTCAACATCTTTCCACCCTTCCTTTTTGTTAATGGTGAGGGGGCCTAGTTGATTTCTTAGCTTGAGATGAGCCTTTTTCTTGGCCTCATAAAAATGAGTCAAATCTAAGCTAATAAATTGCCTAAAATACTCAAGGGCAAACAATCTCATAGGCACATATCTTGACAGCTTGTAGGGGCATAATTCACAGCCATAAACCTTGATTTCTGTGTGATTTTGGTAAAAGTACCCATCACCTATTTTGTAGGTTTTGGATAGCTGCAAGATTTTTTGCATTTCAGCTGTGAATCTGGGAGGGGGACTTGTAATCAGCAGAGATGAAACTGGATATATGAATAGGTCAATGGACTCACAATAAGTATAAGGAGAACTATGGACTATATGGAAGACTGGGGTCCAAAATATGACAGATCTCCTTTCTCCTTTTGCATCCAATTTGTTCACAGGGAACTGAAAACTATTTGTTTGATAGTATAATAACAGATGATATATATAGACTATATACTTGAAAACCCCTTCCCTATTTAGGCTCATGAATTGTTTATGGATTTTGTTGCTAATGAAGGTGGCAAAGTCAAACTTGATGGTAGGAGGGTGTCCTGGAACAAAGGTAGACATCACAGCTAGAATGGTTTCATCAACATACTCACTTGTTCTAAAACCCAGGACATAAGATATCATGTCAATAACAGTTCTCCCAACTTCATTGAAATAGACCTGGTGAAAAGGAGGTGAGTCTCTGGGCTGGGAGTCTGGGCTCATAAATAAGTTGGCAATTCGGCCTATTTCTGCAGAGGATAGTTTGGAGCCTTGGTCCAGCAAATGTTTCATAGACAGAGGAGTCAGAGGATGATTAGGCTTGAAATGCAACATCTCATTGATTGAGTCAGGAGTGATATAGAACAGGATAGTGCCATTTGGGGACAAGACTGCCCTTTGAGTAGGCTCATAGTTAGCACAACACAAGCGGATTATGTTAGGAAACACATTGACTGATGGGAGATAATATCTGGGCAGATTGGACTCCTAGATGCCATAGATATCAGTCCTGTTTAGGTAGTTGTTCCTAATTTCACAAAAGGTTTGCAGATGGTCTTTGATACCCCTTAGTCCTGTATTTGGAAGCCCCTATCAGCTAAGGGCAACCATTCCAACTCCTTTGTGTGGTGCATTCAAGGGGGCAACATTAAGGGCAACTGGAGTCTCCATTTTTCAACTCTCTGTGATTTTTTAACTTGAAATTTGGAGTTTTCATAGCAACAGTAGGTAAAATATGAGTTTCTGGAGCTCTCTGTGGAAATTGCAGGCGGAAATAAGCTTAATTTCAGCTCGATGGGTGATTTTGCAGAGGGAACACAATCCACAGGTTTTCTTTGGGAAAAATGGGCCGAACAGAGGTTAAAAACAAAGGTTTGGGGGCAGCATTGTGTTTTTTTAATTCGAAATTTGGTTCTACGGGCAATTTTGGAGAAAAACTAGAAAAAACACAGTTTTGGAGAAGAATTTGGCTAAATATCTATTTTATGGATGTTGGGTGCACAATGTGGGTGGCAGAGTGAGCTGAGGGACCGAGCAACAGAGTTGAATTGCCTGGTTGGTGGACTGTGCAGTAACAATGGCATTTTGGTCATTAAAAACCATGCAAATAATGCGCAGAACAAACAAAGTGAAATGGGAAAAAATGACGTTTTAATGGATTTTTGACAAAAATTTTGAGTTTGGCGGGTTTTTGGCGCACTTTGGTCAGGTGACGTCAGCATGACATCATGATTTTGTCATATAGCGGGGGGTACGGAGGGTGACTTGGTAGTGATGTGGCGGACACGACGGATGATACGGAGGTGGGGTGGTGGGTGACGTGTTTGATGACGTGAGGGTGACGTCAGCGGGGCGGGGGCATAGGCGGTAAGCGGTTTGGCCCCCGCACCGCCTTTGGGCCAAAGTGGTTTTGTCAGAGGGGGCAGCGATCACACAGGGCGCTTGACATGTGTCTCGTGTACGGTAGCAATACTGCCCATCCCGCGGATGCTATCGTTCAGCATATGGGGGCTCGCGATATGGATGAGGACCATCCGATCTGGGGGATTGGATCTGACGGCTAGCGGCACGGTAAACTGGCGAAGGAGTAATATACGGGGCTTGCTATAATATTTTAGCATTTTTAATGTTTTTGCGAAGAATTGCAGTGTAATGCGATTTTGGGTTTCGTAGGTTGGTTATTTAATTAACCAAGTGTTAATTAAATCCCATGGTATATGTACGCGGCTAGGGTTATTATAAGGTTCCAAGTGAACCTATAATTCCCGAACATTATGGTGTATGGCTATATTAAGCCGGGGGTTGGGATATTTAGATTTTTAGGGACTTTCATGCTATTTTATGTATAATAGGGGCGGGGAAAACTTTCAATAGGAGTTATATAATAAAGTTAAAGTGTTAATATGGTTTATGGATAGAAAACAATAAGTTTATAAGGTAATAACTTAGGTTTTTAGGGAAATGGAAGTGAAATGAAATGATTATTTTTACACAAGAAATGTGGCTTGTTTTGGCTAAGTAAACACAGAGTTCCACTTAGTATTTCTCATAAAATGAAATGAACTAGGACCATTGAGCAGATCCCAATGTCCTTGAGGGGATGTTAGTAAGTGTTCATGGAGAAATGAGAGGGGAAATTAGTCATGCTCCACCTGAACTGCAACCACCTTACCATGGTATTGGTGATATTCATGAGATAGATCATATTCAACAAGACAAAACTGATTACTGACCTGCTTGTGCAACATCCAACTGCCTACCCAGCCTAATACACCTAACATTTTTTCTTCCTTTTGATTGGGTGCATTTGAACTAGAAAACCCTTTCTCTTTTGTTTTCTTTCAGCTTTCCTCCTATCTAAGTCTGCCCTTATATCTTCCAGGGGTTCAGATTTAGCTGTTGAGCACCCTTGCTTCTTTACCTAACTATTGATCTACCAATCTTAAACTGTTTGAACAGACCTTATTCTCTAATGCTAAAACAAGAAATTTAAACATGGACTGGCCAAGATTGAGCTGTTTGGCCATCCATCAAGTGTGACAGAAGTCACTGATTGCATAATCTGAACTTCTTTGCAAAAAATAGGACAGTAGTGGCATTTTAGACTAGCCCACTCTCTTGGTCTTTTCTTTGGGGTTCATTTTCTTTCTTTCTTGACCAATTCATTCTTTTTGCCCTTTGATTTTTCTTTTAGGGCATACCCTCTTTACATTTTTTTAAATTTTTGATTTTTGAAAAATATGGAACCTTTGCAGCATGGAAAGGATGATCATATTTGGCATTTCCACAGTCAATCATGAAATATGACACCTATTGGTATAGGAACCTAACAGGTCCATAAGCTCTTCATGTCCATTTCGTGCTTCTAAGACTTCCAGTGTTTGAGGGTGATGCAGCTGAGGAATTTTGAGTTGCTTCTTCAGTGCAACAATGTCATCATTCTTCTTTTTAATTAGCTGCTCTGTTGCTTTCACATCCTTGGGATCATGTCCCAATCCTATCACTAAGTCCTCTAAGGACTTGATTCTTGTATCTTTGGCCTGTGAGGAGGCCTTCTCCAACTAAAATTGAGCTGACATATTTTTTAAAGAGTTCTACAATTGGTGGGCTGCTATGGCTTTCCCTATCAATGTAGAATAAATCATCTCACCTGTTTGCTTATGTAGCTCAATCTGGTCAATGGGATGAATATCCCTTGCCAGTACTTCAAAATCCACTCTTTTAAAATCTGTTGCTATCCTTGGCTACTGAGTGGTCGACTTGATGAAGGTCATTTGCATTTTCCCCTCTTTAACATCATAGGCTGACATAAGCCTTGTCTGATTGGTAGGGGTCATCTTCAAATACTGTGCATAAGTTTGGGCTTTCAGCCTCTCATTCCTAGCTTTTATTTCTTTGTATCTCTCTTTGATGTCTTGGTCTTTATCTACTGGCATTCTGAAAGAGGATACCTCAACACTTTGCTGCCTTTCCAACATCTGAGTGTGTGATGTGGAAGGTTCTAGAGTGCCTCCAGATGGAGTGGCATGCCTGCTCCCATCTCTTTCTGTGTTGGTAACCTCAGCTGTCTCCTCTGTATATTCATGTTCAGAGACAGGATTCACTCTTTCCCTCTTAGCCCAGCTTGTCTCTGCATAGGCTTGTGATGTTGGTCTTTCTGAAGGAGTGGCCCCTTCCCTGTTTCTCTTGAGGCTTTTCTCCTCATTTAGAGGAGTTTGTAAGACTGAGGGGGTACTCATGGTGGCCTCTAGTCTATCTGTTTTCTCTGATTTTTCTGGTATATCTGATTTCTCTAGTACCTCTGATAGGTCTAGTGCTTCTGATTCTTCTTATACCTGTGATTCTTCTTGTACCTGTGATTCTCCTGGCACCTGCAAGAAATAACCCTCATCAAGTTCTTTCTCTAGATCAATTAATGTGTTTTCCACAACAACTTCAGTACTATCCCTGTCCTCTAAAGTGTTTTCTCTCCATTCCAATTGGTTGGCATACTTTCCTATTTCAGAGATGCGGTGATGAATATAGGGAGCCATCTTGCTTTTCTGTCTTCTGTTGCAGATGAAATCCAAGGGATCATATCTCCATATGAAGCTCTGTTTTAGATTTAATCTTTGAAGGACTAGGTTTGCCTCCTTTCCAGCTTCTCTACTATTACAAATAAAGGGACCTAATTGGTCTTTGATCTTGAGCTGGGCCTTCTTTTTGGCTTTGATAAAGTGTACCTCGTCTGAATTGGTTATCTACCTATAGTACTCTAAAGAAAATAACCTCATTGGGAGGTATTTAGGTAGTTTGTATGGGGCCAGCTCACAGCCATAAATTCTAATCTTAGTGTGGTTTTGGTACAAGTACCAATCCCCCACTTTGGATTGTTTTGAGAGTTGCAGGATCCTCTTTATATCTGAATTGATTCTTGGAGGAGAGTTGCCTATCAGCATTGCCACAATGGGATGTACAAATAAGTCT
This sequence comes from Pinus tabuliformis, assembly GCA_031772625.1. Classification (NCBI taxonomy): domain Eukaryota; kingdom Viridiplantae; phylum Streptophyta; class Pinopsida; order Pinales; family Pinaceae; genus Pinus; species Pinus tabuliformis. Next base: position 352,876,044 of record CM062818.1, on the reverse strand, counting down.
ATGAAGTTTGTATATGAATATGGGGAGTCATATTTATGGATCAATGGAGTCCATAAAATTACTGATCTAGGGTGACCTTTTATGTCAAGCTTCTAGAGAGTAAATGGGATCTTATCAGCTTGGTAGTATAGAAAGAGGTGATACAAAACAGAGGAGTACTTGAAGACTCGCTCCTTACTCATCTTGAGGAACTGTTCATGCATCCTATCGGCTATAAACTTGGAATAATAATAAATAACAGCAGGAGGCTGTCCTGGAGTGTATATGGACATGAAATCCAGGATGATTTCATCTATATACTCACTGGTGGTATAGCCTAGGACACTGGATATCATTGCTACAATGTCTCAGCCAAATGGGGAAAATATGGTATACATATATGGAGGAGGTTCTTTGGGGGTATACTTTTCTTCTACAATGAAGGTTTGGATTATTCGGCCCAATCTTGTAGGGCTAAGCTTGGACATGAAAGCCAAGATGATTTCATCTATATACTTACTGGTGGTATAACCTAGGGCACTGGATATCATTGCTACAATGTCTCAGCCAAATGGGGAAAATATGGTATACATATATGGAGGAGGTTCTTTGGGGGTATACTTTTCTTCTACAATGAAGGTTTGGATTATTTGGGCCAATCTTGTAGGGCTGAGCTTGGACATGAAAGCCATGATGATTTCATCTATATACTCACTGGTGGTATAACCTAGGACACTGGATATCATTGCTACAATGTCTCAGCCAAATGGGGAAAATATGGTATACATATATGGAGGAGGTTCTTTGGGGGTATACTTTTCTTCTACAATGAAGGTTTGGATTATTTGGGCCAATCTTGTAGGGCTGCACTTGGGAAATAAGTCCAATGGGTCTCCAATGGAGAGAGGAGTGAAGTTTTGCCCTAGTTGAAGTTGCAACATCTCATTTGTTGATTCAATAGTGATGGTGAAAAATATGGTCTGGTTAGGGGATATAGTTTCCATGGCAGTAACAGACAATTTTTGGGAAAATGTGAACTTCAGGGAATTGGTACTTTGGAAAATTGGACTCCCAAAAACCAATTTTATCAGCATGGTTCAAGTATTGGTCTTTGTATCGGCAGTATAGTTTGAGAGGAGACTCATGGATAGAGGTGTCCTTTATCTAGAAATCCTTGTCAGCCAGGGGGAGATGGTCTAGGTCCAGATGAGGAGTGGAAATAGGTCTCACATCCATGGCAATTGGGGCAGCCATTCTCAGTTCTTGTGGATTTGAGAATGGGGGAGGTGATTTTCAGTTTTTTAGGGAAATGGTGGTTCAATACAGAGTAAGCTTAAGTCACTTGAGTTTCTTTAATTAATTTTTCACTTTAACTAATAAAACTCAGCAACTGGTTCTGAAATTGAGAGGTTTTCCAGTGAATTATGGCTTAAATACCTGGAATTAAGGAAAACTAGCTCTGAACAGGTTGGCTGGCAACTGCGAATGATCGAAAAGACTCTGTGTAGGCTGGAAGGTGAACTGGGTGCTCTGTGGCGTCTTTAGGGTGCAATTGGACGTAGGTTGACAACTTCGACGTGCAGGTGTGTGCATGAAGTCTTATAGTTAAAAAATGATAAAAACAAATGATTTGGGGCTTTTTGGCTTTATGCGCGAAAGTCAATTTTGGTGGGTATGGGTGAACAGTGGTCATTTGTCATGTAGTGGGGTGAACAGTAGCTATTTTGGCATGTAGTGGGTGGGCGGTAAGTGGTTTCCATCGCACCACTTTTGGGCATTCAATGGTATTGGGGGGAGGCCGCCCGATTCCATACATTGAGTGACATGTAGCCTTGGGGGCCCAGTGGAAAACAACTCTTTTTGGGCGGGTAATGTTCAGACGTCGGGCCCGTCCGAAATGGATGAGGGCCATCAGATGTGGAGGGGAGCGATTATGCGGTGATCGGGCAGTGGAGTTGCATGGAGGGTAGTGGGGGGGCCTGGCGGGTGATTAAGTGTGGTAGTTTTTAGTTAATGAGGGATTAAGGCGAGGTTAAGGTGTCGAGGTCATTAGCAGAGGGTTTAATTGGGTTTTTGACTAACTTAATCCCGGATCAATTTGGTAGTGATTTTGTCGGGATTTTGGTATAAAATCATAGTTTATATTTTAAATTCGGGTATAGGGCTAGTTAATATTGTGGAAGTTAAATATATACGGGAAAATGGTTTTTGTTTGAGATTCAAATAAATAAAATTAGTAATTAATAAAATGAGCAGAAAGGGGCACAATACCCTAAGTATATGATATTTCATGTTTTAATGCTTTTCCGATAATAACATAAAAACTTAGGATATAGTGTTTTTGTGGGTTTTTAGTATGAAAATGATTTATGTTGGGGAATAAATACTTTTCCTAGGTAAAAGCATTTAACCTTAGGAAAGGAGTATCTTTAGGGAAAATCAATGAACTTAAGGGGGGAATGAATTTTTATGAGGGGGTTTTTAGTACTTATTGCCTATAAGTCATTGAGCCGAGGGTCCGGTCCCTCCAAAGTCAGAGAAATGCTCTGAGCCTCTTTGACTTAGGGTTTTTTTAAGTAGTTTGAACTTTATTGTGGGAAATTAGTTAAGTAAAAGGTGAAATGAATAAGGGAAGCTAGTTAATTGACTTTAATATCCACTTGCATGCTTGAGTGCCCATTCACATTTGGAACTTTTATGATGAGAATAATAAATATGCTTTTGTCTAATCAATCATCATACTTCGGCAACCTTTCTTCTACTTACCCATCTACTCATCCTACCATTTTTACTTCTCTTTATTAGGGTACATTTGAGCTAGAAAACCCTTATCAAACATTTTTCTTTCTCTTTGCAATAATAAACTAACAAAATCTAACCTTATTACATCCAAGGGCTCAGATTAAACAATTGAGATCCTTTTATTTACTCTACCTATCTAATGATCTACCAAGATTAAAAAGTTTGGTCAGATATTTATTCTCTATCTATAGACATGAAATTTAAACATGAAATAGCAAAGTTTAGACATTAAACTATCATGGATTGTGGCAAAGATTACAAACTGCACACAATCACTTATTATGCACAAAAAGTAAATAGTAGTGGCATTTTGGCTTGCTCACTTTCGTGGTCTTTTTCCTTTTCTTGGGGTTTATATTTTTCATCTTTTTTGACCCTTTCATTATTTTTTTCCTTTGATTATTCTTTTAGGACATACCCTCTTTACATTTTTTTATTTTTTGAATATGGAAAACATTTGCAGAAAGCAAAGGTATGTACATATTACAGGTTTAATCTCAGACATTCAAAATTATGACTCCTATTGGTATAAGAACGTAACACATAGATCATTTAGTTTTCTGCAAAGTACATTCAATTTTCTGCATATAATTTTTAAGTTTTTGCCAAGAATTGTTACAATTCTACATAGAACTTTCAAATTTTAACATGGTATCAGAGCCTTCTTGAAGACAATTATGAGGAGACTAGAGAACCCCTGAAGAGACCCCACTTGCTGCCATTTTTTTTTATCAAGATGAATTCTCCCTGCTTCAAGGTAGAGGAGAAGCTGAATGATACTTCAAACTTTCATCCATGGAAAGGAAGGCTAGATATTACTCTTTAAGGACACGAAGTTCTAGAGTATGTTGAAGGAACAATAAAAAATCCACTAGAGAATTCAAGTGTTGTTTTCAAATCCAAACATAAAAATGTTGAAATGAAAGCTAGAAAAATTATCCTTGATTCTCTTACTGATCATCTCATTACTTATGTTTTTGGTTTGAACAATGCTAAAGAAATGTATGAAAAACTAATTTGCATGTTTGAAATTAGTACATGAAGATAAAGGAACAAAAGTTTCTTTTGTTAATGGAAACTTTATAATTGGCCTTTGAACTCAATTATGAGAAAAGCCTTCATTCTTGGATCAACATGTGAAGGGATCTACAAAGTCAATGGTAAACCATTCATGCACTGGTCCATGATATTGATCTTCTGTGTGAGCTATGGCACAAAATATTCACTCACCTACATTACAAAGCCTTACCTCATGTAAGGAGGATGGTTTCTGGAATGCATGAGATCAGAATGGATCATCAAGGATTTTTTCTAGGATGTGCAAGTGGAAAGCATATAAAGGGACCATTCCCTTCAATCAAAACAAAAACTAGTTAGGTGCTTTAGTTCATACATTATGATTTATGTGGACCTATGCATGTTACTTCTCTTCATGGCTACTTGTATTTCATGATTTTTCTCGCAAGACATGGATATTATTTTTAAAAAAGAAAGGGGAAGAATTTGACATGTTCATAGATTTTAAGGTTTTGATTGAAAATCAAACTGGAAAGTTGATTAAAACTTCTAGATTTGATAATGGGGGAGAGTGCACCTCTAACTATTTTAAGTATCTTTGCAATGACATTGAAATAAATAAAGAAACCACTGTGTCATACAATCCACAACAAAATGGTGTGGTTAAGAGGAAGAATAGAAACAATATGGAAGCAGTTAGAGCCATGTTGCATGATCAAAAACTATGAAAGTTTTTGTGGGGAGAAGCTGTGAATACTATTTTTTATGTGTAAAATATAACTCCTCATCAGGCCTTAGATAGTAAGACTCCTAAAGAAGTCTTCACTAGAAAAATGCCTGAAGTGAGTCAATTGAGAATCTTTGGTTGTCCTATGTACTTCCATGTGCCAAAAGAGAAAAGGAACAAATTGGAAGCTTAAGGTAAAAGAGTTATGTTTATTGGTTATTAGGATAATTCAAAATATTATATAATTTATGTACCTTGTCAAAGAAATATAGATTTTAGAATATACATAACATTTGATGAAGATGCAACTCTTATAAAAGAAAGAGACTCTCCTCCTCCTATCTTTTTTTTTTTCTAGTTAAGACTAACCTAAGTACCCACGGGGATTTGAACCGGTGACCTATCGCAAGGAGTGCCTTAACAGTGCACCCATTCACCGTCAAGCCAAAGCCCCGTGGGCTCTCCTCCTCCTATCATTGTTGAAAGACAATATATTAATTAGAAAGAGTCTGCATCTGAGCGTGAGCCAAAACCTAAGAATGAACTTGTTCATAATCCAATAGGTTGCATGGATCCTCTAGATCCTCCACCTCATGATCCTCATACCAGAAAGAGACCACTATGGTTGCGAGATACCTTGCAATATGTTGAACAACATGCTTCACCAGGAGGAATGTTAAGAGAAAGTAAGAAGCCAAGTCAATTTCAAGGGTATGTTGCTGCCATAAGAAACATCATTCAGGAAGAACCATCACCTTTGAAGAAGCCACAAAAGAACAAGTTTGGAAATATGCCATGATTGAAGAATATGAGTCCATCATCCAGAATTATGTTTGGGAAGTGGTTCCTATACCTCAAGTTAAATTTGTTCTCACTTCTAACTGGTTGTTTAAGATTAAACATGGTGAAAATGGTAGTATTTAAAAATATAAGGCTATATTTGTATCTAGAGGTTTCTTTCAAAAAGACATAATAGATTAGGGTGATATTTTTATAGCTATATCTTGATATACTACTATTCAATTTGTTGTTTCCTTAGCTGCTAGCAAGGGATGGAATCTTCACCAAACGGATGTGATATTTATTCCTTAAATGACTTGCTCAAGGAAGAGGTATTTGTGGAAAAATCATAAGGCTTTGAAGGGTGTGACATGGAAACTCATGTATGTAGAGTGAAGAAATCCTTGTATTGGCTAAAGAAAGCTCTAAGATCTTGGTATGATCACATTGGTAGCTACCCGATAAAGCTTGGTTTCACAAGAAGCTTTGCAAACCCAAACCTCTACTTCAAGATAGTCCAAGGTATACCTTTGATTTTGGTATTATATGTTGATGATTTATTCTAGATTGGAGGAGAACCTCTTATCCTACAGTGTAAGAGGGAGTTATCTTTTGAATTTGAAATGAAAGACCTTGGTTTGATGCATTACTTTTTGGGTCTAGACGTTTAGCAAAGAACTGGTTAAATTTATATTTCTCAAGGAAAATATGTTGTTAATATTATTGAAATATTTTATATGGTAGAATGTAAGTCCATGCATACTCCTGTGGAAATGAAATTTAAGAATCATCTGGCAAAGTTGGAAGACCTAGTCTGGAAAATCCCATAGAGTATAGATAGCTCATTGGTGCTTTGATGTTTTTGGTAAACACTAGGCTTGGCATATGATTGGTTGTAAACACTTTAAGTCAACATATTATCGATTCCTTTCATTCCAATTGGATTGCTGCAAAACATGTACTCAGATACTTGTATGGAACTATAAATCTAGGATTGAAATACACTACTAAAAATGTAAGACCATGGATATATTGATGCTGATCGGGTTTGTAACTCTATTGATAGAAAGAGCACTTTTTGGTGCTTCTTTATCTTGGGATTTGCCATGACGTCTTGGATGAGTAGAAAGAAATTTTTTTTTGCATTGAGTACAACTGAATTTGAGTACATTGCTGCTAGCATGGCTAGTTGTGAGGTAATTTGGCTAAGAGAGCCTTTTGGGGAGTTATTTGATCAAGTTCCAGAAACAATAACTATATATTGTGACAATAAGAGTGGGATTAGTCTTGTAGAAAATATTGTGTTTCATGATAAGTCTAGGCATATTGAGATCAAGTATCACTTTATACAGGATATGGTGTAGAGGGGAGAAGTGAGGCTCCATCACATCTCCACTAATGATCAGATAACTTACATTATTACCAAGCCTTTACCGGAAGGAAAGTTCTTGGTTTTTAGAGAGCAACTTGGAGTTATGGACATGAACCTTCCAAGAAGTGGTCACAGCTAATCAAGAATACTGAGCTTCCTTTCCCCCCTGTGTTATAGACATTTTTGTGCCTTATAGCTCCAAGCATGAAATGTCCATAAGCCAAGGGCTCCTAAGTCCCTAAAAGTGTTGTTCTAACCCTAAAGGAACAAGGTCAACAAATTACAGCTTCTCCCAGAAGTTCTCCACCAGAAACTGCTCAGAATAAGTCAAAACAGGATCATTTCAGTTGCTCCACTAGCTAAGTGCGTTGCATAGCACCTAAATCCACTGGCTAGGTGCGTTGCAACGCACCTAAATGCACTATGAGGGTGCGTTGAGCAAGAAATGACAAATGGCAGTGTCATTCCGCGAGGTGGAGAGACAATGGAAGCTTCCAGAATCTTCTCCTATGACACTTGCCTCACTGAATTCGACCAAGGATGAGTAGGAGGCCTTCAGTCTCCAAGTGGAAGCAAGAACTGATAGAGAGAAGACACTAATCAAATCACAAGCTGACTCATCCTCCTTGCATACATCTATATATGGATCCCTCATCCCAGAGATCCAGAGGCTGGAATTTTGCACATTGTAAGGAATTGCTGTTGGTTTTGAGACAAACATCAGAGAATTGGGTGATCTATGCTTTGTTGGAGGTGAAGAGGGGCTTCTTTGCTGGGAGGTTGATGCTGGGTCAGGAATCATTGGTTGTAACTCCTCCTGGATCTTCTTGTTTATCAATAAAAACTATTTGAGTCTTTCCTCCATGCTTTTGTATCATTGATGCTTGTTACATTTGTACAGTTAACTTAAATCTGATCCTAAGTTATTTATGAATATAGATCCGTGTCTTTGTATAGTGTTCTTCTTCTGTGATCTTACAGGTACTTGGTGAAGTTGGGCAAGTAAGGGAGTAGGTAGCTGGAAGCTGTCAAAGAAGAGAGGAATTGGATCAAAGGATTAGCGCAAGACACAGGTCGGTTCTTCCTATTCCTCTCTATCTATAGTTCATAAAGGAAATACAAAAGTAGTTTTCTCTGTTTGTTTCTAAGGCAGCTGTCACACCTTAGTGGGATAGAGCAGTTCTAAATAGACACTTTTCCCGGTAACAAAATGGCAACTCCACTGGGGAGAATATCTAATTAGTTTGTTTGTGTATCTCTTGTTGTTTGTTTCATAAACTTATAAGTAGCATTCGAACTGCATTCGCCATAACAAATTCAAAGTAGACATCTGCTGCTTCAATCCATTCACTGGATCTGTTTATGATTTGAACAGCTGATTCATAGACTATCTGATTTCCCTTGTGATAGCTCTTAGACCCTCCTTAGATCTACCCCTGATTGTGCATTATTGATTGCTTTTACTCGGCCAAAAACCAAAGACTGAACTGCAAACCGTGACCCAGAACTCGGATAGATTCTTGTTTCTGCCCGAGCGCAGTTACTGTGAAGAGATCCTGCATTTCAACGCACTTCCCGAAAGGGCAACCTGCGCTGCAATCCAGTTTCTCTGTGTTACAGGTGCGCTGATCAGACTAGCCCTGTGCAGCTGAGGTTCTTGTGCTTCATTCTTTCCAGTTTTGTCTCTGAATTTTGCAGCCTATGATCAGTATATGTCTGTTTAAAACCCCTTTTCCTTGCTGTTATTCTGCCTCCTTTGTACAAAAGAACTGTAGATGTTTTTGTGTGTTTGTTGAGTCGTTTACAGTTTTCCATTGCAAAAGTAGAATAGTCGTACTGTCGTCCTTTGATTTAGATCTGTCGCAAGTGTCGATTTCGATCATAGGAGAAAGTTTGATTGCTGTTGATGGTCGATTATACTTTTACTATTGCCTTTGGTCTGAATTTATGATTTTCTAGTGTCAAAAATGAGTATTCATTTCAAAATCGTAAAGTCTCGTAATCGTCTTTATCTTTTGATTTCGAAAAGAAGCTTGTTTGTGTTTGTCGCTTGAAAGTAAATTCAGATTTGTACATAAACTTTCTTTTTAGCATCAATGCTAAGAAATTCGAAAACAAATACATGCATGTGCATTTGCATATAGACAGTCTGTTTGGCTTGATTTAGGAAAGTGCATTTACAGTGTGCTCTTTGCTCTTTGTGAAAAGATTGTGTCTTTCTTTTCCCCTAGTAGCTAGGATTTTCATTGCAGAAAAGAGATAAAAGTTTGTTTATCATCTTTAGATTGCATTTTAGGAATTACATCTACATCTCATGGTGAACCCAAAAGGCAAACTTCATAAGCAAGATCAACTTAAAATAAATTCAATGAATCTAACAACGCTTTGGAACTTAACGCACAACATTTAGAGGTCTAGGCTAGAGACGTATTCCGGCGTCGTAAAGCCTGGTAACTGTTGTCCTCACTGATGGTTGGGTGATTCCTCCACTTTGAGACGATAAGTGCCAGTACGGACTTGTGCTCCCACGTACCGTCGAGTATATTTTGGGAGACCCCTATAGGCTTAAACCCTTTATCCATAGGAAGTCGTGTCTGCCGCCCTATCGATCGAAATGCACTGAACACAACATTCGGGAAGATTGACTGCCATACCATAAAAAGTATTCTGCAGTTTTGCGATTGGTTTGGTACTCCCTCTACCTAGACCTCCAGAGCAGTCCCTTTCGTTCCTTTTCAGACTCTTTAATGGAAAAGGTCCATCTGAGCACTTGTCACTTCAGGCTCATTAAAAATCGAAGGAGACTAGAGTCATCTTTTGTTTTTTCTCGACTCTTAAAAACTGAAAAAACAAGTTGTGTCAAAGCGTATAAAAATTTATTTTAAACGGAATATTCATACCCCTTTCCTACATTGATCTTGGGTTGAGAAAATGGAGTCTACCAACCAAGAAATTCCCCTTGGAGGAAATCCTAGTCCCTTCTCCTCTTGGGGAGATGTTGGTACGCCCCATATGGCCACATTGTCGCTTCCAAGGCTGACAATTGGTTTGCCAGTATGGCTCTTCTCAACCTCTGTCGTTCAGAACACCACTATTCATGAACAATCGAATCAGCAATTAGACGAGTCCAGAGTTGCCCACCAACCTTCTACTTCCTCTAATTCTTCCTCTCCTCCTTCCTCTTCACTTGATGGGGCTGGTAAAGCCAAAGGTCAAGTTCCTAAGGAGAAGAAAGAAAAGAAGAAGAAAGAGAAGAAGAAAAAGGAGCCAAAGGCGAATGGGGGAAAACGAGTGTCGTCTAACGAAAATCCACACACTGCACCGACCAGGCCTAAATCACCATGTGTCATTTGCAAAGGAGACCATTTTCACAGAGATTGTCCCTGCATCCCTCGGATCTTAAGGGACTGGTCTCCTCGTTTGCACAACCCAGTGTCGTCAACCTCTGATGATCATGTTGAAAACACACCGTCAACTAGTGAAAGTGAAGCCCCGGGACAAAAAGGAAAATATAGATTTCCTTGTAAAATGTGCGAAGGCGATCATGCCGTACACCGTTGTCCCTTCTTAGACGAAGCTAAAAGAGTTTTGGATGATCGTCCGATTTCACCGTTACGACTTCCTCCTGGATATAAAAAACTCTTGCCGAGTCCGTCACTAGTTGAAAATCCGGCTGGCCCGCTCAGGTGGTCAGCTGGAGCACCTATCATTAAAGATAAACCATCTATATCCATACCAGACGAAAGTCAAAAGGTCGAGGCGGCAGTTGACCCGTCTTGCCTTCAGAGGTTTTATCTTCAAATGATACAGTCACTGAAGAGAACAAGGATGACACTGTCCAAATTCTTTTCATAAGCACAGACTCCAACGAACATGGGGGAAATTTACCCATTCCTTTACCGCAGGAAGGAAGTTCGTCAGAGTTGTACCCGGCCGTCTATTCGGTCCCACCTCCAAGCAACTTAGTTGTCTCCTTCGACTGGAATCAACTAGGCAGACCCCGTTTACCAGCTAGCGTACCATTCCGAATTATCGTTCAAATATATCGAATGGTTATGGCTGGTACCATCATAGATGAGGGGGCTTCTGTGAGTATCCTTTCCTCAACTGCTTGGAAAGCGCTTGGTTCGCCATCGCTTTTGCCTGAAATGAGAAATCTGACAGGCTTTGATAAAGGAACCAGTCGACCTTTAGGGATCCTTCCCGATGTGCCCATAACATTGAGAAGGAAAACAGTTCGCATGAACGTAATGGTAGTTCAAGGACCCTTGGATTACAATCTACTCCTTGGACGAGACTATATTTATTACATGGAAGCAATTGTCTCCTCACTCTTTAGAGTAATGTGTTTTCCGCACGAAGGAAGAGTGGTCAAGCTCGTGGACCAGCTTTCATTTCCCAGATCACGCATAGAAAATATTCATATACCATCCCTAAATGGTCTTTTCACGTAAGAAATGTCTCAATCTCCAGTCCGTCCTCCCGATGAGCGCGAGTAATTCGGAGGGATATGACTAAAACCTAGGGGGCATGCATCCTGGTCTGCTTCGGCAGGAAAACTTCGGGTATAGGGTAGGTTTCCGCGGGAGAATATGACTAGTCTGTACCCCCGTCCATGATTGGAAGAGGGGGTTATTCTAGAACAAGATTCTCTTGTCAAAGTTATGTGAGTTGGCGGGCATCATCGCTCACCTTTGTTTATCTCAGTAGACATCGCCGAAGAAGTGTTTTGTTTACGCCGTGAATAGAACAATCTTTGGGTAACCTGTAAGAGGTAGGCCTCTCTCGGTAAAACAAATGTTTTGGCGGAAAGAAGTAGAGGTAACCTTGAAACTCTGTCTTATACCTGGGGGCATGCAAACCTTTTGGAACGCAAGCGAAGAGCGACTATTTATTTTTTTTTAATTTTTAGGACCTCTAACCCTTTAAACTCGTAGGATTGGTTGTTTCCTAACTTGCATAAAGAAAGGATGTGGGGCAAAACTCTAAAAGTTGCCATTTTTATATGAGACATTCTTATCATATGACTGGATTAATCGAGCAGTGTTACCGCAAGGTTCAAGCTCGTTAAAAAATAAACCCGCACCGAGCAAATGTTTCCACCCGTGTTTAAGCTCATTTAAAAATGAACTATTCCCTGGTAAATAACCACCGTGAATGTAGTACTTCAGCCATTAAAGCCTTGGTCGTGTTTGCACCGTCACCTCCACTTTTTCATTGGCCGATCATTCACCTCCATTTGATTGTTTACCCATTTTGAGGAATAGCTGCAAAGAGTGATTTCACTAGCCATCCTTGTGACACTGCCGTGATTGGAAAATTCCAAACCTTACTTGGAATCAGCTGCTACCCATTTTATCACTCGTTCCTCAAAAGACGAGTCTCCTTTAAGCTCTTTTCAACTGACTCGTAAAATATGAAAAGATTGTCGAGCCATTGGCCTCTCTAGCTCGTTAAAGGGACAGGAAGTGCTAGCCCTCCTCTAGATTTTAATCTTTTTGGACCTGAGGGATTATTACACAAAAAGATCGAGCGCTTGTTTTGTTCGTCTCGTTAAAGCTATCGAAAATTCATCCCTTCTGTATTGTTTTATACTTTTTCGGACTTAAGGGATTAGATGACGAAAAAGGAATTTTGGAGTTACCTTTACGTACCTTTTCAGACTCTCTAAAAATGAAAAGGACCGAGTTATCTTTGTCATTAAACTCGTTAAAATGATTAATAGCGACAAACTTGTCTTTAGACGAGAATGAGTTTCACTATCGCTAGGCTCGCTAAAACATAGCGATGGGTTTGCCCGAAGGGAAAATTATAGAACAAGCATATGTTATCCTCCTCAAGCTTGACAAAAATAAAGAGGTACTGGTCAGCAATGACTGGGGAAAAATTGGGAAGAAAACTCAAAGAATCTTTATTGGTAGCAAGTCGCTCTTGAACATGACACTTCCACTCCGTGTCCGAGTCAGGTTGGGTTGTTTCATTCACCGGTCACATCGCCATGGTCACACCATACCATCCACATTTGGGGTTAATGCTACCAATCCATCACATCAGTGTCGCCGACATGTTCAAGAGAAGTCATCCAGAGAATTCACCTGTGTCCCACCCACTACCATACATTATACTCCATTCTTTCATGACCGCCACCCTGAACCGTATATCATCAGATCGTTTTCACCTCCATCAAAATCATTTGCTCCGTCCCGTGTCATTGATGTGGGATTCATTAAGGCCCTCCTATGACGGATCACTTCTTGTCGACATCAGCTCATTATCCAAGAAGTTGGTCTAGGAACACCCCATTCAGTACTTTGAAGCTTGCATGCCTCACTGGCAAGTTTCTCACTTCCGGCGACAGGTTCACATCAATGACCTTCGACCGAAAGATTTTGCGTGGTGTTCGACGCCGAGTCCTTTATTCACACCACGTGAATTGTACTGCAGTACCTTGAGGATCATTATCACTATCGGTGATTCCTCTCGCGCTTGTTAACAGTTTACATCATTGACTGGTAATCAAGCGATGTCTTTCCATGTTCGACTTCAAAACATTTCTCACATGGATCGACTTGTACTTCGAGTGAAGATCGGACAAGATTGAAGATCCCGGATCTAGTTTCATCCATCCGGGCTGCTATATATATTCAGGGAAATAAAGACATTAAAATGTACAGCATTGCAGCACAGATAATCATCCTACCAAAAGGATGATGGCTCTATCAGAATCATCAGTCTACAATCAGACGATTGTCTATCCTATGTACATGAAAATGAATTTATAAAGCTGAGCATGGGAATGCCCGCCTCAGCTAGATCATGAAAACAGTATGAAGATAATGTATTGTATTGTATCTTATTACAGGTCTCCTCCTAGCATTGAAAGAACTTCGGATCCTCATAATAAAGCATTTCACCCGATTAACGGCCTCATACTTTAGGGGGCAACTGTTATAAACATTTTTTTGCCTTACAGCTCCAAGCATGAAATGTCCATAAACCAAGGGCTCCTGTTGTGGGGAAAAATGCCTATGCAGGACGATCCTATCCACCTAAGGTGTGATAGTACCTTAGCAACAAACGAACACAGCAACTTCGGTTTCTTCCTTTATGAAATATGAAAGAGAGGAGATTGGTAGACTTACCGCTATCTTTCGGTTGTCCCTCGATCTAGATCCTCTCCTCTTTGTGTGTCCACAGCTACTTGCCTCCTTGCTTTTGCTCCCACGAGATCACAAGAGAACAACTACCTGTGACAAGAGAACAGCTACATGCAACAAGAGAAGGACATGATACAAAGGCAAATATACATATTCATAAATGATTCAGGATTAGAAGTAAATCAAATACACTAATGCAAATCATACAATAAACACCAGCATATAGGAAAGAACCAAGAAGCTTTATTGATTGATAAACAAGGTTCGGGAAGAGATACAACCCATAAGGTTCCAACCCAGCATCTCCTTCCCAGCAGAATGGAATTCCTTCTTCAGCCCCTTTCAAAGCATAAGCACCCAATGATCTAACCACAATCCAACATCAATTCTTTGCAATTACAATATTCCAGCCTCCCTAGACCTCATGAGAGAGCTCTATATATAGGAGTTTTGGAGAAAGGATGAGTCAGCTTGAGGCTTGCATGGAGCTAACTAGTGTCCTCTCCCACTTCAGTTCTTGAGTCCACTTGGAGGTTCTTACTTCCACTTGGAGATTTGGAACCTCTTACTCATCACCAATCGAATTCCCTGATCCAAGTGTCATTTTGGAAGCTTCCTGGGCATTGACACCTTGAGAAATGAGTCTGCCACTTGTCCAGTTACGCTCAGCACAGGTAGCCTTCTTTGCAGTTGACATTCAGCGCAGGTAGACAGTGGAGCACTTGACATTCAGCGCAGATGCTCAGTGGAGCAGTTGACATGATCCAGAATTGCCTTGTTTTTGAGTGTTTTCAGGTGGAGAACTTTTGTGAATTGCTGTGGTTTGCTGGCCTTGTTCCTCTAGGGGTAGGAACAACATGTTTAGGGACTTTGGGATCCCTTAATTATTGACATTTCATGCTCAGTGATGTAAGGCACAAAAATGTCTATAACAGTTGCCCCCTAAAGTATGAGGCCGTTTATCGGGTGAAATGCTTTATCCAGGGGAGTCCGAAGTTCATCCATTTGCTGGGAGGAGACCTGTAATAAGATACAATGCAATACATTATGATTCATATAGTTCTCATGATCTAGCTGAGGTGGGCATTCCCATGCTCAGCTTTATAAATACATTTTGGTACATAGAACAGACGATCGTCTGATGGTAGACTGATAATTCTGGCGAAATTATCATCCTTTGAGTAGGATGATCATCTGCTGTAATGATGTACATGTCAAATGTCTTTATATTTCCTGAATATATATCGCAGCCCGGATGGATGAAACTAGATCCGGGGTCTTCAATCTCATTCGATCTTCACTCTAAGTACAAGTCGATCCATGTGAGAATTGCGCTGAAGTCGAACATGGAAAGACATCGCTTGATTACCGGTCAATGATGTAAACCGTTAACAAGTGCGAGAGGAATCACCGATAATGATAATGACCCTCAAGGTACTGCAGTACAATTCACGTGGTGTGAATAAAGGACTTGGCGTCGAACACCACGCAAAATCTTCTGGTCGAAGGTCATTGATGTATACCTGTCACCGGAAGTGAGAAACTTGCCATTGAGGCATGCAAGCTTCAAAGTACTGAAGGGGTTGTTCCTAGATCAACTTCTTGGATAATGAGCTGATGTCGACAAGAAGCGATCCGTCAAAGGAGGGCCTTAATGAATCCCACATCAGTGACATGGAACGGAGATAATGATTTTAATGGAGGTGAAAACAATCTGTAACATATGATTCAGGGTGGCGGTCATGAAATGGATGAAGGATAATGTATGGCAGTGGATGGGACCTGGTTGACTCTTTCTGAACGACTTCTCTTGAACATATGGCGACATTGATGCGATGGATTGGTAGTATTACCCCAAGTATGGATGGTGTGGCAAAGACCATGGTGATGTGACCGGTGAATGAAACAACCCAACCCGATGTGGTACAGAAGAAAAGTGTCATGTTCAAGAGCGACCTGCTACCATCAAAGACTTCTTGATTTTTCCCAATTTTTCCCCAGTCATTGCTGACCAGTACCTCTTTATTTTTGTCAAGCTTGAGGAGGATAACATATGCTTGTTCTATAACCTGCCCTTCGGGCAAGCCCATCGCTATGTTTTAACGAGCCTAGTGATAGGGAAACTCGTTCTCGTCTAAAGACAAGTTTGTCACTATTTAGTGATTTTAACGAGTCTAACGATAAGGAAAACTCGACCCTTTTCATTTTTATAGAGTCTGAAAAGGTACATAAAGTTAACTCCGAAATTCCTTTTTCGTCATCTAATCCCTTAAGTCCGAAAAAGTATAAAACAATACAGAAGGGATGAGTTTTTGATAGTTTTAACGAGCCGAACAAAAAAAGCGCTCGATCTTTTTGTGCAATAATCCCTCCGGTCCAAAAAGATTAAAATCTAGAGGAGGGATAGCTCTTCTGGTCGTTTAACGAGCTGGAAGGCCAAAACTCGGCAATCTTTTCATATTTTACGAGTCAGTTGAAAAGAGCTTAAAGAAGACTCGTCTTCTGAGGAACGAGTGATGAACAGGGATAGTAGCTGATTCCAGGTACAGGTTGGAATTTTCCAATCACGGCAGTGTCACAAGGATGGCTAGGTGAAATCACTCTTCGCAGCTGTTCCTCAAAATGGGTAAACAATCATATGGAGGTAAACGATCGGCCAAATGAAAAGTGGAGGTGACGGTACACAAACACGACCAAGGCTTTTATGGTTGATCAGGTTACATTCTTAATGGTTATTTACCGGGATGGGTTCATTTTTTAATGAGCTTGAATGCGCCAAAACACTGCTCAATCTTATGTTTATTTTTTAACGATCATGAACTATGTGCTAAAACTGCTTGGATCTCGCTTTTCTATTTTTTAACGAGCATAAATTCCGCGGTAAAACTGCTCGATGATAAGTTTGCATGCCCCCAGCATAATAACGCAAATCGAGGTGCATGCCCCCCAAGCTTCATTGCATTCAACTCGGTGGTTGGAATGAAGGTTTACCTTTGAGAAAGGGGATTTGTTTCATTTTTTAATGAGGTTGACACAAGATAAGAACCGTCCTCGGTGTCCAAATCCATTAGATGTAGAAGGTTTCATATTCCACTGTGGCCACTTCCGCCAGATTACTCGGAGGTGGTAGGGCAAAAGTACCCATTAAGGCAGGGTCTTTTAGGAGACCTACTCCGATATTTTGGAGCGAATGACTCCTTCCATGGATCATTGGAATGCTTCCCGTAACTTGCGAACTGTTGGGGAGAAAAGTTTGTTGGTCAACGATTGTAATTCCTCCTTGGAAGGGAAATACAATCTTCCTAAAATAGGTCGACACAATAGCTGCCATGGCATATATCCATGGTCTTCCTAGTAGGATGTTGTAATCAAGATTCCCATCGATGACTTCAACATCTATTTCTACCGTTTTTCCCTCTAGTTGAAATTTCAAGTTATTTAGTATACCATATGGGGTATATGTCCTTCCGTCGAATGCTTTTAATGTCGTCGAAGATTGCGACAAGGTTGGAGATCCTAAAGTTTTCCAGCAACTCATCGACATAATGCATGTAGATGCCCCCTCATCAATAATTGTTCGATGAACAGTTTTGTTGAGGGCTTTCACTTGAATCAGGAAAGCTAGTTGAGCTGGTAACTGAGGGTCATATCCTTTATGATCAAAGGCCACAAGATTGGAATCCATTGGGTCAATCTCACCTATAGCTGATAATAAAGCTCACTCTTGGAAGAAGCAATTTTGCGGTACCTCAAGTGTCGACATGGCGGACGGCGATTGGGCCAGGTCCTTTATCTGTGCTATTTTCGCACACGATTAAATGTCGATTTGTGTACTGCTCCCTTTTGCAACTTTATCATTGGCTCAGGGAAAATGGGTGGCACAACTTCGGTCAAAGTTGTTGTCGAACTACTAGGTCGTTCATTAGCCTTGTTGTTCGATAGCTTTGGATTCCTGTAATCTTTATTCCTCGTCAAAGCATCCTTTTGCTGCTTTGATACAGACAACATAAGCACTTGGGATCGGGAAGCATTTTGATTAGCAACCAGTTCGGTTCCCGGACTTGGAAACGGATCAGTCAACACAGCTGAGGTTTTCGAACTCTTAAAGAATCTTTTAAGCTCAGCTTTGTATGGACAATCTGCTGTCCAATGATCCTCATCGCATATATGACACCCCGTAGGGGGTTTCCTTTTTCTCCCTTTCTTTTTCTTCTTGCCCCCTGGTTGCTTCAATTTTTTGCCCTTGTCGTCCGACACGACACTTACTTCCGAGGCAAGAAGTTCCTCATTTGTATTTTGACCGGAAATCTTATGGGCCTTTTTAGATATAGCCTTTGTCGATTTCATGTCTGTCGCGCCAATCACGCCATCGCCGGCATGAGAGTCACTATTTGATTTAGGAGGAGGATGAATTGAAAATTCCGATCTAGGGGCGTCAGGTATTTTATCATAGAGCGTGCCGGACTGAGTATATACTAAGTCTAGATATTGTGCACGAGCAATAACTTGCTCCTCCGTTACGACTCCCCCCTTGGCCACATCTTCCGTTATGGCAGGAAGTAACGACTTTATAAACCATTCAGCTAACAGCTGATCTGGAACGTAAGTCTTTACCATCCTGCGACGACGACGCCACTCATGTATATGATCGGATATATGTGTGGCCGTCGTCTGCTTGAAGTTGGTTAAGATTTCCATTCCAGTTTCATACCTTATCGGTAATTGAAAATGGGTTAAGAAAGTCGTGGCTAGGGAACTGAAATTGTCGAAAGAGGCTCTAGGTAATTCAATATACCATTTAGCCGCTGGACCCGTCAATGTCCTCTGAAAAAGGTGAAGCCTTATCGAATCATTGTTCAGGGTGTTCGACGAACACCACAGATGAAAAGTCATGACGTGATTCAATGGGTCTTCACCTGGATTTCCATTGAATTTAGGAATGTCCGATGGAAGTTTATGCGGAATCGCTGGCCACCAAGGGGCATAAGCAATTGGATCATTCGTCAGCCGGTTTAGATCTGGTAATTCTAGAGTTGCTACAAAGGGCAACTGTTGATTCAGGTTAGGCGGAGCATACCCAGGATAAGATGGAATCGCCTGAGCAGTGGGTCTTTGCATACCAGCATAATGTATTTGATGCTGGCAACTTTGACAAGTTTGATGGGCATAACCGTTATTATATGGTTGCCCATTACTTACAAAGACTTGTTGCTCGGGTCCTTGATATGATTGCTGGAATTGCGGTTGTTGAGTTTGAACCAGCTCCGGTTGTTGGACCATTTGCTGTCGTCCAATACTGGATGATTGACCAAGATGAGGAGTCATAGTACTTGTTTGAGCCTGAGTTGCTCCAGATAAGGAGGCACTAACCGGAGTTTGTGATTGAGTTGTCGAGACAAGAGGCTGTTGTATGGCAACCTGAGAAACTTGGGGTTGACATACAACAGGTAGCGCTTGTACTTGCGACGCAATCAACATACCAGGTATAGTGGCAACATTCGACACAGGGTGGACTGGTTGCATTGAATATGCAACCCTTGGTTGCTGAGGTAGTATTGGTACCCATCCGCTGGATGTAATTCCAGTTTGACCTGAACTTTGTTGTAAACTCCCATATGGTTGTTCTCCGGGGGGGAACAATGAAAAAGCATACTGCCCTCCATATGGTGGCAATCCAGTGCTTAAAGGATAGATTGGCCTTTGAAGACACATTGGATCAAGTTGTTGATTTTCAACATAAGAAATACCATATGATAATCCGGATGAAGAAATAGGAACTAACCATGTCGTCGAAACAGTCTCTGATTGGACTCCAGCTTGTTGTTGACAATTTGCCGGGACAGATGGTATACCGGCGAACGTCGTTGGAGTAGCAGCAGGAGGCTCTACCGCTGCTGTGTCGGATGACACAGTCCTGGATGTCGACGGTTGTTCAGACATATTTAGTCTATCCAAAAGATTTCCTATCGATTCTACAAGAACTTTGTGATGAAGGTAGACTAACTTCGAAGATCAACGCAGGAATAAAGGGTGAATGTTCCGTTCAAAATAAATTGTTAACGACGCTTTAGACACAACTCGCTTTTTCAGTTTTAAAGAGTCGAGAAAAAGCTAAAGATGACTCTAGTCTCCTTCGATGTTTTAACGAGCCCGAAGTGACAAATGCTCGGATGGACTTTTTCTGTTATAGAGTCTGAAAAAGGCCAAAAGAAACTGCTCTGGAGATCTAGGCAGAGGATGTGCCAAACTTTTCGCAAAACCGCAGAATACTTTTTATGGTACGGGTGGTCGATCTTCGTGAATGCTGTGTTCACTGCATTGAGATCAGTAGGGCGGCCGACACGGCTTCCTAAGGATAAAGGATATATGCCTATAGGGGTCTCCCAATATATACGCGATGGTACGTGGGAGCACAAATCCGTACTAGTGCTATCGTCCCTCAGGAGGAATCACCCACCTTCCACGAGATCGACAGTCACTAGGCTTAACGACGCCGGAACACGTCTCTAGCCTAGACCTCTATGTTGTGTGTTATGTTGCGAAGCGTTGTTAGGTTCATTCAGTTTATTTTAAGTTGATCTTTTTAAAGGTTTGTCTTTCAGGATCACCACGAGATGTATGGTACAATTCCTAAATGCAGTCTAAGATGATAAGCAAGCTTTATAATCTTTCAACTTTGAAAATCCTAGCTACTAAGGGAAAAGAGAGCGACTATCTTTCCTCAAAGAGCAATCAGCACACTCTAATGCACTCTTCCTAAATCAAGCATGCAAACTTATCAAAATGCAAATGCACAATGCAGGTGTTTGTTTTCCACTTTCTTAGTATAAATGCCTACAAAGAAAGCTTTTTGTACAACTTTGAATTTGCTTTTAAATGACTGAAAATAAACAAGTTTACTTTTTCCAAAATCAGCAAGGGTAGAAGAGATTACAAGCACTTTGCGATTTTTCGAAAGGAATACTCGTTTCGACACTTAAAAGTGACAAATTCAAACCAATAAGCAAAAACAAATGATAATCAAACTGCAAACAGCCAATGAACTCTCTCCTAAGATCATAATCAAACAATCAATCAGATCTGAATCATGGGCTACAGGATGACTATTTTGCTCATGCAAAGGAAAACTGTAAATGACGCCACAAACACATAAAAACACTTACAGTCTTTTTGTACAAAAAATGAGGCGGAATTCAAGCAAAGAAAAGGGGTTATCAGAGGTGGCACCTATGCTGGTTAAAGGCAGCAAAAACAGAGATCAAACAGGGCAAAAGACAGCAAGGAACCCCAGCTGCACAAAGGCACACTGGTTCAGCGCAGGTGTAACACTGTCAGTTTGACATTCAGCGCAGGTAGCCTTCACAGGACCTGCGTTGAAATGCAGACTGCCTTCACAGTGTCTGCGCTGAAAGGAGAAACTCTCGTTTCTCTTGGTTTCCGGGTCATAAAATGCTCAAAAATCAACTGTTTCAGGCCAAATCAGAAACGCAAGCAAGGTATAAACAGAGGGATGCTTTGAGAGGGTACTAAAGACTATCACAAAGGATCATCAAGTCATTTATGAGTCCATTGTTGAGATCATAGACAAAACCCAGTGAAGGATCAAAGCAGCAACATTCTACTTTGCAAAGTAGTTCAATTGTTGTTGTTAAGTCTATGAGGTAAACAATGATGCAAACAAACAAAATGACTAAAACAAAGTTCTTCCCCAGCGGAGTCGCCAATTTGTTGTGGGGAAAAATGCCTATGCAGGACGATCCTATCCACCTAAGGTGTGACAGTACCTTAGCAACAAACAAACATAGCAACTTCGGTTTCTTCCTTTATGAAATATGAAAGAGAGGAGATTGGTAGACTTACCGCTATCTTTTGGTTGTCCCTCGATCTAGATCCTCTCCTCTTTGTGTGTCCACAGCTACTTGCCTCCTTGCTTTTGCTCCCACAAGATCACAAGAGAACAGCTAGCTGTGACAAGAGAACAGCTACATGCAACAAGAGAAGGACATGATACAAAGGCAAATATACATATTCATAAATGATTCAGGATTAGAAGTAAATCAAATACACTAATGCAAATCATACAATAAACACCAGCATATAGGAAAGAACCAAGAAGCTTTATTGATTGATAAACAAGGTTCGGGAAGAGATACAACCCATAAGGTTCCAACCCAGCATCTCCTTCCCAGCAGAATGGAATTCCTTCTTCAGCCCCTTTCAAAGCATAAGCACCCAATGATCTAACCACAATCCAACAGCAATTCTTTGCAATTACAATATTCCAGCCTCCCTAGACCTCATGAGAGAGCTCTATATATAAGAGTTTTGGAGAAAGGATGAGTCAGCTTGAGGCTTGCATGGAGCTGACTAGTGTCCTCTCCCACTTCAGTTCTTGAGTCCACTTGGAGGTTCTTGCTTCCACTTGGAGATTTGGAACCTCTTACTCATCACCAGTCGAATTCCCTGATCCAAGTGTCATTTTGGAAGCTTCCTGGGAATTGACACCTTGAGAAATGAGTCTGCCACTTGTCCAGTTACGCTCAGCGCAGGTAGCCTTCTTTGCAGTTGACATTCAGCGTAGGTAGACAGTGGAGCACTTGACATTTAGAGCAGATGCTCAGTGGAGCAGTTGACATGATCCAGAATTGCCTTGTTTTTGAGTGTTTTCAGGTGGAGAACTTTTGTGAATTGCTATGGTTTGCTGGCCTTGTTCCTCTAGGGGTAGGAAAAACATGTTTAGGGACTTTGGGATGCCTTAATTATTGACATTTCATGCTCAGTGATGTAAGGCACAAAAATGTCTATAACAGCTCCTAAGTCCCTAAAAGTGTTGTTCTAACCCCTAAAGGAACAAGGTCAACAAATTACAGCTTCTCCCAGAAGTTCTCCACTAGAAACTGCTCAGAATAAGTCAAAACAGGATCATTTCAGCTACTCCACTAGCTAAGTGCGTTGCATAGCACCTAAATCCACTGGCTAGGTGCGTTGCAACACACCTAAATGCACTATGAGGGTGCGTTGAGAGAGAAATGACAAATGGCAGTGTCATTTCGCGAGGTGGAGAGACAATGGAAGCTTCCAGAATCTTCTCCTATGACACTTGCCTCACTGAATTCGACCAAGGATGAGTAAGAGGCCTTCAGTCTCCAAGTGGAAGCAAGAACTGACAGAGAGAAGACACTAATCAAATCACAAGCTAACTCATCCTCCTTGCATACATCTATATATGGATCCCTCATCCCAGAGATCCAGAGGCTGGAATTTTGCACATTGTAAGGAATTGTTGTTGGTTTTGAGATAAACATTAGAGAATTGGGTGATCTATGCTTTGTTGGAGGTGAAGAGGGGCTTCTTTGCTGGGAGGTTGATGTTGGGTCAGGAATCATTGGTTGTAATTCCTCCTGGATCTTCTTGTTTATCAATAAAAACTATTTGAGTCTTTCCTCCATGCTTTTGTATCATTGATGCTTGTTACATTTGTACAGTTAACTTAAATCTGATCCTAAGTTATTTATGAATATAGATCCATGTCTTTGTATAGTGTTCTTCTTCTGTGATCTTACAGGTACTTGGTGAAGCTGGGCAAGTAAGGGAGCAGGTAGCTGGAAGCTGTCAAAGAAGAGAGGAATTGGATCAAAGGATTAGCGCAAGACACAGGTCGGTTCTTCCTATTCCTCTCTATCTATAGTTCGTAAAGGAAATACAAAAGTAGTTTTCTCTATTTGTTTCTAAGGCAGCTGTCACACCTTAGTGGGATAGAGCAGTTCTAAATAGACACTTTTCCCGGTAACACCCTGCCATAGATCTCATGATTAGGTAATGATGCTAGAAATACCCTGAGGATGATGAACCTCTTGTGTAGTGTGTGGCACAGTAATAGGCCTCACTATGCATCCAACCCATAGTCTGGGACATGGGAAGAGCCATTTATCTAGAAAATAGGTGTAGTGAGACTTGTCTATGTGATTTTTCTAGGATGCAAGTCTTCCACCACTTAATGTTTAATGAAACTTAGTTGTGTTTGGTTCTTGTCTTATCCATGTGATGATCCTTTCCTTTCCAAATTTTTTGTCAAGTGGATGAATCTTCTTTAGATATGGACTTCGTTGTTATGGATGTTATAGAGTAGAGTTGAAATGAGATGAATGAAAGAGAACATAGGAAGCACACATCTTTGATGCAGAAATAAATTCCTGTCTAGCTGAGAGGGAGTGTTAAAATTTGGAAGCTCAGGGATGAATTTCTCATAAAAGAAATCATATCTTTCAGTTTTGTTTGAACCACCTTCAATAAAGTTTAATTTCTAACAATTATAATATGAATTTCCAAAAATAGTAAGTCACATATCAATTTGGAAGTGACGTTCCAAAAATATAAATTCATGTCTAAATGATCAAGGATGATCACGACGTATGGAATCCAATTTAAAATAAAATTAATCATGATTATAGAAGTGAAGAATTAATATTTTTATCCTTACTAGTATTATTATGATTATTATGATACTATTATTTATAAAATGGTCTAAAGTCATTCACCTTTAGTTGATTAATAAAAATGAATTCTCGCATGGAATAAGTAAATTAAATTGAGAATCTCTTACTTGGAAAATAGAACCTCTCTCTTGGAATAAAATAGTAACTCCACACTTAAGAGAATGTAAATCTTTCTCACTAATTCAATGTATGGAAAAAGTGTAATTCTTCCTCATTAAATGCACTTGTTACTCGCTCATTCAATTCAATTCGTAACTCTCACCAAATATTCTCTCATGTCTTAGTGTTACTCTCTCTCTCTCTCCCTAGTTCAAATTGTAACTCTTGAAGATAGGTGTACCCCTCTCTCTATTCTTGGGATGACTTACACGTCTCCACAAGTAACTCCTCTCTCATGGAATTCAATTCTTTTATTATTGGCTCAAGGCATGGATTAATTTTGTAACTCCTCTCCTTTCTCATCTATTTAAGCAAGAACAAGGGAGAGTTGAAAGTAACATGTTCACTATGAAGAAGGAGAGAAAGTATTGAATATGTGTAAGAGAAGTGTGAGAATTAGCAAAGATCAAGAGAAAGGGAAGAGCTAGAGCAAGTGTGAAGGATATGATATAAGTAAGAGATGGAGAAGATATTCAATAAAAGAGAAAGTGCACTTCAACTGCAAGTTGATAAGACATTAGTGAATTTATTCACTCTCATTCTCTCTTTTTCTCTGTACTTGCTAAACAATTAAAGAAATTTAATAGAAGAATAATCATTTGGATTTTCCCTCTTGAGGGGTTTTTCCATGGTCATTGGAACAAAATCTCAGTGTCTCATATTTGTGCTCAAGTCTCTTCATATGATCCTTAAGTTTATGTTATATCTACAATTACAGTTATGAAAATTTTTGATGAAGAAATTTTCATTCTAAGTAATCACAACAAAATAGAACACTCAGTTTTCTGCAAAGTACATTGAAATTTGTGCAAAGGACATTCAGTTCCATTTAGTTTTCTACAAAGTAAATTCAGTTTTTTGCATATAACTTTCATGTGTCTATAAATAATTTTTAAATCTTTTCATAGAAATTTCATATTTTAATAGTGACACCCCCATGGCCACCTAGGTGCCTAACTTTCATGCGGGCATTTTCATTGCTGTGTAGATCATTCAGCTCAAATCCTTAGCTCATCAATGACAACAAAATATTATCATTTGTTAATGCCATGCTACATAATCAATCAATTATAAACCAAATTTTAACACATAAACATTAATTTAGTCAATTTTCTAAAAATAATTATGAGATCATCTTGTGGGAACTATGTTCATGGGAAGTCATGGGATAACCTTACCTCTTTTGCATGGGTCCCCCTTGCCAATTTGGGTCAACCCGCCAAATAGTCACATGGGCACCCTTTCCAGGCAGGTGCCCTATCGTGCCCAATGCATGATGCGCCCATGAGCACCTGGGTACACCACTTTCATGTGGGTGCACCCAAGGTGTAGGTGTTCGTCCAGCTCCATTAATTAGTTAACAAAAATCATTACCTTATCAGTGATAAAAAAATATTATCATTTTTTAGTTTCACACTACATAATCAATCAATTATATACTGACTTTTAACAACTAAACATTAATTTAGCCAATTTTCTAAAAATCGTTATGAGGCCCCCTTGTGGGAACTCTGTTCATGGGTGGTCATGGGCCGATGTTACTTATTTTTTGTTGGTTCCCCTTTCCAAGTTAGCTTGACCAACTAACTCATTGCACTAGCCCCCATGTTAGGAGGGTGCCTTGGCGTTCCTAGCATGCAATGTCCCCATGGGCACTGAGGTACCCCGCCTTTGTGTGGGCACACCCAGGGTTCAGGCGTTCACCCTACCATGAAAATCAATCAACACAAATCTTTATCTCATTAACAAAAACTAAATATTATCAATTTTTAGTACCATGTTTCATAATCAATTAATTATAAACTAGATTTTAACACCTAAACATTAATTTAGTCAATTTTCTAGTAATTATTATAAGACCCCCTTGTGGGAACTATGTTCAAGGGAAGTCATGGGCTGACCTTACTTCTTTTTCTGGGTGCCCCCAACCAAGTCGGGCTAACCCAGTAACTCTTCGAACAGGTGTCCTTGATTGGCATGCACCTTGATGTTCCAAGCACTTGATGCCCCATGGGTGTGTGGGCAGCCCACCTTCATGTGAGCTTGCTTAGGGTGTAGGTGATCACCCTTCTTTGCATGTCACAGTATGGATTTTCCTAGTCATTGCTTTGCTCACATGCCATCCTTCACTTGATCGATACATGTCTTATACTTTCTTATTTCGCACGTCTTCAAGATTGCAGTGTCACTGATTTCATCGATTGCCAAACTTCGATAGTCCACTTGACGTGTTGAACTCGTCCAACTATCATTGTTTCATGCAAGTCGCCATTGGGCACTCGAGTGCCCCACCTTCGTGCACGTCTTGTGTTAGTCCCAAATTGTTGTTGTGCATCCAAGCCTTAGTTTACCACCTAGGCCTGCTTGTTTGTGCAACAACAAGCCCCATTCATAGGTCACTCCATGCAGGGTCAAAGAATAATTTCTGTTAATAATTAGTAAATGGAAAATCATGGAAATTATTAGATGAACTAATGCTAAAATTGGAAATGATGGTATAAACGTAAATGAGTTTCTCTTCGTTTCAAGAATAATATATTGTATACTGAGAAAGGCCAACCACATAAAGGTGGAAGCTCATATGGCCCATCCCAGCCCCCCACATCACTTCGAATTCCCCAATACCCAATCTATCGACTATAATAGATTTGAAAGATACATAGTAACATTCAAACCCAAAAACTAGGAAAATAAAAACTAAAGGTGAACAAAAGAGAAAAAACCAACTAAAAACATATAAATACATACCTCGTACTTTTCAACATTTTGATATCATTAATCTTCTTCCTCTAGCAACTTATTATATGTATCGTCTAGTTTAGAACTCATGTTCAAAGGATTCATCATATCAACAACATCATCATCTGGAACATGCTCTTCTACATTTGGTTCCACTTCTTCAAGTTCTTAATTTGACAAAACTTCAATATCATCTAGTTCATCTAAATTAACATTGTCTCAATTATCATATCCTTGAAATTCATTGTCTCAATTATCATATTCTTGAACATCTTTGTCTGACACATGAACCCCCTATTCCTCTACATCATATTCTTCTTCAATTTCATCTAGTTCTTCTGCTACATTATACTTTACCAACCTTCCTCTTAGATCATATCTAACAAGATATGACCAACCTACTTTACCTGAAACCTCTATGTAAAATATATGTTCACATTTTCTTGGAAGAAACTAGGGCTCTGATCCTGGCTCAATATTCATTGTATCAACCATGGTAAATCCATTAGCATGCTTAATAGCAGTTCTATCAAGGTCATGTTCATTGTCTCGTATCCTAAAACATTTGACATCAAACATAACTATTTTGAAGGATTCAATGTCACACTCAAGTATATCATGGAGATAGCCATAGTATCAATTCTCAGAGGCTTATGGATATTTTTCACCTCTAGAGGCAACATTAATAACCTAAAATACTGCAATTATCCCACTATAAAAAGTTTTCATCTTTGCATCCAATCTTTTGATGCGAAATTTGTGGTCATGACACCACACTTTGGTGTGTTGTTTTAACTGAAATATGTCAAACACTCAAAAAATGAATTGTTAATTGATAAACATATTTATACTTGCAAATTTTGCAAATTAAGAAAAAAACACACCATATGCATCAATATACTTGTAATCTTTTAAACCATATGTAAATCGATTCCCTTTGTGTAGATTGACATCTCCAATACATTGAGCTTATTTGACCAATGTAGATAGACCATACCATGATAACCTACAATTATTAGTTTGTTTGCATCATTCAATCCATACCTTCATCCAAACAAGATTGTTCACAATCTATAAATGTATTTCATCCCACTCTTGACTGGTTGAGTTAAAATAAAACAATTAACATATACATAATTAGTTATCATGTTATACCTTCATAATAATGGATTATGCAGGAAGACTAAAAATTAAATAAGTACTATATACATAAAAACAAAAAAGTAAAATGCGCTTTAAATATCCACTATATACTTACATCTCACTTTCCTCATTCTACCTTTCCCCATTAGGTGCTCCCCTTCAAATTTGTTCAAGGAGTTGACAGCCCAAACATGATCTAATACATTAATTCTTTTTCCTATTGCAAGACTATATTGATAAATATAAACCATGGTTTGGTACCCCACATCACTCTACCATAGAAACCTTAGGAATTTCTCTTTATCTAACCAAATCCTTCAGTGATTTCATGTGCCTCTCAACCATCGCTATTGATCTTGTGTGTACAGGTCCACAATTTTCAATCCCTCGACTTGGTGTATGAGGTAGTGTTCTTGTGCATTGAAAAATGTTGGAGGTAGATACTTTTGCATTTCACACATTAGATGAGGAATTTGTTTCCTCTAATATTTTATATCTTCTTGATCAATTTTTTTCGATGACAACCATCTACAAATGAAGCAAGAAAATCATAGGTTTCAACTAAAAAAGTATATAGTACATGATGAAGTAAAACACATGTAGTAAAAAATATGCGACACAACAACTTATTGAAAAAATTACACTTTTCACATAAATATCCACTTACCTCATGTATTTTCCAAGATCATATATAAATTTTTTGACATTTTTTGTCAAAAGGTTTTTGGGAGAGATAGAGGTAGAACATACTATAACAAAAATATTGACCAATCATTATTTTTTCACAAATTCGTAGAAAAAAAACACCAATTAACAAGATATTTCACCAATGTATAAATATATACACCAAAATAATTACCTCAATGAATGTATGCCAATCATGAGATTTCCCCACCTAATTCACCTTTATTTGTTAGTTTTTTATGTTTGAAGAAAATCCAGTTGGAAATTCAATTTTTTCAATAAGCTCTTTAACATCCTTGCTTTACATCACTGTCATTAACCATGGAAGGGTTCTTATATTTTGTTTGTCTCCATCTCTATTTGAATGAGTTGCACTCTAAAATGCATATTTGGCCTCCTTAATGTCATTACAAATCTTGACAAGTTTTTCTTTATCTCTCCTTCCATCTAAATTCACTATAAGGTATCTATTACATTCTTCCCGATGTGCATTATATCAGATAAATGAACAATTTGTAGGTGCTCATAGTAGGGGAGTCTATTGAGTTTCTCTGGATAACTTTCCATTCCTCATGGAAGTGCCCTATTATTATTTCCTTGACAACCTACAATGTGAATCACAGTTAAAGATATTATTACAAAAATATAACCTATCAATTAGTACATTGAAGAAAATTACATAAAAATATAAAATAATCCAAACATATCATGTATATTGATACATAGACAATTCGATCCATACCTTGAGAGACTCTATTATGTTGCAACTTCCATGCATGATGTGTCACTCTCCTTGGTCTTAATACAATATCTTCTTTCCCATTGAATGCATGTTTTTTAGTACTTTAGTACTTATGGTTCTTAGGAAGGAAGTGCCTATACTCACCAAACACCCCCTTTCTTAAGATTCTTGAACGATGAGATTTCATCTTAGGACCACAACAGGACAAACAAATTTTCCCTTTGTTTGAAGGCTTGAAGAGATGGAATAATTTTAATATCAATTATTTTAATTATGTACAATGAAGGTAAAACTATTTAAAAACATACATTAAATGAACTTCATAAACCTAAACATTATTAAAGTGCAGGGTAATGTTATAACATACCACAAAAAGGTGTTAGCCCTGGGGCATCGTGAATTTTC
This sequence comes from Pinus tabuliformis, assembly GCA_031772625.1. NCBI lineage: Eukaryota > Viridiplantae > Streptophyta > Pinopsida > Pinales > Pinaceae > Pinus > Pinus tabuliformis. The sequence goes on along the minus strand of CM062818.1, from coordinate 352,845,842 downwards.
CATACAAGCATTGCATGAAATTCAAATTCCCTTTGTGCATCTACTGGTCTAGAGATATCATACATAGTGACACCATTCCATAACTCCACTAACTCATTAATAAGAGGCTCGATATATACATTCATATCTTTGACTTGGTACTTACCTAATTGATTGAACATATAATACATAATTACTACATATATGAGTAAATAAAAAAATTATAAGACATAATTATAAGGCATAATTGAACATATATGAGTAAACAAAAAAATATAAGACATAATTATGAAACAAACAAGACAAATGAGATGTTATTGTGTTAAAAAAAATTATTCTAAACAAATTAATACCTGGAACAATGATTTATTGCCAACATTATGTGCTCCCCCTTTATTTACTTCCACAGAGGAATGTTATTGTTGATAACAAAACCGGGCCACACAAAGTAAGTATATATGGGCTCTCCAAATGGATTGACACCATTAGCTATTAATGAAAGCCTATGATTACAAGGTTCTCTTTTAAAATATGGCCAGTTTTCCTGTATATTCCTAAATGTAGATCCATCTATAGGAATTCAAAGAACACCATCTTCACTTCTATTCGTTTCATGATAATACATAAGTTCTATTTTGTTTTCGCACCTGAAAAATTGTCGTAGGTGTGGAATTATGGGAATATAATGAAGAACCTTGAGAGACACCTTTTTTGTTACTTTATCGGTTTGATATTTACTCTCATCACATTTTAGGCATTAGTATTTCGACACATGTTCTTTATAATAAAAAATATCATCATTAGGGCATGAATGAATAGATTCATACTCCATTCCAATATCTTTCATAATGGCATGTAAATATTAATACATATGAAGTAAACCATTTGACAGTGGTAACAAAAATTCACCTAATAATATACAACATAAAATAAAGTGTTATTGGTTAATGTACTAAACAATATTAATCATACATATTGCATCCAAATGTTACAAATTAAATAAATGATGATCAATGTATTAACATTAAAAACAAAGGAAAAAATAATGTCACAAAACATATTACATACCCTAGGAGTTGTGTCACATGTGTTTGAAAAACCATTCGCCACCTTTAAGTTGACCAACAAGAATACAATAGAGTGAAGAGATGTTTCTAAACCTTAAAAAAGAGGTTTAATTTCCCTCTTAGGTATAGGTATATCAAAAGCACGATCATAATACTAATTTCCATCATCATCCATTCCAAAATTATTAAATGTATTTTGGATCAATATATTTGTCCCATCTTCTTCAACTATTTTATCAACGTTATCATCTTCTTCCATAGGATCATTAGCTTGATTCTCAATGTTAATCGCTCCATGTCCATGAACATGCACTTGTATAACAACCATCTCTTCCTTGTTAGAAAATGCCCTAGGGGGGGCATACTATACAATTACGATCAATAAAGTAATATTAATATATATAACAAATATTTAAACGTCAATATAAAAACCATTTACAAATATAATATATAAGGAAAACAAAGACAACAAAGGGAAAAAGAAAGGAAACTTAGGTGAGACCATGATCCATATTTACGAAGGAACAAAATGAAATACAAATATAAACATAAACACATAGATGTAGCAGAAATAAATCTTCATTTCATTAATACCAAAGAACAGAAAGATGCTTACAAATATAATGGAAATAAAATAACTCGAGCGATGACAGCTTATCTCTGAGCAGAGATGTGGCAGTTACATGCCTTTGATTTGTGTTATAATGAGGCTTAAGGGCCTTTATATTATTGAACAACAAAACAACAAAGGGAAACCCTAAACAACCTAAACCCTAGCCCTAGGAGATGGGATGCCAAGCGTTTGTGGGCCCCATTGGGGTTAGTTGGACAACCAACTTCTCAGGGTTGTAACTTGGCCATGTGATCTTGTTTTGGCACTTACAATTGCTTGTTAGGAAATTCTCTTCGAGTACTACAATATTAGTAACTATGGCTATGGGCCTGCTACAGACCTAAAAAACATGTTGTTTAGGGGGTCAAAAGAACTTCAAAAGTTAAGGACCCAAAAAACTGCTAAAACTAATAAACTATGCTATAATCAAGGAAACTAATGAAACCAGTTGGAAGACTAGGTGGAATAGGTGGGTTTCCACCAATATCCACCTAGATTAGTCCTTAATCCTTAGGAATAAATGGTCCCTTTCATGCAGAGCCTCCATGAGGTGAGGAAATTTCAGTTGAACCTACTCCTTGGTGAGCCACTTGCCTTGGTGAAAGAGTTGGCCTGCTTTGGTAACTCGATATAATTCGATCCTCTGCTAGAGAGTGTTCTTAATATATGTTTCCATGATCCTATTATTCATGGATTATTTAATACAGCTTGGGTTGAGCTTTGTTGGTGTCAGTGGCTCAACACTATCTGATGTGTCCAACAATGGGGGAAAGTATGGCCGCAACTAGTCCACATTGAGTACTGGGTTTAGGCCAAGGAATAGCGAAATGTCGAGATTGAAAGCATTGTCTACTACAACCTTAGTGATGGTGTATGACCCATATTATAGTGGGCGAAGCTTGCAGTGGGCCCTAATGAGGCATTCCTTCTACAGATATGACCAAACATTGTCACCCACTTGGAATTTGTGTGGAACCTGATGCTGATTATGACTCCATTTGTACTTAGCATTTTATCTATCCAATATGTCATGAAACTAATAGAAGATGTGTTGAATTCATTCAATGAAGCTATTACATCTGTCATCTTCGAAATGGACATGAGACGAATCTTCCTGAGTAGCCACAAGAGGTATGGAAACATCAATGGGACATAGTGGCTCGAATCCCAATCCCACTTGAAAGGGGTTATGTCTAGTTGATGATGGACATAGGGGAGGATTTCATCCCATGTGAATGGATTTTTTGAGTTGTACATGTGCAAGATGTGCACGATCATCCTGTTGACGAAATTTGTTTGGCCACTAGTTTGGGGGTGGAAGGTCATGGACTTGGTGAGTTTGGTATCCAACAATGACTAGAGGCTTGACCAGAATGTACTTAGGAACTTGTTGTCCCAATATGAAATAATGGACTATGGGATCCCAAATTTTACCTATAATCATTCAAACAAGGGTTTGGTAGTGGCTTCTATTGTCATTCTCTTCTTACAGACCACTAGAATGGTCATCTTAGAGAATATGTCGATGACATTGAAAATATAGTTGTTTCCATGCTTGGTAGAAGGAAGGACCAACGTGTATTCCATGGAGATAGATTCCCAGGGAAAATAAGAGTAGGCCGATGATTTTATAGGCCTTTATTCTTTATTGTATGCTTGTAAATGGCACATGCAATGCAAGATCTAATGTACTTCCCAACATCCTGTCAAAGGTTTGACTAATAAAAGTACCCCTTGTTATCGAGAAATCTAGTGTCTATGCAGAGCTACTAGTCCCACTAAGACTGGTAGCTATCTTAGAAACAAACAAACTAAAACTACTTTCATTTTCCTTTATGAGAAGTAGATAAGAGGGGAACAAAGGAGACCAACCTCTGTCTTGTGCTTGGTTCCTTGCTTGATTCCTCTCCCTTCTGATAGATCTTTGCCACTCGCTTCCTCGTCTACCCAGCTTCAAAGAGCACCTGTGGAATCAAAGCAGCATAACACTATCCAAGAATAGAGATCTACTATCATAAACAATATAGGACAAGATATATATTGACCACACAAATGCATATATCATCAATCATACAAGAATGTGGAGGAAAACTTGAATAGATTTATTAATATCAAGAATAGCAAAGAGGATTACAACCAATTGTTCAAACCCAGCGTCATCCTCTAAGCAAGAAAGCCCTTCTTCACCTCATGAAAAGCTTATATCACCCAACACTATGATGTTACACCAAGAAACCAGCAGCACTTCCTTACAAGATACAAAATTCCAGCCTCTGGATCTTTGGGATGAGGGATCCATATATAGATGATTGCAGGGAGGTGAGTCAGCTTCTGAGATTTGATTAGTGTCCTCTCTCTGATATTTCTTGATTCCACTTGGAGATTTATGATCTCTTACTCATCCCTGGGCGAATGCAGAGAGGCAAGTGTCACAGGAGAAGTTTCTAGAAGATTCCATGATCATCCACCTCGCAAATTGACTCTACCATTTGTCCACTCTCACCCATCGCACCCCATAGAAGGGCTTTTTAGTATGCATCACACCTCCTGTGTGCATTTAGGTGGGATGCAACGCACTTTGACCATGGAGCAGGTGAGGTGGTCCAGTTTTGACCAGTTCTGAGTAGTTTTTCATGGAGAACATCTGGGAGATGATGTAATCAGCTGACCTTGTTCTTTTAGGGGATGGAACAACACTTTTAGGGACTTAGGAGCCCTCAGTTTATGGACATATTTGATTGGGGTTGCGATGCCCAAAAATATCTATAACAGTTACCCCCTAGAGCATGAGGTCGTTAATCTTTTGATGTCGGGTGAAATGCTTTATCATGAGGATCCGAAGTTTTTTCGAGCTGGAAGGCGACCTGTAATAAGATACAATACAATACATTATCTTTATAATATTTTCATGATCTAGCTGAGGCGGGCATTCCCATGCTCAGCTTTATAAATTCATTTTCATGTACATAAGACAGACAATCGTCTGAGTGCAGACTGATGATTCTGGTAGAGCCATCATCCCTTAGATTGGATGATTATCTGTGTAGCAATGATGTACATTTGATGTCTTTATTTTCCCGAATATATATCGCAGCCCGAATGGATGAAACTAGATCTGGGGTCTTCAATCGCATTCGATCTTCACTCAAAGTACAAGTCGATCCATGTGAGAGATGTTCTGGAGTCGAACATGGAAAGACATCACCTGATTACCAGCCAGTGATGTAAGCTGTTAACAGGCACGAGAGGAATCACCGATAATGATGATGACCCTCAAGGTATGATAGTACAATTCACGTGGTGTGAAAAAGGGACTTGGTGTCGAACACCATGCAAAATCTTTCGGTCTAAGGCCATTGATGTAAACCTATCGCGGGAAGTGAGAAACTTGCCATTGAGGCATGCAAGCTTCAAAGCACTGAAAGGGGTGTTCCTAGATCGACTTCTTGGATAATGAGCTGATGTCAACAAGAAGCGATCCGTCATAGGAGGGCCTTAATGAATCCCACATCTACGACACGAAACGGAGCAAATGATTTTATTGGAGGTGAAAACAATCTGATGATATAAGGTTCAGGGTGGTGGTCATGAAAGAATGGAGCGTAAATGTATTGCAGTGGATGAGACACAGGTGAATTCTCTGAGCGACTTATCTTGAACATATCGGCGACACTAACGTGATGGATTGGTAGCATTAACCCAAAATGTGGATGGTGTGATGGACCAATGGTGATATGACCAGTGAACGGAACAACCTAACTCGACTCGGATGCGGAGTGAAAGTGTCATGTTCAAGAGCGACTTGCTACCAATAAAGTTTCTTCAAGTTTTCTTCCCAAATTTTCCCCAGTCATTGCTAACCAGTACCTCTTTATTTTTGTCAAGCTTGAGGAGGATAACATATGCTTTTTCTATAATTTTTCCTTCGGGCAAACCCATCGCTATGTTTTAACGAGCCTAGTGATAGTGAAACTCGTTCTTGTCGGTATGGACAAGTTTGTTGCTATTCGGTTTCAACGAATTTAATGACAAAGATAACTCGGTCCTTTTCAATTTTAGAGAGTCTGAAAGGGACATAAATAAAACTCCAACAATCCTTTTTCATCATATAATCCCTTAGGTCTGAAAAAGTATAAAATAATACAAAAGGGATGAATTTTCAGTAATTTTAACGAGCCGAACAAAACAAGCGCTTGATCTTTTTGTGTAATAATCCCTCAGGTCCAAAAAGATTAAAATCTAAAGGAGGGATAGCACTTCTGGTCACTTTAACGAGCTGGAGAGACCAATTACTCGGCAATATTTTCATATTTTATGAGTCAGATGAAAAGAGCTTAAATCAGACTCGTTTTTCAAGGAACAAGTGATAAATTAGGGTAGCAGCTAATTCCAGGTAAGGTTTGGAATTTTCCAATCACGATAGTGTCACAAGGATGGCTAACAGGATCACTCTTCGCATCTATTCCTAAAAAAGGATAAACAATCAAATGGAGGTGAATGATCGGCCAATACAGAGTGGAGGTGATGATGAGAACACGACCAAGGCTTCAAAGGCTGATGATAATGCATTCACGATGGTTATTTACCAGAAATTGGTTCATTTTTTAACGAATGAGCTTAAACTTTGGGGGAAACATTTGCTCATTGCTTACATTTATTTTTTAACGAGCTTGAACTCGACATAAAAACTGCTCGATCCAGTCATATAATAAGGATGTCTTATCTAATATGGAATTTTTTCGAAGCTTTGCCCCACATCCTTTCTTTATGCAAGTTAGGAAACGACCAATCCTACGAGTTTAAAGGGTTAGAGGACCTACAAATTTAAAAAATAAATGGTCGCTCTTCACTTGCATGCCAAAAGGTTTGCATGCCCTCAGGTATAGTGAAGTAGAGTTTCCCAGGTTACCCCTCAATTTGTAGACAAAACATTTGTTTTATCAGGAAAGGCCTACCTTTTACAGGTTATTCCAGTCTAATCTCATAAACCAGTGATATATCCTCCGCGGAAACCTACCCTATACCCAAGGTTTTCCTGCCAAAACAGACCAGGGTGCATGCCCCCTGGGTTTCAGTCATGTCCTCCTGAATCACTCACACTCATCAGGTGGACGGACTGGGGATTGATGAGACATTCCTTGCGTGAAAAGACCATTCAAGGATGGTATTTGACTATTTGCTATGTGTGAGCCAAGGAATGAAAGCTGGTCTACGAGCTTGACCACTCTTCCTTCATGCGGAAAACACATTACTCTAAAGAGCGAGGAGACAATGGCTCCCATGCAATAAATATAGTCGCATCCAAGGAGTAGATTATAATCTAGGGGTCCTTGGACTACCATTACGTTCATGTGAATGGCTTCCCTTCTCAATGTTATCGGCACATTGGGAAGGATCCCTAACGATCGACTGGTTCCTTTATCAAAGCCTATTAGATTTCTCATCTCAGGCAAAAGCGATGGCAAACCAAGCGCTTTCCAAGCAGTTGAGGAAAGGATACTCACATAAGCCACTTCATCTATGATGGTAACGGCCATGACCATTCTGTATATTTGTGCAATGATTCGAAATGGTACACTAGCCGGTAAACGGGGTCTGCCTAGTAGATTCCAATCGAAGGAAACAACTAGGTTGCTTGGAGGTGGGACCGAATAGATGGCTGGATATGACTCTAACGAACTTCCTTCCTATGGTAAAGGAACGGGTAGACTGCCCTCATGTTCATCGGAGTCTGTGTTTACGAAGAGAATTTGAACGGTGTCGTTCTTATTCTTTCCGGTGACTGTATCATCTGAAGATGGACCTTCTGAAGGCAAGACCGGGTCAACTGTCGCCTCGACCTTTTGAATTTCGTCTGGTGTGGATTCAGATGGTTTATCTTCAATGATAGATGCTTCGACCGACCACAAGGGTGTGTCAGTCAGATTTTCAACTAGTGATGGACTTGGCAAGAGTTTCTTATATCCAGGAGGGAGCCGTAACGGTGAAAATGGATGGTCGTCCAAAACTCTTTTAGCCTCGTCAAGGAAGGGACAATGGTGGATGGCGTGATCGCCTTCACACATTTTACAAGGGAATTTACTTTTTCTTTTCTGTCCCGACATTTCGCTTTCACTAGTTGACGGTGTGTTAGGTTCCTATACTAATAGGTTTCATTTTTCATGATTGACCTGGGAAGTGTTAAATATGTTCATCTTTTCATGCTGCAAAGGTTTTATATTTTGTAAAAGGATTAGACAGGATTAAAAAATGTAAAGAGGGTATGCCCTAAAAGAACAATCAAAGGGAAAAAAGAGTGAATTGGTGAAGAAAAAGTAATAAAAATGAACCCCAAAGAGAGACCAGGAAAGTGGCCAGCCAAAATGCCACTGCTAGCTGATTAGCAAGTTCACAATGTGAAAAGTTTTGTTGTTTATCACATTTGCTGGATGGCCCGATAGTTCAATCTGGACCATGCCATGTTTTAAATTGCTTGTTCTAGACTAGAGAATGAATATTTGTCCAAACAGTTCAATCTTGGCAGATGAGTGGCTAGGTAGAGAAAGTAAAAGAGCCCAACTGCTTAATCTGGGCCCTTGGAAGAAATAAGGGTAGATTTAGATAGGAGGACAGTCAAAAGAAAAGAGGATAATCAGGGTCTGCAAGTCTAAGTGCACCCATTCAAAAGGAAGAAAAAATGTTAGGTGTATTAGGCTGGGTAAGTAGTTTGAGGTTGCAGAAGCAAGGTTTTGATCACCTCATGTATTGTCAATCAGAGCTCATCTCATCAATGACAGAAAGGTCAAAGCAGTTGTCTAATGGCAGAACTATGGAAGCATGTCTAATTCCCCTTCAATCCCCTTAAACAGTCTCTTACCTTGGGACCTACCCAATAAGTCCTACTTTCACTTCATTTTTTTCAAATACTAAGTCAAGTTTTGGGTTTTCTTAAGGAAAAGAAACCACATTTCTTGTGTAAAAATCCTCATTCCAAATTCCATTCACTTCTTACATCTAAGTTTTCCTTCATAAACTTAGCTTCATGCCCCTACACTTTCACTTCACAAGGTCATATTAACTTCTAACTCTATTATCTAGCTCCCTAGATCACTTCCTTACCCCTATTATACAAAAAATTATATAAAAACCCAAAAATATTAAATATTCCCACCCCATGGCACTATAGCCATATAATTCAGTCTTGGGAAATAATAGTCCATTTGGGACTATTATGAACCCTTCCGCGTCCTAAATCCGGAATTAGTTTAACCTCTGGTTAAATTAACAACCATAATAACCCCTTCCTAAACCATAGTTCATTAACCCCTCTGCGCTCATATACATTTTCGGGTTTCTGTTTAAATGTTTAACTAAACACTAAACTCTACCCCCGACGCATACCCATAAAACCCATATTACCCAAAGTCTAAACCTTGGCGCATATATTATAACGTTAAATATTCAGGCGGGTCCCGTACGTTAACATCCTGCCAGATCGCAGTTCCGTCCACCGTCGGATCGGGCCCTCCCCATCCGACGGCTCTCGTTGATATCGGAGCGCCCCCGACGTACGGGAGTTAGCGTCCGATGGAGGGTGGTTTTGCCACCGTACGCGGGGACGCGTGGCCCATTCTGATTGCATCAGGCCCGCGCTGACACTTACCACCCCCGTACCAAAGGCGGTCCGATAAAACCACTTACTGCCTTCTGTCCGGGCGCCACGTCCCCGTGACATCACCTCCGCGTCAACCCGCTGCTGCTCCGTGTCACCGCCACCACATCTGCCTGCGTCCCTACCCTACCACCGTGTCCTGTGCCACGTCATCGCCCCAGTCAACTGCCACGTCACCTTGCCGTACCCGGGACCCGCCGATGACGTCATCGCAAAAAAGCGCCAAAATGCCGCAAAAACCCAAATTTGCGTTAAAACTTGCGAAAATGTCGTTTTTGTTTGTTTTTTATGCAACCAAATGGTGCAAGTTCTTGCATGCAACTTACGTCCAGTTCGCATTCGACGTTCCCGTCAGCCACCCAGGCCTACTCGACCTGTAACCCGACCTCTTCGGCCTCCACCTACAGCTATTCACCACAGCAATCTCTCAAAGTAACAGGTATTTACCCGAAGAAACGCCCGTAACCCTATTTTTCATAGTTTCTCTGCAAAAATTTCCAATACACCTAAAATTCACCTGGAAGACGTTGGCACCCGTGAGATTTTCCTCTCTGCCCCACTGTATAACCTGATTTGCGACCAAAACCTGGCAACTCTGTTATCCCCTACAAAATTTCCATTAAACCCGAAATTCAGCTCCACTTCTCTCGCAAAACCACTAAAGACAGTTTCCAAAATTCCTTTTATTTTTCTCCCTTTCAGGTGAACTTAGTGCAAAGCCCTGCACAGTCTTCATTTCATTGAGTTTTACTCATCAATAACATCTCTGCACAGAACTTAAAACTGTGAGTTCCTTGCCCAGAAAACCATTATCAGAACTCTGTTCCTTGCTAAAATATAGGCCTAATCCAGCTGTAATCACAGTCAAAACATGGAAGCCCCAGTTGCTCTTAATATTGCACCACTAAATGCACCACATAGACAGTTAGAATGGATTCCACTGGCAGATAGAGACTATCAAATTGCTGATATGCAAGGAGACAAGCCTCATTTTCAGGCTTTCTATGAGATAAGGAATAAATTCAGAAACAAAACTGATCCATTGAGAATATGGGAGTCCAACGTGCCCATGTACTACTTGCCCTCAGTAAATGTCTTTCGTGACCTAGTGCATCAATGTTATTCAAATTATGAGCCTTCTCAAAGGGCAGTGATGGGCCCTGCTGGTAAAGTCCTCTTTTACATTACTCCTCAGTCTATCAATGAGATGTTGCAATTCAAACCAACTCAGCCTTTGGTCCCCCTTTCCATGAAGAATCTGCTAGATCAAGCCTCAAAGTTGCCCTCTGCAGAGATTGACCGAATTGCTAAGTTGTTTATGCCACCAGACTGTTACTCCAGATTCACAATCCCCTATCTCCATGTTGCATTTACTGAGGAGGGAAAAATGCTTATAGATATGATCTCCTACATCCTGGGATTCAGAACAAGTGAAATTGTGGACAACACTGTCTTTGCCTTGATGTCTATCTTCACTCCAGGACAGCCCCCTGTTGTCCAGTATGATTATGCTACCTTCATAGCTGACAAGATTCATGAGCAGTTCATGAACCTAGAAAGGGAAAGGGTATTCAAATACACCTCATATATCTATCATTTGCTGCTATATTATCAGTCTGAAAGTTTCCTAGTCTTCCTCAAAAAATTGGATGCTAGGGGGGAGAGGAGGTCAGTCATATTTTGGTCATCAGTATTCCATCATGTTAGTTACTCCCCATACACATATTGTGAGTTCATTGACCTTTTTGTCTATCCAGCTACCTGCTTATTATCAACAGATCCTCCTCCCAGACTCATTGATGAAATGCAGAAGATTCTACAGCTTTCCAAAAGCTACAACAGTGGTGATTGGTATTTTTACCAAAACCACATAGTAATCAGGGTTTATGGCTGTGAATTAGCCCCCTACCAACTGCCAAAATATGTCCCTATGAGACTTTTTGCCTTAGAATATTTTCAGGAATTTGGTAATGCAGATATGATTCATTTCCATGGCAAAAGCAAAAAGGCATAGCTGAAAATCAGACATCAATTGGGCCCCTTTATTTTCAATAAGAGAGAAGAAGCATGGAAGGATGCTGACCAGATGCTGGGAGAGAAACTTAAGCTCAAACTAAGTTTCATTTGGTCACCATATGATCCCAATCACTTTATAAGCCTTAGAAGAATCAAATATAGGCTTGCAGGATATGTACATTGCAATATCCCTCAAATTGAACAATATGCCAATCAACAAGAATGGGTAGAAGGCACCCTAATGGAAGAGCTCACTGAAGAAGAAATAACAGAAAAAGAAATCAAGAATCTGGAAAAATCTGTTGACTTGGAATCTTTTGGACAGGTCTTTTATAGCCCCTCGGCACCTTGGAGAAGGCACCTCATCTGCCACGGCCCCCCAGCAACCTGCCCAAGTAAGTGCCCAACCAGCAACAACAGATAAAGTTAAAGAGGTGCAACATTCAGAAGAACAAGTGCACAATTTGGGACAGCAAGAAACAATGGCAGATCGGCCGGTTTCTACTGATGAACAAAGTCAAGGGCAAGACCCTTCTACTCAAGCAAAGGTGATGGAGATCCCAGTATTACAGACACCTCTTAATGAGGAAAGGGCAAAGAAAAGGGATAGACAAGAAGAAACCCCTCCAGGGACATCCACCGAGCAGCAAGGGGAAAAGAGACAGAGGTTGAATCCTTTTTCAGAAGAGGAAATGCCAGAAGGACAAACAGAACAGCAAATTCCCCCAAGCATGGAGACATCGGCCAACTCCTTTCAGCAGGAGCAAGAGAGACAACAGGGGGTGGAAGTAACATCCACCAGGCAACAGAGCCGACAGGGCTCTGATATTAAAAAAGCATTCACTGATATCAAAGCTAGGAATGAGCCAATAAGATTACAGCTGTATAACCAGCTAATAAGGATGGCCCCCACCAATCAGCAAAGGCTAATGGCAGCCTATGACATCCAGGAGGGAAGAATGACCCTCGGTCACTTCAGGCCTACAACTCAGCAACTCCAATCAGCTGCTGACTATATTAGAACCAATATGGAAGTGTTCGCCAAAGATATCCATCCGATGGACCAGATTGAATTGCACAAGCAGACCGGGGAGATGGTATATTCTACTTTAGCAGATAAAACATTGTTAGCCCATAGATTGCAAAACTCTTTGCACAATACTGCTACCCAACTAGAGTTGGAGAAAGCTTCATCACAGGCCAAGGACAATAGAATCAAGTCCTTGGAGGAGATCATCATAGAGCTGGGACATGATCCCACTGATCCCAAGGGTGTGCAAGCTTTGATAAAAAAGAAAGATGAAGACATAGCCACCCTTAGAAGACAAATCAAGCTGTCACCCACATTGCATCCTCAAACTACAGAGGTGGCACAACAAAAGGAAGAGCAGGATGTGGTAGCTTTGCTTACGACCTTACATAAAAGGTTGGTAGAGACAGAGAGTGCCTTGGAGGCATCATTACAGGGAAGACAGGGAGAGTTGGCCTCTCAGCCAATTCAAATAGCTCAGATTCTTACAGCTGCTCCTCCTATGGCCACCACAATAGTCCCTCCCACTGTTACAACATCAGAAGCAGGTGCCTCAAGCTCAGCACCAATTTCAGCAACTACTACAACACCTGCAGAGCAAGGCACCAGCTTGAGAATGGACAATATGATGAAAGAAATAGAAGCCCTGGAATTACAAATGGCGGAATTGAAAGAAACCAAGGAAAATCTGGCTAGAATTGAGGAAAAATATGACAAGTCAAAGCAGGAAGTAGCTGAGAAGACAAGGGAAGTGAAAGCCCTGGAAAAAAGAATAAAGGAGCTGGAGAAAGAGCTTACTTTTGATAAGACTCTAGCAGATATCAAGAAAATTTTGTGGGCCAAGATTGGCCAATCCATTACAGACCAATGGAAATCCATTGAAACCATTCATGAGCAAATGGATTTGATAAGCTTGGCTCAGTTTGAAAACCAAAAGGCTAGAGCATCTTTAGGAAATATGCCCGAGCAAGCTAATAGAATGATCCAATTCCTGAATACTCGCACCAAAGGGCAGTTGGCAGCAATGGGAATCAGGAACAGGACTGAAACTATCTTGCTAATAAAAAGGGTGTTAACCCTTAGGAATTTTGTGCAGACATTGGAAAGAAAATGCCAAGAGATGCAAGCAGAGGTGGATGAGTTCAGAATAAAGATCACAGCATTACAGAGTAGAGGGCTACCTAGCCTAGTAACCAGTGCTGGAAGACTGCTGTCACATGAGCATTATGCCAACAGGGTGAACAATTATGCTTCCAATCAAATCACAGCTTCCTCAAGCACATCAGAAGAAACAGGGCCTCCATCTGGACAAAGTGTCTTTGATAAATTAGAAAATCTATTCTACATTGCACATGAGATAAACCATCTCTTTGAAGCCCAGCCAAACTTTTATAGATACACAGAAGCTGATGAAACACTGATAAAGATACAAAGGCATCAGCCACCTATAGAAGGTTGGTGGAGAGGAATGATGGAGACATTTCTTAGGTAATTTTGGTTATTAATTATTTTTTGTAACCTACAGTTCAGCATATACAGATGGCACGGTCCACCTGTCAAAGGATTAAAGCAGCATAAAGCAGAATTGGAATGGTAACTACAGCTCATTAAATGTAAAGAGGCCGAGCACCCATGATGAAGACAAAGACAAAGTCAGCAACGTACCAGCATCAGGACAGCACACACAGAATAAATGCGCAGCAGGCAGCCGACTCATTCAGCCCAGAAAGTCAAAATTTTCTGACAAAATGGACAGCTAGCAAGCCAATATTAACTGCAGTGTTTAATTCTTCATTTACTCCCTTGGAAGAGTTGGTGATGTAATTTATTGCATGAAGACTCATCATCTAGATATTTTGTATCTTATTTTTGTATATATACCTCCCCATAGAACGTATTTGGGGTTGGTTGGTGATTCTCTCTAAGAGCTACACTGTAAATTTTCAGACTTTTAATACAAATTGCTGGTGAAGTTTATGATTTCTGCACTGTATGGATGTGGAAGTAATGAACTACGTTTTGCTACAGAATTCCTGTGTCATTTAATGGAACAATAAGTTATTCTAAACCGTGTTTTGTCTTTCTGTGTCTGCAAATTTCACATATGTTTCATGATCTTAGTAACAGAGAAGAAGAATAGTTCAGGGCTTGTTTAAATACACCCTATGCTCAATCTCTGTTTCTAATTGTGTTTTCTTCAGAATTGGTCATAAATATGAATTCTTAATTGATCATGTTTGCACTGATTCTTTCATTATGAATGCTGTTTAGGAATTCTTAATTGCTCCTAGATAATATTCTCACACTTTCCCTCTATCAGCATAGTGAAAGATCCTTGACTACCTTTCATTCCCTGATTTCATGCCATCGATTCCCAAATTTGAAGAATTGTTCCATAGATGCCTGTCTGGCTCTGTAGTATTACCTCTTCCCCAACAAGAACTTTCAATGGTACACAATCATTGACTCCATTGCCCAATGGTCTAAGCTATTCTGAAAACTACATCCCAGTTCTGCCTGAAATTATCATCCAACCAAATTTAAAACAAAACCCTGTACATCATAACTAGCCTAAAATTACTCCACAACAAAGCTAAAATATAAAGAGAGAGCCCTCTCTGGTTGCAAGTAGGCTAGGACTTGCAGCTAAAAGATTGGTTAGTGGTTACCTCGGCCGTATTCCCTTAGGAGCCAAGGAACAACCTGAGTGATAACACGATGTACATTCAACATGATTGTCAGAGGTTGTTGACACCGGATTGTGCAAACGAGGAGACCAGTCCCTTAAGATCCGAGGGCTGTAGGGACAATCTCGATGATAGTGATCTCCTTTGCAAATGACACATGGAGATTTAAGCTTTGATAGTGCAGTGTGTGGATTTTCGCTAGATGATGCCTGGTTGCCCCCTGCCGTCTTTGGCTCCTTCCTCTTCTTCTCTTTCTTCTTCTTATTAGTTACTTGACTTTTGGCTTTACCAGCTTCATCAAGCGAAGAGGAAGGAGGAGAGGGAGAATCAGACGAAGTAGAAGGTTGGGGGGTAGCTTTGGTATCGTCTAGTTGCTTACTTGATTGCTCAGGAATCATGGTGTTTTGAATGATAGAGGTCGAGAAGAGCCATATGGGCAAGCCGATTGTCAATCCTGGAAGCGATAATGTGGCCATATGGGGTGCACCAACATCTCCCCAAGAGGAGAAAGGACTAGGATTTCCTCCAAGGGGAAATCCTTGGTTGGTGGACTCCATTTTCCTCAACCTAAGACCAATGTAGTAAAGGTGATATTTATTCCGATTAAAATAAATTTTATATGCTTTGACACAACTTGTTTTTTCAATTTTTAAGAGTCGAGAAAAAACAAAATATGACTCTAGTCGCCTTCGATTTTTAATGAGCTTGAAGTGACAAGTGCTCAGATGGACCTTTTCCTTTAAGGAGTTTGAAAATGAACGAAAGAGACTACTCTGGAAATCTAGACAGAGGGATTACCAAACCAATCACAAAACTGCAGAATACTTTTTATGGTACGGTAGTCAATCTTCCCGAATGTTGTGTTCAGTGCATTGCGATCGATAGTGCGGCAGACACGGCTTCCTATGGATAAAGGATATAGCCTATTGTGGTCTCCAAATATATACTTGATGGTATGTGGGAGCACAAGTCCGTACTGGCACTTGTCATCTCAAAGTGGAGGAATCATCCAACCAGCAATGAAGGCAACAGTTTCCAGGCTTTACGACGTCGGAATACGTCTCTAGCCTAGACTGCTAAATGTTGTGCGTTAGGTTCCAAAGTGTTTTTAGATTCATTAAGTTTATTTTACAGTTGATCTTGCTTAAGAAATTTTCCTTTCAGGTTCACCGCATGATGTAGATAAACAATTCCTAAAATGCAATCTAAGATGATAAATAATCGTTTAATCTTCTTTTTGCAATAAAAATCCTAGCTACTAAAGAAAGAGAGATGATATTCTTTCAACATAGAGCAGAGAGCACACACTATATGCATTGTCCTAAATCAAACCAACAAACAGTCTAAATGCAAATGCACATGCATGTATTCGTTTTCAGCCTTCTTAATGTGTGAATGATAAGAAGAAAGCTAAGCGCAAATCTGAATTATTTTTCAAAGCGACATTACTAACAAGCTTCTTTCAAGACAAAATGAAGACAATGACTACGCTTTGTGATTTGGAATTAAAAACTTGCTTTCGACACTTGAAAAACTACTAATTCAAATCAAATACAAGAGTAACAGTGTAATCAACTATCAAGAACAATCAAATTCTCTTCTATGACTAAAAACAACACTTGCGAGACTTCCAAATCAAGAAACGACAGTTCAATTACGCTACTTCTTTGTAAAAGAGAACTGAAAATGTCTCACAAGACATAAAAACATTTACAGTTCTTTGCACAATGGAGGCGGAATAATGGCAAGGAAGGGGACTTCCAACAGAGGTACACTGATTACAGACAGCAAAACTCCTGAATAGAGCTGAAAAAAGTGAAGAAAAACCAAAGTCTGGAGGCAAAATTAGCCTTCTCTGATCAACGCACCTGTTACACAGGGATTCCAGTATGCATCCCACCTACAGCACACGGGAAGTGCGATGCATACTGATATCCTTGAAGAGAGGGTGCGATGGTACAGTGTGAGACTTTTGATCCAGTTCTTGATCACAGTTTGCAGCACAGTTCAGGGATTTAGGCCGAGCAAGTGGTAATCAGTAAATAAATCATAGGGGTAGATCTAAGGAGGTTACTAGAGCCACCACAAGCACAATTAGAGAGTTTGTAAATTGATTGTTCAGTTCATAAACAAAACCCAGAGATATACTAAAGCAGCATTGATCTACTTTGCACTTGCATAGCAAATGTAGTTCGAAGGCTAGCTGGCTTGAATTCAGGCTCCGTCTGTAAGTTTAAAAAGAAAACAAGTATAGACAAACAAACAATCTATTTGCTCCCCAGTTGAGTCACCATTTTGTTATCGGGAAATCTAGTGTCTATGCAGAGCTACTAGTCCCACTAAGACTGATAGCTATCTTAGAAACAAACAAACTAAAACTACTTTCATTTTCCTTTATGAGAAGTAGATAAGAGGGGAACAAAGGAGACCAACCTCTGTCTTGCACTTGGTTCCTTGCTTGATTCCTCTCCCTTCTGATAGATCTTTTCCACTCGCTTCCTCGTCTACCCAACTTCAAAGAGCACCTGTGGAATCAAAGCAGCATAACACTATCCAAGAACAAAGATCTACTATCATAAACAATATAGGACAAGATATATATTGACCACACAAATGCATATATCATCAATCATACAAGAATGTGGAGGAAAACTTGAATAGCTTTATTAATTTCAAGAATAGCAAAGAGGATTACATCCAATTGTTCTGACCCAGCGTCATCCTCTCAGCAAGAAAGCCCTTCTTCACCTCATGAAAAGCTTAGATCACCCAACACTATGATGTTACACCAAGAAACCAGCGGCACTTCCATACAAGATACAAAATTCTAGCCTCTAGATCTCTGGGATGAGGGATCCATATATAGATGATTGCAGGGAGGTGAGTCAGCTTCTGAGATTTGATTAGTGTCCTCTCTCTGATAATTCCTGATTCCACTTGGAGATTGATGATCTCTTACTCATCGATGGGCAAATGCAGAGAGGCAAGTGTCACAGGAGAAGTTTCTGGAAGATTCCATGATCATCCACCTTGCAAATTGACTCTTCCATTTGTCCACTCTCGCCCATTGCACCCCATAGAAGGGATTTTTAGTATGCATCACACCTCCCCTGTGCATTTATGTGGGATGCAGCGCACTTTGACCATGGAACAGGTGAGATGGTCCAGTTTTGACGAGTTATGAGTAGTTTTTCATGGAGAACTTCTGGGAGATGACGTAATCAGCTGACCTTGTTCTTTTAGGGGATGGAACAACACTTTTAGGGACTTAGGAGCCCTCGGTTTATGGACATATTTGATTGGGGTTGCAGTTCCCAAAAATGTCTATAACACCCCTACAACACTGCCACTAGTTTATCTACCCCAAAATTTCCAGCAACCTGACTGTAATGCAGCTCCAAAATCATCTTAGAAAGCTAGCTTGAAGGAACATAAAGGTGTCCCAGGTGGACTAACAACGCATCCTAGAGGTGAAATTCTGGAACTTTCTTGCCTTCCAGGAGCATCTAGTATGTGGGGTTGAATTTTGGATCACTCTTGTAAAGATGCGGCCATCCATAAGTCTCATGTCCACAAGAGTAGACAACAACGGTTAATGCCATAACCAACAATCAACTAAGGAAGTCTGTAACATTATTGGTGTTTCCCTTATTATACTGAATGTTCAAATGGAATTCTTGAAAATATGTGGACCATTTATGATGAGATAGTTCTTAGCCAAGTGACGTAATTTTCAGCATTCATCCTTAGAGAAAGTAGAGGGGAAATTCGAAGTATAGAGATAGACAATAATATCTCCATACCAAGGGTCGAGTGAAGAGATGAGGAATAAATGTTCGTCGGGTAAAATTTCCTCATAAACCGTATCCTCTCCAGAAGGCAGCTCAGAGATTAACTCCGCAAAACCCATAGATTTCTTAGACTTGGCGGACAAGAACTCGAGATCGAATTCTTGTAAGATGACTATCCATCAATTATATTTACCCCCAATAACTCACCTACTGAGGACAAATTGAAATGGATTGACTGTTGCTAGGCTAAAGTTTTGCGTAGCAAAATATAATGGCAGAGCCGCTGGATAACATGGACAGTTGCGAAAGCCAACTTCTGAATAGGGGAATAGAGAAGTTCAGGACCTATCAAGCCTCGGCTCAAATTAATCACATGCTCTATGAGAGCATCGTCTTCCTGAACGAGAACCATACCTATGGTTGATTTTGCTGCAGCGAGATATAAAGGAAGTCCCTACCATAATCCTGTGGACTCAAAAGCGGGGTAGAGACTAATGCCTTTTTCAAGACATCGAACGACCACTGTGCAAAGTCATCCCACACATATGGGACTCCTTTCCGTAGCAAACGCATAAATCCTTTAGTGATCTCGGCATAATTCACTATAAACCTTCTTAAGAAATTAGATTTCCCTTGAAGACTTTGAAGTTGTCCAATTGAGGATGGGGGAGGCAACTGAATTATTGCCTCTACCTTGAAGGGATCAACCCGAATCCCTTCATTTGACAAAATGAACCCTAATAACCAACCAGATGTAACTGCGAAAATGCACTTATTGGGATTCAACCAGATTTTGTAAAATCGACATTTCTCAAAAACCAATCGAAGGTGACTAGGATGATCAGTTCTCTTTCAAGAACGAGTAGCTAAATCATCCAAGTATGCTTCGATGATATGTTTAATGTCGTGGAAAGCATATGACATGGTTTGCTGGAAAGTAGCTCCAGTATTTTTAAGACCAAAAGGCATCTTTTTGTATGAAAGGGTACCCCGGGGACATATAAGAGTTGTCTTATGCTGATCTTCAGGACATATAGAGATCTGATTATAATCGGAAGAACCGTCCATGAAGGAGAAAATCTCATTGCCCGCACACTCATCAATAATCTAATCAATAAATGGCGTGGGGTAATTATCTTTGGGACAAGCTTTGTTTAGGTCCCTAAAGTCAATGCACACTCGGATTGTTCCTTTCTTTTTATCCATAGGGATTGGATTAGAAACCCAATCTGTAAGAGGAACAGGGTATATGAAACCCGCCTTGAGCAGCTTCTCTACTTCAGCTTTAATGGCTACTGCTTTCCTAGGATTAACCAACCGAAGCTTTTGACAAATCGGTTTGGCGTTTTCATACATCTTGATCTCATGTTGAACTATGGATGGATCAATGCCAGGCATTTCTTCATAAGACCAAGCGAATACATCTCGAAATTCCTTAAAAAGGTCGGTGTAAATTTGAATTTCTTCAAGGGAACATTCGGCTCCGATGAAGAGATTCTCGATCATGCTAGGGTTCCTAGAGATGTTTATAGATATCATTTTTGAGATCATCGACATATTACCTTCGGCATGAAAGTGTGTTGGAGCTAAAGGATTTGATACCATATAAACATCACTAATAAAGAGCTCGGAGAACCTAGATTCTACTTCCTGCAATGGAGGAAGAAAATATGAATGATGGTGTAAATCTTCCCAAGGTCGATGTACACCCATCATTACTTCTAAGATCGCTTCCTCGGATGGTAAAACTGTGTCTAAACAGTCCATAGCAGAGGTAGAATCAAGGGTCCAAGCCGGGGCCACATCACCATCTAGCTCCTCCTCAGAGAAAGGAGTAGAAAGGTTGTCTGCAGAGTTGACGATAGACTGATATCTGAGCTCTGCTGCAGACATAGGAAATGCCATTCCACCAACTTGTCCTTCAGCTAATGTGGTCGTAGGTGAAGGCAAGGTCCAAGGATCTGAAAAGTAATGAGTTCAAAAGAACCCTTCTCGTGAAGATTCCTTGGTTGATGAAACAACATTGATTCTAGCGATAGGAGAGGGAAGATCAAAGGTACCCATCAATGAAGAATACATCCCAACTCCTAGATTCTCGGTAGGCAGACAAGGGTTATCCACTAAAGGAACAGTAGAGTCCGAAGTTGCTCGAGGATCAACTGGACAATAATCCAATTGATCAACCTTAACAATTTTCCCTTCATGAGGAAAGCAAATGACACGAAACAGAGTCGAAACAACGGTGTCCATTTCGTATACCCAGTTCCTTCCTAAGAGGAGATTGTAGTCTAGGTTAGCATCAATGACTTCTACTTCAACATTAATGACTTTTCCCCCAACACATATGGGAAAGGCTGGGATAATCCCATGCAGCTTATGAGAATGCCCGTCAAATGCAGTCAGGAGGGTAGGTGAAGGAACAGCCGAAGGCGATCCGATGGCCTTCCAACATGACATCGACATGATGCACATGGAAGCTCCTTCATCAATAACGATACGAAAAAATGTTAATTTTTCGGTATGTATACTTTATTTGAAAAGAAATGTGATGAGGGAGTCACTTTTTGACATTTAGCATGTCGAAAGTGAGCGCTAAAGAGTTATTTGGATCAACTGCCCCTATTGCCAAAAGTAAAGCACTTTGCTGAGTTGGAAACGATTGGAGAACCTCTAAAGTGGGCATAGCACATGGACTTTGAGCCAGATCCTCAACAATGGAGTAATTCTGGGCGGCCCTAGCATTTGGATTGATAGTCACGCGTTTAGCAGAACCTTTCGGTATCTGTGGTATAGTCTCGACAGGGGGTTGCTCAATATGAAGGTCGGTACTTCTGGGAGCAATTTTGTCCTTAGATGTTTCAACTTCACCATAATCATATGATCGAGTGGCCACATGGACATTAGAACCCATCATGAAAACATTTGATGATTTCTCCCCTTCCTGGTTGCCCCCTGCAGAGGTACCAGGGTTTGAATTCGCGCCAGCAAGTAGTTGTTGCCCTTGGGGAAAAGGGTTGGTTAACATAGCTTGAGAACTAGAAGTCCCTTGCTGCCCTAACAAGTGTTGAGCATCTTGAATCTTTGGGCAGAGATGAGTTAAATGGTCTCCACTGCATAACTTGCACAGAAACTTGACTTTATTTTTAGACTCATTTCTACCACCACCAGCATTATTGTCGGATTTATTTGCGCTAGTCTTCTCATCTTGACTCTTTTTCTTACCTAATCCTTTCTTCTTCCCATTGGAATTTTGATTTCCTTTGGGGTTGGAAAATTAGACGGCATTAACCGAAGAGGGTTGGGAAGACAAAGGGTTAGACGATGTGACCTGGTTGCTAGGTGTAGTTTGTAAAGACAACTGCTGCAATTGGGTCAACAGGTTCACCGTTGTGCCTACCGATCCAATGATACCATTCGCATGAGGACCTGGCTTCGACTTGGCTATATCAACCTTAGTCCTAGGAGCATCAGGAAAGATTTTTTGTAGAATCCCAGATTGAGAATAAATCAATTCTAATTGTTGGGCCCTAAAAATAGCTTTCTCCTCAGAATAGACTCTAGACAGGGAGACATCCTTAGAGATTTCAAGTTGTAAAGATTTCAAAAACCATTCAAGACAGTATTCCAGAAGGATTTCAGCTTTAATGAGCCTCTTTCTCTGTCTCCATTCCTGAATGTGATCAGAAATGTGGGTTGCCGTATCTTGACGAAAATTGGCCAGAAGTTCCGTTCCGGCTTCATAACAGATGGGCAATTGGAAATGATTTAGGAAAATATTAGCTAAGTCGGTGAAAGATGTAAAGTTTCCCCCTGGCAACTCTATATACCACTTGGCCACATTACCAGTCAAGGTGCGTTGAAAAAGTCTCAACTTAAGTGAGTCATCGATAAGGGAGTTTGATGAGCACCACAAATGGAATGTGGTTACATGGTCGCCCAAGTCTTCACCGCCCTTCCACTCAAACTTTGGAATGTCCCAAGGGAGTTTGGTTGGGACTGGAGGCCAGGCCGAATTGTATTTGATTAGATCATTTGTTAATTTCGTGAGATCTGGCAAATTCAACATTGCCAGAAAAGGAAGCGCAGGAGGACCTTAGGGATTCCACCCGGACTGGGTGAAGCTCCCAAAGTTCTGAAAATATTGGCCTGGATTTTGGAAGGCACCAGGCTACCTAAAGTTACCCACAGAACCAACTGAACCAAAAGGCAGACCTTGTGATCCAGCAAAACTCATAGTTTGACCAACTCCGGCTGAAAAGCCTCCATAACTGACGAAACTTCCTCCTAAAGGATTATAAGTAGTTGATAACCCCTGATAAGGATTCCAAGCAGAAGCTAAAGGAGGAATACTTCGAAATGCACTAACTGTGGAGTACGACCTATTCCCTTATTGGTCGAAAAGCAGATTCCTAGTTCCCATGCCACTAACCGCAGGGTTAGTCCAACCTTGAAAGGGATTGCTGCTTTGTCCTGTAGCAGAAAAAGGCATAGATCCTATCGTCGGGTTGGAATGTGGTATATGACCACTTCCAAAAGGAAAACCCTGGAATGAAGTCGACCCACCCATCATGGATGTGGAGGCACTGAAAGGAATTGACGGAATACCCTATGAATGGGTGCCAAACGGGAAAAATCTAGAACTAAAAGCATTGGCTTGGGAATTTCCACTCGTAGAAGGAATGGAGGTAGACCCAACTAAAGATGTGCTAGCAAAAGACCCAAATAAAGATGTAGAGGGGATGGAAATAGTTCCTCCCCCTTGTACAGATGTTGGAGTCTGCATAGTTGTAGCACTTGTGGTAGAAGCCATGCTTCCAATAGTGGTCATCGATGGTAAGTGCGTAATATGACCTGGACTTGACGGTCTATGCGTCGGAGTCCCAACGTATTGTAATACGTCTGGATGGCTAGAAGGTAGGGGAGAATTCAGAGCTACTAATGACTCTAGGAGTTCTTCTACCTCTATGTTATCTTCCGATTGAAAGAGAACTCGAGAAAGAACTGGAGTGTTCCTCTCTTGTTCTACGGAAGTACCAGGCCTGTCCTGAACACTAATGCCCCCGAGTGGAGGATCAATCCCCGATGCGTCAGCTGCCATGGAATGGAACTAACCGGTAGTATTACCTCTGCGCCTTCTAGGAGAAGGCTCTAAACTTGGTGGTGAAAGACCACGAAGTCTTCGAGACTGTCTAGGCGATCGGTCAGCCACTTTGAATTTTTTATTAAGATCTAATTAAAGACTCAAAAAAAAATGAAAGATAGGCCAACTAAGAGCACAGAGCACACACTAAAAGGTCCCTAAAAGATGTCAACCAATTAAGCAATTTTCAAGTATTTCCGCTCCAGGTGATGAGGACTGGACACCAAAATACAAGAAAGTGAAGTAAGGGGCCTTTTGAAGATAGTCTAGGATAATGACGGCCTAGTCCTACCAGTGAAGGTAACGGAGGAAGTAACGCTAATCTCCTAACAACATCCTACGCCGGTGCAAGCCCCCAAGCTTCGCAAGGGTGCCCTCCAGTAGTACCATTGAGAGTGATACAATGTCGACCTTAGGTGCCATGGGGTTCCCCTTCGCAGCCACCTATGTAGATCCCTAGGAGAAGCAACTAAGGTTACCAACTCGTGTCAAAAGCTAGGCAGAACAATCTTGAGGTAAGATCCGACAAGTAGGAGAGGGGGTATCTCTCTTCCTTATCTTCAAAAACCCTCGTTCTTAACTCCCATATCCAGAGTTTTCCTGGTCTTCCTAATGCTATTGGATTTGCACTCACTATTCAAACTCCTATGTTTGACAGTTTAAATGGCCTTGGAGAGTTTTCTCTCCACTCACCTAATCGAAGGCCCTAAAATATCCTAAAACTTGTTGGTGTGTCTAACTGGACAATTATAAAAACGTTTTAGTGTATTTTAATTAGCGCTTGTTTTTAAATGGGTTGTTCCTTAAGTCAAAGGATAAGCGGAAGTGAAAGTTGTGGTGTTTTGACACAAAAGAAATTAATAAAAACCAAACTATATGCAAATACACTCATTTTGTTCTTCGATGAAAGAAATTTCTACTAGGTTCAGAGGAACTTCTAAGAAATCAACAACTTTTCTTTTACTCAAGCTTCACAGTCACAAAAAATAACAAAACTATAGATGCCCTAAAAAGATGCACAAATTTATCCTAATGCAATGAGTATATGCTGATGCAAAACTTAAGACTACTCTAAATCAAGAAATGAAAGTAACTTGTTTATCAATTTTAATTTACCGCTTAAGATGTTTAGATAGAATATAAGTTGCTAATGCTCATTTTCATCCAAACACTAAAAGGAAGTTTCAAGACAAACAAAAATGCACTTTCACTTGCGAAAAGAAACTAAATCAAAACAAAGTTCAAGAAAGCAAAACCAAGTTTTCAAGAAGTTTTCTTCAAAAGCAAAAACAAAAATGTCTTTTCAAAAAGTGCTCCAAACAAGACTGAAACTTTATGATCGAAGAATAGGCAACAAAACACTTTTTCAAGTTAACAACACAATACGGGTGAAAACTAAACAAAAAAAATGTGTTTCAAGATGCTCTTAACAATCAAAAGCAGCAACTAAAGTAGCAACTAGAGCTTCACAACAAATACCAAAAAGACCAAAAAGACAACTTTCAAGAAAGTGTCAATCAACAACTTTCAAAAAGTAAGAAAAGCAGATGGTCACAAAGATGTAGTTTTGACATGCAAACAAAAAAGTCACCAAAACAAGATTTGACACAAAGATTGAGATCAATCTTTTTGCCCTGGAAGATGAGAGCAGCCAAGATTCCCAGTAAGAAATCTTGTGTGCTTAAACAAAAACAATGACGCTTGCAACAAAACAAAACGAGACCAACACTTTCCACAATCGGAGAGAGTTTGAAATCATATACTTGCTATAAAAATAAAGAATGACACAAAAAGGTAACTGTTCAGGACTGATTCAGACTAGCAGACAGATCTTCAGAATAAAAAATATTTGAAAGTCTTGAAAATTTTAGGGTATATGCGACTGTGTTAGTGCACAGCTACGTGTATATGCTATTCATCCCAAGGAAACTTGCGTATACGTGGGTTGACTTGAGGAAACTTGTGTACATATGCTTCTGTAAACTAGAAAAACAACGTATTTAACAGATGACAAGAAAAAACAAAAAATTGTATGAAGAAACTGATCAAACTTACAATTCAAGTTCCTACAGGAACAGACTACTCAGTCACAGCAAGTGAATAAACAATTGAGCCCTGATTGGCTTGGACCAACCCAAACTAGGAACAACAATATTGTTGTCCCTAGTGGAGTCGCCAATTCTGTTAAGGGAGAGTGTCCCCTAGGGTCTTGGGTTAATACCCTAGCAGAGAAAGGGTTATCTATAAAGAAAAACAAGCATTCCACATAGCCATGATTCTAATATAAACAAACTACGCAAAGAGGAGTGAACCTGGGGGTCCTTCATTTGGGAAGATCCAGCTAGGGTCCAAACCCTCTTGGAGTTCCTTTTTCTCCTTCAACCTGCAAAACAATCAATTCAAGAAAGCACAGCATTATATGGACTAAACACCATAAAGAAATCAACTTCATATCATATTGAAAGTTAGTTATGCAATTGAAATAATCATTCATTTGTAAATCATAACATTAATATCATAAACATGAAGAAGATTCATATCAAGAACAAGACAAGTGTTTCTTTTATTATAGATAACTATAGTACATAAAGGAATGATTTCACCTGAGTCTTCCTTTCGTAGGCTCCAAGTGGAACCATCCTCCAGATTCGTCCAATCTCAAGCCTTCAACAAGCTCCTTCCATAACTCAATCAAGGATATCTCAACAAATGGAAAGACATCATAACTCAAGGAAACAAGGGTTTCCTATAATAGGGGAAGTGATGGAAGCACAGGGATCTTTAGACCTGATCTGGGATAATCTCAACAGAGTGATTTTTCTCTCTATCCTCTCCTCCCTTAGGCCTTCCCATTGAAACCTTTTTATACTTCTCCCAAAGTAGTTTTTTAGTTGGGAATTCGTTGGGAACAGTTGAGCCACGGGCACTAATAGGTAATCAACAAGTAAAACCCGCGATCTTCACCCGAAATTAAGGAGATTTAATTTTTTTAAGTGTTTTAAGACATATACGTGGGTTGGGTATAGACAGAACCACGTACACACATGTTTAGCTCAGGGCAATGTCGCGTATAGGGAGTAAAACACTATTTTTTAAGTATTTGGACTAGGTCTAGAAGGAGGGGTTGCCCTAGGCCATGAGTGCGGCATCACAAACATCAAGAGTGATATTTGGAGCTATAACAGTGATCATTCTGAAACTTTCCTTATGTCTATACAAACTGCAAGGGTCAGCGGTGTGTGTGGATGACCATTTCGTTCCCCAAAATGTAATGCTTCCATTGTGTGTAGGACTGCACAATGGAATACATCTCTTTTCATAGGTGGGATATTTTCATATTGTATCCAAAAGTTTCTCACTATGACATGCCACCGGATGCCCTTGCTGTGTAATAACTATACCAATAACATAGTCGGAGGCATATATCTCAATTTGAAAAGGTTGCTACAGGTCTGGTAATGTGAGCACTAGTGCAGAGAAGAGGCGATGCTTCAACTCGACAAACACCTTATATTAGGATTCAGAACAAAATAACTTTTCTTTCACTTCGCCCTTGGTGAATTGACTCAAATTCAAAGTGATATGAGAGAATCCCAACACGAACCTACGATAGAAATTGGTAAGACACAAAAGGCTGTGGAGCTCTGTTAGAGTGGTTGGGGCTAGCCAATCCTGAATAAATTGTATCTTGGCTAGGTCCACATTCACACCTCTCTCATCAATTATGTACCATACATATTGAACTTAGTTCATACCAAAAGTGCATTTATCTAAATTGGAACACAATTTGTGTTGTTGCAGGGTTTGGAGGACTTGCTGAATATGGTGTAGGTGCCCTTCCCAACTCTATGTGAAGACCAATATGTCTTCCAAATACACTACCACGAATGAGTTGGTGAAGGGCCACAAGATGTCATCCATCAACCTCACGAAGGTTGCGAGGGAATTCATCAACTTGAAAGAAATGACCAACCATTCAAAAATGCCCTCCTTCAATTTGAAGGCAGTCTTCCACACATCATAAGGTTCAATTGGTACTCAGTGATAACAAGATTTCAAGTCAATATTGCTAAAATATTTGACCCACATGATCTCGTCTAGAAGATCATTAATCCTTAGGATTGGATACCTATTCTAGATAGTGATATTTAGTGATTGGAAGTCAATATAGATCCTCCAGGTTCCTTCCTTCTTATATACCAACATGATCGGGCTCCCACATTGTGATGAAATTTGCTTGATGTGCCCTTTCTACAACAACTCCTGAATTTGCCTCTTGATTTCATTGTTCTCCAAAACATAGCATCGGTAGATTGATCCATTGGGTAGCGGAACACGCGGGGTTAGATTGATGGAGTTCTTTACCTAGCAGTGTAGGGTTAGCCTTATGGGTGAGGTGATGTCCCTATACTATTCCACATCCTTGTCCATATGTTGCTGCCAGGCGAAGGAGCCCTCTTTGGAGGTTGTGGATGTGGCCACAATATTACTCTTGCTCTAAGGGAAAATCATAACGAAGACAAATTTTCCAGTCTGGGAAATGATCTTACTAGATTCTTTAGCATATATGAAAGAAACAAAAGTAGGAAGCACTAACTCTAGTATCCTATACAATTTCTGTCCCAAAGTAATAATAACAGAATGAGTTCAAGATTCATATAAAACATGGTGCTTCCATATGTATGGCTGAATTAATAAAAAATAACATACCTTGAGAGGGGAAACATCACATAATACCTCAACTATAAAGGGTTTGATGATATAAGGCAAGTGACACTACTGATTGACATAGAGTTCTTGCCCTTGGTGGAGCCACCCGATGGTGTACAGCTATGGCTGCAACATTGTTTTCAACTTCAATCTCTTAATTATCTCAGATGAGATCAAGTTCTTTTGGATCCCACTATTAATGATGAATTACACTGGTGAACCCTTTACCCACATTGGTGAGTCTAAGAGGCACTCCCCCTCCTTTGGATCCCCTGTTTTTTCCTTTTGGACATTGGTGGTGGCTACCATCATAGTGGGTTATGTCTCAATGATATGCTTTCCCTTGTCAGGTTCCGACTCAAAATTAGAGCATGCATCTATCTTTGAGTCCTTTAGCTTGGCCATGAGTTCCTACTATGTATGACATTTGTTTGTGTTGTGAGTTGGATTTTCATGGAACTCACACCACTTGCTAATGTCCTTCTCGACCTTCTAGTTATTCTCTACTTGCAGCTTCAAGGAGTTGTCTTGGGGGTTCGCGGCCTGGCTCTACCCTTTTTTTTGTGGCTTAGGGGCGCCTTTTCTCTACTTTGGGTTTTTAGATCCAAAGTCTCACTTCTTCTACTTGAATGTCTACTCAATCTTGGCAGCATTGTTTTGGGAGGTTTTAGTGTCTATGGATAAACTCTTAAACCCCTAGACTAGTAGCTAAGTCTAGAACAATAGTGCAAAACATTCTCTACTTTTTCTATGATCAACATATTAAATAAGAGGTAAAGAAGCCTACATATAGCTTTTGCTTACTCCTTATCTCCCTTGATCAATTCTGTCGCTCCTATCCATACTTAATCCGCTTGAAGAGTACTTGCCCACAAACAGAAGACAACAACCAATCAAAGCATATGATAATGATCTATTGATTAAACATAGCATGAAATCAAGCACATGGTACACATATGAAAGCATAAATGAATAAAACAAGCATATGGAAAAAGCTTCGAACACTTTATTAGTAAAACAAAGAGTTACAACCCATTGCTCGATTTAGCATCACTCCTCTAGTTCAATCCCATCCTCTCCTCATAACAAGAAAGACATTTTGACATCATTGCAATACTTGAAATCAAGTCAAGTCTCATACTAACAACATCTCCCTATAATTCAATAAAGTCTAGCCCCTGATCACTTAGATGAGTGGTCTATTTATAGGTGAATGAAGAAAGTTATGCCATCAATGGTGATAATGAATTCCATCCCAAACATAGGATCTAGTTCCATGGAGGAAGGGATAAAGGGATTGATGTTCCTTAACTCCCATCCTCATCCAAATACGAGCTCAAAGGAGTAGATAGCCTTGAGAAACTTCCAGAGGCATCCAATGGATAAGGAATACTTCAAACCCCAATGCAATTTCACTCAAATTCGCCCAGCGCAGGTCAAAGAGGGACCAAGTGCATTGCATAGCACCCTATCAGTGTATGGTTTGCATTACAGTGCACCCTAATTAAGGCCTTCTTGCGCTGGTCTTCTTAGAGTCAGTTTTTGGATGTTTTTAGTCATGAAACTTCTTGGGAAGCTAGGCATTCTGATGGTTGACTTCTTTAGGGAATGTAACAACTGAATTAGGGTTTGATGGGCCCTAATAGTACTGATCTGTAGGTTGGGGTTGATGTGCCCAAATGGATCTATAAAAATTTCCCCCTAAAGCATGAAGTCGTAAATATGTATGTCGAGTGAAATGCTTTATCATGTGGGGAGGAGGTTTCGAAGCGGAAGGCGACCTTCATCAATTACAATACATATATCATGATAATTTTATTTTTTTTCATGAACTTGCTGAGGGAAGGCATACACATGCTTAGCTTATAAACTTTCATTACATGTACAAATATAGTCCTCTACAGATATAGACCCATGAATGGATGACCATGAATGTAAGGCCATTGTACATTTGATTTAGTACTCCTAAAAACATTGCAGCCTGGATGGATGAAACTAGATCTGGGGTCTTCAATCTCATTCAATATTTCACTCAAGTACAAGTCTAACCATGTGAATAGATGTTCTGAAGTCTAACATGGGAAGACATCGTCTAATTACCAGCCAATGATGTAAGCCTTTAACAGACGTGAGAGGAATCACTGATAATGATACTGACCCTCAAGGTACTACAGTACATTTCGCATGGCGTGAACAAATAATTTGATGTGAAATACCATACAAAGTCTTTTGGTCAAAGGCCAGTGATGTCACCCTATCATTGGAAGCAAGAAACCTGCCATTGATGTATGCAAGCCTCATGGTACTGAAGGGGTGTTTCTAAGTCAACTTCTTGGATGATGTGCTGATGTCGACAAGAAGAGACTCATCACAAGACGGCCTTGATGTATCACACATCAACGACATGAAATAGGTAAATGATTTTGGAGATGAAAAATTGATTGACGACACAAGGTTCAGGAATGGCGGTCATGAAAATCCAGGTTTACAGTATTGCAAAGGATGAAGTTTGAACTGAATGACTTCTCTTGAACATGTCGGTGACACTAAGTTGAATTGGTAGCATTGACCCAAAACAAAGTAATGGATGGTATGATAGACCAACGGTGTGATAACCATCAAGCTAAATGACCCAACCCACATAGTCACAATGATGAGGTGAAAGTGTCATGTTTAAGAGCAAATTGCTACCATAAAGTTTTCTCGGCTTTTTCCCATTTCCCCGGTCATTGCTGACCAATACCTTTTTATTTTTTATCAAGCTTGAGGAGGATAACATATGCTTGTTGTATAATTTCACCCTTTGGGTGAATCCATTGCTATTTGATGTTTTAACAAGTCCAGCGAAGGTGAAACTCGGTCTTGTCTAGATGGACAAGTTTGTTGCTATTTGATGTTTTTAACGAGTTTAACGACAAAGATAACTCGGTCCTTTTCATGTTTATGGATTTTGAAAAGGAACAAAAAGAAAACTCCAAAAGTTATTTTCGTAAGTTATTCTCTCAAGTCTGAAAAAGCGTAAAATAATACAAGAGAGATATCGTTTCCTATCCTTTAACAAGCTGGAAAAGACAAGCGCTCGACAATCTTTTCATGTTTAGAGAGTCTGAAAAGAGCTTAAAGAGGACTCCATTTTGAGGAATGAGTGGTGTCTAGGATAGCAACTGGTTTCGGTGATGTTGGAACTTCTCAAAACATGTTGATTTATGTGAAGAGGCTGGCTAATAAGACCACTCATTGCAACTGTTCCTCAAAAAGGGTAAAACAACCAAGTGAAAGCATATGATTGGCCAAAGGGATGGTGATGATGGGATGAAAAAAACCAAGGCTCATCTGACAAAAGAGGCTGATAGAATGGAAATCACGAGGGTTAAACTGGAAATGGGTTCATTTTTAGACAAGCTTCAACCATATGGAACTATGCTTGGATTTAGTTTCATGTTTACACAAGCTTGAAACGAAAAACTATGCTTGGATTCAGTTTCATTTTTACACAAGCTTAAAATGAAAAACTATGCTTGAGATTGGTTTACATGCCCCCATCATGATGAAAGGGAGAGTCTCCTGTAACCAGATGGAAGTCACTATAGTGAAGCAGGATGGTTATCCAACACCTTTATTGAGCTTTCTCCAGATAGGGACAAAGGTGAATGGGGTGATTCCCTTCACATAACCTACAGGGAAACTTAACTTTACCACTAGGTGCATGCCCCCCAAAGCTTCATTACATTCACCTAAGTAGACTACTTGTGGCTATCAGGTGGATGGAATGAAGGTTCATTTACGAGATCAAGTGAAAGACTCGACTGGGATTTTACGAGATCTACTCAAAGACTTGACTTGGAACTTGGGACCTTGTTTCATTTTTTAATGAGCTTGACACAAGACAAGGAACTCTACTCATACTCCTTGGTTTCATTTTTTAACGAGGTTGAAACATGAAAAGAACTATCCTCATGGACCTGTTTCACTTTTTAACGAGCTTTACACAGTAAAAGAACTATCCTCATATTCCTTGTTTCAGTGTTTAACGAGCTTTACACAAGATAAGGAACTGTCCTCAATTCCTTGGTTTCATTTTTTAACGAGGTTGACACAAGACAAGGAACTATCCTCGTAGGATATATTTCAACTTTTAATGAGGTTGACACAGTAAAAGAACTATCCTCATACTCCTTGTTTAATTTTTTAACGAGGTTGACACAAGACCAGGAACTGTCCTCGTAGACCCTTTGGATCACAACTCATAAGAGGTCATGAAGGAGAGATCTAGTTCCAATCCCCCCAGTACATGATGTACAACATCACTAAATTGATCATCAGTTGATGTAGGTATGGAACAGGTTGCCACATAATTAACCTATGGCGTGGATGATACCATTGGTACAAAAGGACCATTTAGGGAAGATGGTTGACTGGAAGCCATATTTGGACCGGGAAATGAAAGCTGGTCAACGGTGACAATTCTGCCTTCATGCAGGAAACAAATCACTTAAAAGAGTGTTGAAACAATAGCTCTCATGTCATAAACATAGTCACGTCCTAGAACTAAATTGTAATCTAAAGGTCCTGGGACTACCATCACATTCAGATAAATGATTTTTCCTCCCAAAGTAATAGGTAATTGTGGAAGGATCCCTAATGGTTTACTGGTTCCTCTGTTAAAAGCCAACAGATTCTGGGTAGCTGGCACAAGTGGCGGCGAACAAAGCACTTACCAAGAGTTGAGGAAAGGATACTCACTGATGCACCTTCATCTATAATATTGCCAGCTACAATCATATTACAAACTTATACTATGATCTGGAAGGGCACATAAGAAGGAAGATGAAATCTTGCCAGTTGATTCCAATCAAAGGAAGTGACTAGACTACTTGGAGGGGTTACCATAAGAACAGGAGAATTAACCCTTGAGTTACGAGAGCAAGAGGATTTTCCTCCTGTCTTGATGGAACAAGAGGATTTCCCCCAAGCTCATTTGAATGTGAAGAAACAAAAAGAACCTGAGTGGTATCATATTCACTCTCTTCGGGAAAGGTACGACTTACTGAAGGTGAAATCGGGTCAACTGTTACCTTGACCTGTTGATTTGGGTCAGGTATAGACTCATGGGATTCACTTTTAGGGAGAGTGGATTTGACCGCCGGTTGATTTTGGTTAGTCAATTCATCAACTAGTGAAGGATTTAGGGATATTTTCCTGTAACAAGATGGAAGTCGCTGCGGTGAAGCAGGATGATTATCTAACACTCTTTTGGCTTCATCAAGCTAGGGACAAAGGTGAATGGGGTGATTCCCTTCACATAACCTACATGGAAACTTAACTTTACCCTTCTTTCCATGAACTTTACTACCACTAGTTGATGGTGTGTCACCAACATGATCTCCAGAAGTTGATGACATAGGATGATGTGAACAAGAAGACCATTCTTCTAAGATTTGAGGAATATCAGGACAATTTCAAAGAAGATGGTCTCCCGCACAAAGTTTGCATGGATATCGAACTTTGTGAGGCTTGATGGACGGTTTCTCATTAGATGTTGCATTCAAAGCAATGGTTGCTTGGTTGCCCCTCTGTTGAATTTGCTTCTTCTTCTTCTTCTTCTTCTTCCCTTTCTTCTTCTTCTTAGCCACCTAGTTACTAGTACCAATACTTTCACTAGGCGAAGAGGAAGAAGGGGAGGAAGAAACAACCGAGGAAGAAGGAAAAGGGTCAACTTTAGGATCAACTGGAGGTTGATTTTGTCCAGTTGGAGGAGTACTCGATTATGGAGAAATCACGACATTTTGAACCAAGGAGGTTGAAAACAACCATACTGGCAAGCCAATGGTAAATCCTGGAAGGGATAATGTAGCCATATAAGGAGCACCAATATTTCTGAAAGAAGGAAAGGAATAGGATTCCCATCAAAAGGAATTCCTTGATCGGTGGACTCCAGATTTGTCGCCATATGTTTCAACCTAAGATCAACTAAGGAGTGAGTGAGGAGGATTTTATCCACGGTCAATTAATTTTATTTTAATCAAAGTAACATAACAAAACAAAAGAGCGATAATCTAGGCAAAAAAGTTTACCAAGAAACTGTGAACTGCAGAATACTTCCTGGCGAACCAAGAAGTACAGGCAAGAAATATCCCCGAATGTTGTGTTCGGTGTATCACAATCTACCTAAGGATGGTGGCCGACTTAGTTACCTAAGGATGGATAGAAACCTAGTGTTGTCCTCCCATATATACCTGAAAGTATGTGGAGGCCTAATCCGTATAAGCATTGTCTAATGCAAAACCACACAGTGAGAGCATTCCCATATACT
Source organism: Pinus tabuliformis (assembly GCA_031772625.1). Lineage (NCBI taxonomy): Eukaryota > Viridiplantae > Streptophyta > Pinopsida > Pinales > Pinaceae > Pinus > Pinus tabuliformis. The sequence continues at coordinate 352,810,845 of CM062818.1, read as the reverse complement.
TTACGTATTTTAACACCTCCCTATATACCCGAAGGTACGTGGACGAGCTATGATATACTCATGTACATGGAATGAGGTATCACACTCGGGATGTATTGTAGACAAGTTAGCAACAACTGCTTTGTTTTACGATGCCGGAACACGTCTCTAGCCTAGACCTCTAAATGTTTTTCGTTAGGTGACAATGCTCCATTAGGTAAATTTAGATAAATTTTAAGTTGATCTTCTTTAGAATTTTCCTTTCAAGGTTCACCACGTGATTTATGTTTGCAATTCCTAAAATGCAACTAATATGATAAGCATTCTTTCCATTCAATTTAACAATGAAAATCCTTAGCTAGTAGGGATAGAGCAATCAGATCTTTGACAAAGAGCAAAGAGCACATCTAATGCAATTTCCCTAGCTATTCCTTTCAAGCATTCACAAACTTTAATATGCACAATGCATGTATTTCTTTTCGATTTCCCTTAATGTGAATGAACAAAAAGGAAAACTAATGCACAATCGATCAATAAACTCTTTTCATAAAAATGACAATTTTGCGACAATTTCTTTTCAAGGAAAGGAAGACTTTACGACACTTTTGTTTTCAAAGAAATGAGGAATTATGACACTTTCAACGAAAAGACTAATCATATGCACACATCAATCAATCGATATTTCATGAATGAAGACTTTACGACAATTCAATTTTCGAAGGAAAAGACGATTTTATGACACTTTCTTTTGACAAAGATCAATCGACCAAAAACTAACTTTGACTATAGACTGATAATGACAAAGAAAACATTAAAGAAACATTAATCAATCCAATCAAAGTAGGGCTGGCTAAGGAGATGAAAACCTATTTTCTGAGACATGACATCATTGACATTCAGAAAGCAAGAAATCAGAAGAATTTTGGCAAAAACTCAATCCAAAGGTGGGAATTTGACCTAAGGTTGATCAGCACAGGTCAAAGAGGGGCTAATTGCACTACAGAGCACTGTGTCTCACTAAAGCCTGCGCTGATTTCAATGATTGATCAGCACAGGTCAAAGAGGGCCTATCTGCACTGATCAGCGCAGGTCAAAGAGGGCCAAACTATGCTGATTGAAAGCGCAGGTCAAAGAAGGCCTAATTGCACTGTAGAGAACTGTCTCTAAGGCTATCTTGCGTTGATTCCTGTGAGGCCACTCAAGAGTCATCTAACCTCAAATTTTGACCAAAATTCAATGCAAAAGGCTGAATTACAATAAGTAAAGTATGTCAAGGTGTCTAAGGAGGTGGATAAGCTACTAGGAAAGGTGATCTTCCCCAGTATGGTCGCCAATTTGTTTTGGGAAGTTTTAGTGTCTACGGATAAACGCTTAAACCCCTAGACTAGTAGCTAAGTCTAGAACAATAATGCAAAGCATTCTCTACTTTTTCTATGATCAACAGATTAAATAAGAGGTAAAGAAGCCTACCTATAGCTTTTGCTTACTCCTTATCTCCCTTGATCAATTCTATCGCTCCTCTCCATACTTAATCCGCTTGAAGAATACCTGCACACGGACAGAAGACAACAATTGATCAAAGCATATGATAATGATTTATTGATTAAACATAGCATGGAATCAAGCACATGATACACATACCAAAGCATAAATGAATAACACAAGCATATGGAAAAAGCTTTGAACACTTTAGTAAAACGAAGAGTTACAACCCATTGCTCGATTCAGCATCACTCCTCCAATTCAATCCCATCCTCTCCTCATAACAAGCAAGATATTTTGACATCATTACAATACTTGAAATCAACTTAAGTCTCATACTAACAGCATCTCCCTATAATTCAATAAATTCCAGTCACTGATCACTTAGATGAGTGGTCTTTTTATAGGTGAATGAAGGAAGTTATGCCATAAATGGTGATAATGAATGCCCTCCCAAAACTTAGGATTTAGTTCCATGGAGGAAGGGACAAAGGGATTGATGTTCCTTAACTCCCTTCCTCATATAAATACGAGCTCAAAGGAGTAGATAGCCTTGAGAAACTTCTAGATGCATCCAATGGATAAGGAATCTTTCAAACCCCAATGCAATTTCGCTCAAATTCGCCCACCGCAGGCCAAAGAGGGACCAAGTGCATTGCATCGCACCCTATCGGTGTATGCTCTGCATTGTAGTGCACCCTAATGAAGGCCTGCCCATGCTGATCTTCTTAGAGGTAGTTTTTGGATGATTTTAGTCATGAAACTTCTTGGGAAGCTGGGCTTTCTGATGGTTGACTTCTTTAGGGCATGTAACAATTGAATTAGGGTGTGATGGGCCCTAATAGTATTGATCTGTAGATTGGGGTTGATGTGCCCAAATGGATCTGTAACAAGGATATCGATATGCTACAGTAAGCGAGGAGATGTCTAGGTATTCCAATTTTTCCTGAATGTATTTGTGCAAAAAGCCATGGTACTTTAGCACCATAGGTTTCTCAAAATATTTGATACCCAACTTTATGCATAGGGTATGGAAAATATTTATCAACCCATGGACATATTGATCCCTTTGCTGCCACAGTGTAGTCCATTATCTGTACTTGACCTCATAGTTCCCAACAGGGTAGTATTGTTCCTTGATGGCATCCCAAAAATAATTCCAAGTGGGTGCACCTAAAAACAAGGGTTCACTCTCGTCCCTCTACTCTGAGTAGGTTTCACACCAGTCCTTGACATGGGGAGTGACTTTAAGGAGTGCAAAAGTAATCTTCTACCTATTGGAAAAATCATGAACCAAAAAATATCCTTCCAACAGATTTAACCATTTATCCACAACATCTACATCTGTTTGCCCTTAAAATATGGTAATGTCAAAGTTGACTTGTACCTTGAAGGGAGTGGCACCTCTAGGTTGGATCTGGATGAAGATGTGTTGCCTGTAGGTATTTGTCGAAGGATCTGGGAAAAGTTGTCCATCACCGCATTCCTTTGTCAATCCAGGGCCTTCTTGAGAAATATTTTGAAAGGATCTATAGCTCCCTTGTATTTGTTTTCTTTGTCCATTGGAGGTTGTCAATGTTGGCGAGGCTGATCTTGCAAAGGTTCAACTAGTTCAAGCCCTAACTCCTTATACCTCGACCTAGTTGGGGACATGCATAGAAAAACAGAGAAAGAGAAAACCGCTCTAATACCACTGATCCTAATTTATGAAGGAAAGAAATGAAACATAGGTATACAACTAAACAAGAATATGAAATAGAAGTAAATCTTCATTTCATTAATATCAAATAATTGAAATATTCTTACAAATAGAATTAAAAGAAACTAGCTTGGGAAATGGTAACCTATCTATGAGAAGAGATGTGGTAGTTACATGCCTCTGAACTATGTTACAATGAGGCTTAATCACCTTTTTATTATTGAACAACAAAGGGCAACCCTAACCCTTGGAGATGGAACACCAAGAGTTTGTGGGCCTCATTGGGGTTAGTTGGACAACCAACTTCCTGGGGTCGTAACTTACTCATATGATCTTTGTTTGGTGTGTAAAATAACTTGTCAAAAAGGTCTCTCCGAGTACTACAACATTTTTGGTAGGCCCCAAACTAAGGTCACATGCCTACTGCAAATCTTAAAAAAATATCATTTAGGGGGTCAAAACAGCTCTGAAAGTTAAGGACCCTAAAAAATGTTAAAAATAGTAAATTGTGCTATAATTAAGGAAATAGATGAAACCAGCTAGAATTCGAGGTGGAAAAGGTGGTTGGCCACCAATATCCACCTGGATTAGACCAAGAAACAAAGATAAGAATTCAATTATGATTCTCATGCAATTTATCAAGATATTTAAGAATATGTTGAAAAATTCTAAGAAAGATGTTACTTTTCTTGACATGTAGGAAGTGAGACACTTTTTGTAATATATATAATCACAACAATAATAAAAACCATATTGATCTTATTTTTCATTCACTATTATAATGCCATATTATTTCTTAAGTTCACTTAGAGAGGGGAATTTTTAAGAGGATGGGTGAGAAACCATTAACTTGGGTGAGAGCAAGAAACAAATATAACAAATCAATGTGATCGTGAAGCTTTTGTAGTTTAGCAAGATCTTTAATATTATGTTGAAAATATTTAGTAACAATCAACACGTGTGAGTTGTAGGAATGTGTCTGGCACATATTGTAATGATATGTAATTGCATTTAATGCAGAGAAGTGCACCAGAACTAACTCTAGTGACGTGCAAAGGTGAGACACATATAGGGGTGAAAATACTTACAAGAGACACCTGCGACTGTAAGAATACATGAAAACAACACTTGCACATGCAAATGAACTTGAAAGTAACACATGCTAGAGTGAATATAACATGAAAACGCCAATTATTAAAGTGAAAGCAAGCCAAAATGATAGTCATGGATGTGAACATGACACTTGTGAAAGTGAAAGTGTGCAAAATATGACAGTTGAGGAAAATCACAAAACTAGAAGTACAAATACAACCAAAGTGAGGGAGGCTATCAAAAAAAGTGTGCACTGACTATTGACATGAGTTGAACATCACATATGCACTGTCTTGATGGACAGTGCTATGCCTATTTAAGCTTGCATAAAGGAAGTGCAGTTTTTTCTTTAGGAAAGTCGTAGGGAACCCACTAAACACAATTTTCATAGGAAACATTTTTTTACTAAGGCACAACATCAAATATATCTCCTTCTACACTTATTTGATTTGAAAAAAATGTCAAAACCTCACTCCTTTGTACTTAGTGGTAAGTGAATATTATAGAATAAAAACATTATGTCTACTTCAAAGGACATTCAAAATGGAGTTTTCTACATTGCATGCATGATAATAAGTAATATAAATTTGGAAAAAATAACCATTGATGATTTATCAAACATTTCATTAATTTACCCTTTTCCTAGAACTATTATAGTTTTGATATTACTTAAATTATTTTTCTCACAATTTACAACAAATGAGACCCTTTACTTATCACAATAAGAGACTTTATATAGAGAATTCTTCTGTAATAGCCCTGGTGAAAATTCCATGTAATAAAAGTTACTAAAGGAAAAACAAGACCATGGGTAAGGGACATGTATTCCAAGCTCAGTGTTGGGAAGATATATCCTAGTGGGCATCACTCATGTGCGTTTTGGCTAAGGAAATTGGAAAAGGCTAAGGAAAAGGCATTAAAAAGAATAAAAGGCATTTTTGGCACATTTATTCATGAAAATAAAGGAAATTTGGAGAAAATTAAGGTAAAATGTCACAGGATGCATGTGAGGAGGAAATTGAAGGAAAATAATGAAAAATGAAGAAAATAGGGGCCTCATTGATAAAAAGGCTTATCAAGATCAGTGGGTAGGCTTGGTTAGTGAAGCTTGGTCAGTGTTAAGCTTTTGTGAAGTTCAAGTTTGGAGCTCTTTCATTATTCTCTCTCTCTCTCTCTCTCTCTCTCCCACTCTTGATCACTTAGAGTTTTCTTGGAGCATTCTAGCTTTGAAGCAAAAGAAATGAAAATAAAGCAAAGGAGAGGAAAAGAAAGAAAATGAAAAAGGGAAAGAAAGGAAGGATCAAGGAAGGAAAAGCAAGGAAAGGAAAGGAAATACAAGGAAGGATCAAGGAAAGGGAATACTTGTAGGTAACCGTTTGCATGTGTGGTTTCCTAGTTGGTTTGGACATGCATGGCTTTTCATGTTGATGTATGGTTCTCTTGTTGTTGGCTGCATGGTTTGTCGAGTTTTGATAGTGGTTTTTAGTCTAGCCTTGTCCTTTTCTGGATGCCATGGTGTTGGGATGTTTATTTCAGATTTTGAGTTTTGGTTTGCTGGATGGATTTCAGAATGTAGGGTGGAGGTGGTCTCAAGTTCCATTCCCAAAGGCATAGGAATCACTTTACCGGTTTTGGCGAGATACATGGTAAAGCATGAGGAATATGTCTTGGTTTAGGGCCTAGTGATCGGAGTTTGGATTGCGGTAAAGCCCGAGAGACAAGGAGACATAAAACTCCTTAAGAATAGTGATGGATTTCTAATGGCATTTCAAGTTCTGTTCGGTTATGATCAGAGCACTGGTTTTGGTGTGACCACAGTTTGATGAGGGTGGAGGTGGTTTAACCTATGCATTCCCTTGGTTGTTCTTGGATTGGTTGTTCTATGAGAACCCACATTCATGCTTGGAATATCGCACGAGGGTGACTGGATGAAAGAGAGATTTGGTTCAGCCATGTTTATGGTTGGGTGGTACCTGAAAGTCCCAAACTTGGTTAGATTTGCCTATGATTAATAAAAGCTAAGTTATATTATTTGTTCACTAATTTATATGTGGATTTAATTGATGTCTTATCTCTGATATTTACATAGTTTTATGCTGGTTATAAGCATGGTTAAATGATTAGTTCATGTCATGGTTATTTCATGTATTTACTTGTAACTATTAAATGGATGGATGCAAGACCTAATTGATGATGTAGTAGTTCAATGGAGAAGGATGTGATCCTTCTGGTTATGTTTCATAAGTTGTTTTAGTCATTTATGCTCTGTCTTGTATCCTAGACCTATAGGTTGCATTGATGCCAAGTGTTTGAAAGAATGTCAGTCCCGGTTGGGGATGCTCAGGCCTAATCCTGAGGTTGATTTTGATTGATCAAAATTGTTATCATGTCCTTAATGAATTCTGAAGGTTGTAGAAAGTTCTGGGCAAAGGCTAGGATTATGGGCTAGAAATTTTGCTTAAATTCAATTTTCTCTGCTACATAACTCACAATTTTGGTCCACAGTGGCCAACAGGCAGGCCTGTGAGAGAGACATTAGGTTTTTGGTTGCCCCCTTGCCCATAGCATGAGATTGACTATTGCCTAAGAGATCCAAAACATCAGTGGGACACATGGACATGTTTTCTGAGTGGTTGACTTGTCTCCCAAGGGTTATGTTGATGATGTTGGATGACTATGTGTGATGTTCCATCGATTCCATTTCCTTAAGGTCACCAAGGAGATTGAGTCCCTTATAGTAACCTCTCTCATCACATGTTTGCTTGGCTGGTTGGCTGCTTGGGTGGATCTAGGAGGAGGGAGTGTTACATCTTCACTCTATATCACTTGAGCTTAAAATATTTTCACCTAAAACATCTTGAAACACCAAGTGCAAGGCTTGTGTCCCATATTTTTTCCCTTAAAATTCGAGAAAGTGCCTATTTTAGGAGAAAAATATATTGTGGTTAGGAACATAACATTTTAATAAATTCTAGTTTATAAATTAATTTTTTTAAATAAATAAAGCACTTTCTTTTTTTATATAATCCTTTTCATAAAAATTAGTTTTTTATTAATTATCATCTTACCTAAATTAATAAAATGGACTCCTTTTATCTTTATCCAATCATATTTCTCTATAATAATTTTATTGTTAATCAAATATTTATTTAATTAATTTTTTAATGATAATTATATTTTATTATTTTTTCTTATAAAATTGTATTACAATACATTATATAATAGTTTTCTTCTTTTCTATAAAAATGCATTCACCATGTCCATCTTTTAAATTATGTTCATAATATATTTTAATTCTCCATAAAAACCCTTTATTAACCTCTAAATCCTCTAGGTCCTAATTAACCCCCTAACCATACATTAACCCCCTAACACCTTCACCTCATTCACTTAAGCCCTTAAAACCCTAAACCCTAAGCCCTTAACCCATAACCCCTAAACCATCAAACAATAATACCTTATCCCTAAGCCCATAAATTAATTAACCCCTAACTCGACCTAACCACTTAATCGATCCTAACAAAAATACTCAAATAATATTTTTAGTCCACATCAAGATGACAACATAGGTCAAACACCTCCCAAAAGAAAATAAAATACATTTACAATAGAAAGAACACAATTTATAATACAAAGACATACAATATAAAATATTACATATATATACACACACATTTACAAAAATAATCTACAATACAAAGGCATATAATGAATAACTTACTAATGGATGATATTCATGTCCGCCTTCAGTGTGTCCATTTTCTCTACAGTGTTTTTTACGTGATTTTATTAAAATTCTCCTTGGCCTCAAGCCCTTGCAATCTCTACAAGGGAAATAACATCTTCGATCCTCAAAAGCCCCGATGTTGATCTCACATATCGTTGTTCTCCTTCAGGAATGTTTGTGACATTTTTTGTCACCAAATTTCCAGTGATGATTTTGTGCAAAAATTAACCTCAAAATAAGCCTACAACCTTTCAAAACAATCACAACTAATCTAACAACTATGTCAAAGTTATATGATGTTCAGGCATATATATATATATATATATATATATATATATATATATATATATATATATATATGTATATATATGTATATATATGTATATATACATATACATATACATATACATATACATATACATATACATATATATCATAATCAAATCATATAATATTAATATTAATATAAATTAATTATATAATAATAAAATTATATAAAATTATAATATTAATGTTATATTTATTATAATTCGTTAAACTCAACATAAAGTGGTCCCATGTTAGACGTTGTTAACGAAAAAAATCCATTAGTGGTATAATTGAATGTTATGCAATGGTTAATTACCATTTGTCAGATATTGGACAACACATTTTCATATTAGATAAAATGTCAGATATTCAACGGTAAAAGAACTCCCATCGGATATTCGATGATCTTACAAATTAAAAAAAAAATACAAAACATTGAATAGTCGATTGAAATAAACATTTCATCGGATATTCGATAGTTAAAGAGCCGTCGTCACATATTCGATGACCATTGGGATTTAGAAAACATAAAAATAAAAATAAAAATACATTTAACTTCTGACACTCTTTCCAATTTTATCTATTTTGTCAAATTCCACCTTCAAAATTTCTACCTAAATATAATAATGAAAACTTTAGTTTAAAAAAATAAATGGAATATCACAATTTTTTCTAACACAATTCAATAAACAAAACTTTAAAAATAATCTAAAACTAAAACAACACCAATTAAGATTGAAACCTAAGAATGTAGAGCTAGCATGGTGCACTCTTCTTTGAAATAATAAGATAAGATAATGTTATTAGTTTTCAATCAATTAAATCTAATTGAGAATATATAGTTTATATTTTTTATTATGTTACTTATGGAAAGTGAAAGCAATTCTCTTTTTAATGAAATTATATATATATATATATATATATATAAGTTATAAGTTTGTATTAATAATTTTGTTCTAGCTTTTAAGATGAGATGGAGAGTGATTTCTTTTCTAAAAAAATTAGTTAATTAATAAAATATTCGATTATGAAATTTTGGTTTCAATTATTTTTAAAGATTTTAAAAATGAATAAGATAAAAAAATTATTTATTTCACTTTAAAAATAATAAAATTGAATTTGTCTAATTTTAAACTCATTAACATCAATATTGAAAACTAAAATGTAATTATATTTTAAAATATAATTATAATTTAAGATAAAGTATATATAATTTTTTGGTGATTAAAGTAAATGGTAGTAAATAAAATGACCTTTTCTCTTAAAATCAGGCAACAAAATTTTCGGTGAGATTGTGATTTTTGATTGTTTAAAATGTCCTTTTGAATGCATAAATGAATTCAACACTTTGAAAATATACACAAACCCACGAATAAACTCCACAATAGGAAAAACATTATTGATGTTGAAACACATATTTATACAAATGAAAAATAGAGAGGAGATAGTTATGTCTGAATAACTTCTCGGTAACTTATTAACAAGAAAAACAAGAAAAAACTACCAACTAATAATAACTAATAATATACAAAGTAATAGGATTATTCAACATTCCCCCATTAATCTAAAGGGACATCTCACATGTTAAGTAAGATTCTGAATTTTTCAAAATTTTCATGTCCCAATACTTTGGCAATGATATATGTGATTTCTATAAGTAGGACAATGTGTTAGATGAATGGTTTTGACCTCTACATAATATCTAATCAAGTGACATTTTGTGTTGAAAGGTTTGGTTCAATCATGGAACCTAGAATTCTTAGCTAATTGAACTGTAGAAGTGTTAATAAAGAGAGACCTTGAAGTATTTTGTTTCTCCTGCAAACCTTGAAGTATTTTATGAAGCCAAATGATTTATAGCTTGAGTCGCAACAACATATTCAACTTCAATGATATAATCAACAAGTACAAATTTCTTTCGTGGTCTCTAAGTGATAACTAATGATCCAAGAGTCATTAAATAGCTAGAAGTAGACACCCCATGCTCTTTATTGCCATTAAAATAAAAAAATGAATAACTAGTGAGATAGAAGTATAAGACCATTTTGTGTTGAAATGTTTGGTTCAATCATGGAACCTAGAATTCTTAGCTAATTGAACTGTAGAAGTGTTAATAAAGAGAGACCTTGAAGTATTTTGTTTCTCCTGCAAACCTTGAAGTATTTTATGAAGCCAAATGATTTATAGCTTGAGTCGCAACAACATATTCAACTTCAATGATATAATCAACAAGTACAAATTTCTTTCATGATCTCTAAGTGATAACTAATGATCCAAGAGTCATTAAATAGCTAGAAGTAGACACCCCATGCTCTTTATTGCCATTAAAATAAAAAAATGAATAACTAGTGAGATAGAAGTATAAGACCATAGAATATTTGATGCCATACGACTGAGTGCCTTTTAAATATTTGAGCACTCATTTTTTTGCAACCCAATTACCTTCATAAGGTTGATGCATAAACTTGGAAGTATTCCTACAACAAAATTTATGTTAGGATGAGTAGTAGTAAGATAAATCAAACTTCCAACAAGTTTTCCATACTTTGTTGGATCTTCAAATGGACTACATAATTATATTGAAGTAAGCTTTCGGTTCTGTGCCATTGGAGTAGAAACAAAATTACAATCTCACATACAACAAAATTTATGTTAGGACGAGTAGTAGTAAGATAAATCAAACTTCCAACAAGTTTGCTATACTTTGTTGGATCTTCAAATGGACTACTTAATTATATTGAAGTAAGCTTTAGGTTCTGCTCCATTGGAGTAGAAATAAAATTACAATCTTGCATTCCAAATTTACTCAATAACCATCCAATATACCTTTCCTCATAAACAAAAATATGCTTAGATTTTTTATCAACTCCAATTCTTAAATAACAGGGAAAATTTTAAGGATGGATATTTATATTAAAGTTTAGAAACCTTGGCGAATCCCACTAGTCCATAATATGCAATCTATAAAATGTTTGGAGATATTTTTGTAAAAATATTCAAATTTATAATAATTTTATATAGTCTCTATATAAATTTTTGGCGATTTTTAGGGTAAAATAATTTCATACTATAAAATTTGGGTGAATCATTTTTAGAAAAAAATGGAAATTAGTGAATCTTTTTTTTGGAAAAAGTATAGAAAATTAGCCCACCTGCGAATATTAGCCCCTAAAATTTTCCCTGCTAAATAGTAGTAAAGTAAACTCAAATTTGTCATATCAAAAACCTTTTGCAACTCTTTTTTTACAAATGTTATATAATCATCATTATTCCCTATGATAAGAAAATATTCAACATAAACAACTAGATGTACAATTGATCTTCAAATTTCTTGACAAATAAAGTTGTATCATCTAGATTGAAATGCTTATAATTCAACTTGAGAAGATGATCAATTAGTTTTCTATACCATGCTCAGGGTGTTTGTTTCAAGCCATACAAGGATTTCACCAATTTGCATACCTTTTTTTCTTTTTCTTTAACATAAAAACCCTTTGGTTAAAACATATAGACATTTTCTTTTAGATCGTTATTTAACAAGGCAATTTTTGCTTCCATGTGATGTATTTTCCATTATTTTTGAGTTGCAAGAGAAAATAAAGTTCTAATAGTGCCCCATTTAGTTTTCGGAGAAAATTTTTATGTATAAACAACACCTTTTGTTTGTGCATACCCATTTTCTACAAAACTTTCTTTGTGCTTGTCAATTGAACCATCTGCCTTATATTTAATTTTATAAACCCACTTACAACCAATTGGTTCGGTGCCAATACGAGGATCTACAAACTTCCAAGTATCGTTTATAATAAGTGCATCATACCCTTTTCTAATTACATCTTTCCATTCATTACAACTAGCAGCTTCTTCAAAGGTAGCAAGTTTAATAACAACAAAAGAGTAAATTCACAATCATAAGAACAATGGGAATCATTACCTGATTTTGAAGTAATATCCCCTTATTTTCCTTCATTTTTTTAGCACAAATTCTTATAACAAATTCGTTGTATCTTCTTGCAAATGTCCTCATTAGTGTCGATCTATGTACTAATTTCTGTGGTGGTTGCTCATTCTAAAGGATAGGTTCTTCAGAAGGATTTTTTGATTTCGTAGAGACATTACTATCATCCAAACTTTCTTCTGTAGAAACATTATTATTATTATCATCCAATTTTACTTTTGTAGAAACATTATCATCTAATGTTTCTTCATTCTCAATTGAAGAAGGAAAATTTATTGAAGGAAAATCCATAGACCGATCTAGAATAGGAACTCCCCTTTCAGTATGTGGAAGATCATTTTCACATTTGTAATAAAACTTATTGGAAGTGAATATATCCAAATGATTGAGTTGTTTATCAACAGTGGAAGCATATTTATCAAATTAAAGAAAAAATACATCTCTTGAAATAATAGGTTTCTTGTTCTCTTCATCATGCAAACTATAAGCTTTAGAAATATTAGAATACTCCAAAAAATACAATTGTTACTCTTGGCACCCAATCTTTTTCGTTGTTTTTTAGGAATCAAAGCATATCATGGAGAACCAAAAACTCTAAAATGTTGAACAACACAAAGACGGTTTTACCACATTTCATAAGGGGGCTTATTATTGATCATAGTAGAAGGACATTGATTGCGAATATAAACAACACAAAGTACCGCTTCTCCCCAAAACATGAACTTAAAATTATTAAAAAACATCATTCATCTCACTATATTTAGCAATGTCATACACTCTACAACACCATTTTGTTGCAGATTAAAAGGAACTGTAGTTTGATGTTTCATGCCATTATCTTGCAAATACTTTTCAAACTCATGAGATGTGTATTCACCAACATTATTAGTTCGTACGGTGACAATATTAAGTTGAGTATAATTTGTAATCAATAAATGAAAATTCTTAAAAGTCGCAAAAACATGAGACTTTTCTTTCAACAAATAAACCCAACACGTCCTCCTGTGGTCATCAATAAAATTTAGCAAATACTTATTACCATTGGAAAATTGAATAGGCATAGGACCCCATAAATTGGAATGTATGAGACCAAACTTCGTTGAAGCTCTAGAAGTAGAGTTATAAAACTGCTTCTTAGAATTCTTACCCAAAATACAAGCATCACATTGAGAAAGTTTTCTTGGAATTGTAGGAAGCCCTTGAATTCCTTTATGTTTAATAATCCTTATACTATCATAATTGATATGATGAATATGAGAATGCTATACAACACTAGAAGACAGAGTATCATGTTGCTAAATCAAATGAGAAGAATTTGTTGTAAAAGATGATGTTCCTTTGAGTTTCAAAAGTTTGTCTTCCTCAACACTACTCATAACAATCACATTATCAATTGCCCTTTGAATTTTAATGATACCATCAAATATATGTACATAATTTCATTGCTTCCTGATATTTTTTTGGATTCGAAATGTAATAAGATGTATATAATACTATGGATAATTCGAAGTATCGTTTTCCAAGTATAAAGAACATCATGTAAACTATAATCAGCAAGTCCTAGTAATTGAAGCCGGACATATACAATTTCTAAAGGCTTGATTTGTGACTTATCATCAAAATAAACTACTCAATCAATATGATGACTCAATGTTTAAAAAAAATCCCTTCTAAAGGGTATATGACAAGTAGCTCAAGTGTCTAATATCCAAGTGTATTTCAAAGAGGAAAAGGTAGTGCTAAGAACATGTACATTGAAATTACAATGTGCAAAAATACACTGAGTAGATTGAGGTGGATTTCCTTTGTATGGTGGTTGTTTCTCTTTATTTACACTAATATTTTCCCAAGGATTACAACATTGAGAGGAAATATGACAAAGTTTACCACACCTATAACACTTAATAGTATGTCTATCATTTTGAAAATATTTTTGTTGTTTGCCTCCTTGATGTATTATTACCACCCCCAACCCCCCTCCTTTAGGGAGTTTCTTCTCACAACCTTTGAGGCTATTGTCATATCTAGCCAACTCTTTTTGAGACTTCCATTCTTTCTATGCAAGACACAAAATCTCAACATTAGAATTGAGAAGTGATTTCTTCTACCTAAAGGCTTTCTCTCTCTCTATGCAATTTTCTCTACAAGTTTATCAAATGTTATGCCTTTCATTTGTTCACTAGATCAAAGAGACTCTAAGTAGTATGAATAAGTAGGGTATAAGGCTTTAATGAATGGACTGAATTGTAGATCAACTTTAACACTAGTGACTTCGATATCATAAAAAAAATTGTTCTAATTTCTGAAGCTAACTTCATTGGATCATTATCTTTCAATTACTTCATTAATAATGGTATGATTTCCAACTTTGAATGAGCTCGTCATAAAATTCTTTTAATTTTTTTAATGTTGCAATTGTTGTGGTGTTGGAAAGAATGTGTAGAGTTACCTCTTTTGTACGGAATGTAACTTCCACCAGTAACACAATTTAAAGCATACCACAGAATCAAACATTCTGCCACTTGAGACCGATTTTCCCCCACACACCATGGTTTATCTGAAAAAAAGCTCTCGTTTCCGAAGAGATTGAATCTTAGGAACGGTGACATACTAGCAAATCTTACAATTATTTGTAAGCGGACTCATCTCTACTGTAAAACACTTGTTATTTCAAAATTTTGATTAGTTGGTCATTGTATTATTAACACCACATTTAAAAGAATTATGTAGAGTTAAAAAATAAAAAATAAAAACACTTTTCTTAACTATAAATGGTATTTATAATAAATTTTACTGGATAATGTGTTTCAAACATTTGTAATATCATAATTTTTTATTTGATGTATCACTTTTCACTATTTTCTAGGTTGCATTAAGTCAAAGGAATCACCTGTTGGTTCTGTGTTTCATCATGTAAAAATATATTTGTATCTCTGCTTCATGTCCTCTGGTTTTTTGGGATAGTTAATGTATAAATAGTTAGTTAATTTTTTTATTGAGCTAGAAGTTTATTTTACAACTCAATATGATGTGTAAGGATGTTTGTTATAATGTATAGGGATGTTTGTTGATCCTCAAGGTTGAAATTTTGCTATGTTCCCCCAAAAAAATATAACTATACAAAACATTTAAATAACACATGCTTATGAAAAAATTTGCATGTGAAAAAATTTGATCTCTTTATACAAAACATTTAAATAATATATCCTCACAAAAAAATTTACATGTGTAAAATTTATATCACTCTAATCTCATATTATATCTATATTTAAAAGAAATCTCATCCATCCTCTTTAACGCTCATCGTGGTATTTCCTTTTTCCTCTTGGTATTGTGTATTTTTCCCGGTTATCTTATTACATAATTATGTCAAGTTTGGTTTTGAGGTTTTAGAGTGTGTGTTGTGGGGTTTGGTTTATAAGCCTTAGGTGGTTTTTTAGAGGTGGGATGGTCTAGTTCTTTTTTTCGCCTCCTTCCTAGTTTTTTTGGACAATTGGTCTTTGTACAGTTTGAATTAGTAAGGTGCTAGTGTCTTGTTGTGTAGTTAAGCTCGATAGGTTTGAGGGCTATTTGTTTAAGGTTTTCTCTCACTCATTTGTCAAAAGTGGTGGGTGCTTATTTTTAGGTCTTTCTATAGTCTTAATTGTATCTAGGTCTGATTGTTTCTTTGAGGAGGCCAAGACTCCTATCTCTCTTGTCAGTGTCTATGTAGAGTCTGAGGTTTTTTCCTTAGTTATGGTGATGACACTATAAGATGGCATCCTAGTCATGATACTCTTGGGGCCAATTTATTTTTGTGTTATTTTCTAGGAAGAGGTCCCTACAAAAATTGTCCAAGGTGTGACCCTAGGGTTTCATCCATGCCATCGAGGTAGCAAATGAGATGTCATTGAGGAGGAGGTGGTATTGCTCCTCAAGGTCAGAGAAGAGCATGTCTCTTTACCAATGACTTGGCTGCCACCTATTTTAATGTGGTTCTTCTTGGGACTAGAAAGGAAATTTGAAATATAGAGGCCCAAATAGGGATTGAATGGAAATCCCATTCAGATTCAGAATTATTGGAAGACATGTTGGCATGGATTCCTAAGCCTGGGCACAGTAGGGGTAGGAAGAAACAATACCTAAATTTGGTGCCTTTGCATTGGCAGATGAAGACCATCTTGGGTCTAGTTCTGAAAGATAAGAAAGTAGAAATGTGTAATGCCTTTTCCTCTCTAGAAGACACTAATAGGATGCTTTGGAACCATTGTGTTTATCTAGATATGATTGACTCTCGCCTTACGCACATTAAAGGGAATATCGCTTATGATTCTGATAATGGGGACTTGATGGATCATCCTAGATCTATTGTAAGGGTCCCTGCTACAATTTCTTCCTCGAAAAATGAATAATGACCAAGTAGGATGAATCTCAGGGAGGTAGTTTTTGCTACAGTCTTTAACAGTGCATATTTTCTTTTATATATTTTTGGTCGGTAAGGAATCTTGCCTATGTTCCCTATCTTGTCTCGGTGTAGACATATGTTTACTTAGAGTTTCTTGGAGGTTGTTGGAATTATGGCTCACTATGGTATATGTCATGGTTCTTGTCTCACGGGGAATTTTTTTTCATTTTTAGCTACTGTTGGTGTCATCCTTGGTGAACTTGTGCATTAATCGGTCTTTTATGTTTTTGGTTATGTAATGTACAATGTTTCTTTATGTGAATTTTTCCACCTTGGGTGCTCCTTGTTTGTATCAGTGAATTGTGGCTTTGGGTTTAATTGGGAAATATATGCTTCTTATGTGGTTGGGTCTAGTACTTGGAGCAAGGCATAATGCTCCTTATGATGGTTTGACCACTCTACTCTGCAGATTTTTTGGTATTAGGGCTTTGTAATAGGGGATTTTATGAGCGTCTCTGAGCTTGATATAGGCTTTTGGTTGTGTGGCAAAGAAAAATGCACTCCAAGGAGAGCATGCATGAAAAGATTTCTAATCTTGTTTCACTGAAGTAATATAATTTCGTTAATTCACAAGAAAAAGGAAGAAGAGGTGTGTACTAAAATTTGTCACTTAACGATGGTTTTTACGTCATGTGCGATTGATAATTTAATCCATCACAACTCTATATACAACCAAAAAAAACATTAAGGAATTAAAATCGCTTAATAGTAGAGGTTTATGATTTTATGAGTGTAGGAGCTCTGAGAGAAAAACTAGGGTTCAACACAGGAAGCGATAGAAGTAAGCGGATAACCATGGAAGGGCAAGGAGGAGGGAGCTCCACTCCTTCCTACAGTAATGTGGTTTTAAACAGAGGTATATTAGCGAATATAAACAAGCCTCAAAACCCCTCGGAGAGCACGACAAAAAATTTTGACACCCGGAAGGCAGAGGGCAGCAAACCCCATGAAAATGAAGGGACCCACGAGGAAGTTCGATAGGAGGAAAAAGCAGAAGAAAGAGGTCAAGGATATGAGAATAAATGCAAGATGGGGCCCTGTAAACCAAAGTCTAATATTAAACTGAGGGTAATCCTAAATGATCCATCTCTGCAGGAGCACAGAGATCATATGACAAACTATGCGATAATTTGCAAGTTTATGGGAATCTGGCCAACGGAGAAAGCTTTGTTCACTTGGATAAAATACACCTGGAAACCAAAAGGAGAGTTAAATATACATCTTGGATCCAAAGGTTTTTTTATGGTGGTATTCACGAACTTGGAAGACAGGGACAAAAATTTTGAAGGAGGACCATACTTCTATGTGGCTGCTGGTCTCTATATGTGACCATGGATGATGAACTTTGTTCTGGAGCGAGAAACATTCACATCAGTCTCGGTATGGATCAGACTATACTCCTTACCTTTAGATTATTGGATGCCAGAATCTTTAAAAGCTATAGGTAATAAATTAGGTCATTTTTTAAAGATTTCAAAGGCAACTCTCTGAGGAAGGTATACCTCCTTTGCCCGCATATGTGTTGAGATGGACTCATCAGGAGCGCTCCTAGATGAAGTCATCCTGGAAGTCTATGATGATGAATGGGTTCAGGCAGTGGACTATGAACACATACCATTCAGATGTCGCAAATGTCATGAACATGGACACCTACTTAGAGACTGCCCTCTTAATAAAAGGGAGGAACACCAGAAAACCAACAAAGGGAAAGACCCCACAAGTTTTATCAAAGTGGGAGGAAAAGGGAAAGGAGGTGGAAAAAAGACCCAAAATAACCCTAGTGAAAGCAAAGAAAGAAGTCATAACAGTTTTGAAATCTTAGAAGAAGTAGAAGAAGAGGAGGGAACTCAAATGAAACCAGAGGACCAGGAAGAAAGGGGGAAAGGAAAAGAGATTAGCATGGAGATCACTCAGGAATAGAATGAACACAAAACAGACCCATTGAGTACCATGGAAATAGAAAGAGACCATGATATGACTCAAAGTGAAAGTGGCACAGAGGACCAAGACTTACAGGAGATCCTTGAGAGGGAGAACCTTGAACTAGAAAAGTTTCTAGAACAAGGAGGCAACAAGGGAATTAACTCTCTACCACAGGAGGAAGTTGATAGGGTGCAACAACTATTCCTTAACAGGTCACATCAAAAAGCTCTAGGAGCCAAAAGAGGACATGACAATCAGGAAAACAAAGGGGTTACCTCATTGGGATTAATAATAGGAAAATCGGCTAAAAACCCAGCAAGAAAAGAGGAAGAAAGAGACAGAAAGAATTGCTACTAGAATGTGGAAAACTCATGATTGACTCAGGCAGGATGAAAGATCTCTCTAGTTACTCCTTCACAAACCCCCCTCAATGAAACTCACAACCTGGAACATTAGAGGACTAGGGAGTAGAAGGAAACAAAGAAATCTAAGTAATAGAATCAAAGAGGAAAAACCAGACATAGTGTTCATATAGGAAACAAAATGCTCAGTAGAAAAGATCAGAGAAAAGCATAGCAGATGGTTAAATAGATATGAGTATCTTGAGGTCAAAGAAACTAACTCAGCTGGAGGCATTCTCACTCTATGGAATCCTCAGAAATTTGGTATTCTTGATGCGGAGGCATCAAGGCACCACCTTTCTTTGATTATCCAACCAGTGGGTGACAGGGAGTGTTATATGATCACCAATGTCTATGGACCTCAACCACTGGAAGATAAACTCCGGCTCCTCACCTCTCTGGAGGAAATGAAAAAAAGACACCCAACATTACCCTGGATTCTAGGGGGAGATTTTAACATGATCAAATCTCTCACGGAAAAAAAAGGGGGAACCAGAACACTTGGTCAAGATTCAGTTGCCTTCCAGAACTTCCTCACCAATATGAAACTGGTGGATATGGACACTGGCAATGGAATTTTCACTTGGAACAACAAAATAGGGGGTTCTACCCAAGTAGCCTCAAAATTAGATAGATTCATAATCTCAGAAGAACTTCTTCTCATTGGAAGAAGCCTGACAGCGTTCATCCTACCTTTTGGAGGTTCAGACCACTGGCCCATCCAACTGGAAGCTTCCTTAACTGGAAAACCAAGAAACAGACCCTTCAGGTTTGAGAATGTCTGGCTCACTCACTCTGATTTCCTCACAAACATTGAGAAGTGGTGGAAAGAAGAGCTACACTTTCAAGGCACGAAGATGTTCCTTCTACATCTCAGGCTCAAACACATCAAAGGTAGACTCAAAGAATGGAATAAAAATGAATTTGGAAATATCTTCAAAGCTAAAGGAGAAGTGGGAAATAAATTAGAGGAAATTAACCAAATTCTCATTACAGAAGGCTTTACAGGGGAAAGAAAAGAGCTTGCAAACTCACTTCAGCATGAATGGGACAACAAATGTCTACAAGAGGAAATATTCCGAAGGCAGAAATCTAGATTCCAATGGATTAAGGAAGGGGATAGAAACACCAAATTCTTACACAAATCCACCATAGCTCACAGAAATAACAATAGGATTCTGAAACTCACACATCCTCAAGGAATAGAAAAAAATACACATGAGGAAATGGAAGATGTTATAGTCTAGCATTTTCAGAGAATTGCTGAGGAAACTATAACAGACAGATCCCAATTCACGAGAAGATTTACTCAGTATATTCCTAAACTAGTCTCCAGGGAAGACAATTATAATCTCAACAGACCAGTAATAGAGGAAGAGGTCGAGGAAGTTATCAAAGAAATGCATAATGGGAAAGCTCCAGGCCCTGATGGCTTCAATGTGGACTTCTTCAAAACATGCTGGAAGATTGTAAAACAAGATATTCTGGAGGTAGTGGAGGACTCAAGAAGCTCTAAATTAGTATTGAGGGTGCTCAATGAATCCTTCATTGCCTTAATCCCCAAACAGGAAAGAGCCACCTCTCCAGATAGGTTCAGACCCATAGCATTATGCAATGTGGTGTACAAAATCATTTCCAAAGTCATTGCCAATAGACTCAAGCCCCTCCTCCCAACTCTGGTGTCAGAGGAGCAAACGGGTTATGTGGAAGGGAGACAAATTCTCAATAACATAATTCAGGCTCATGAAGTGGTTCATTCCCTCAAAACCAACAAGCAAGCAGGGATGATAATATAGCTGGACATAGCGAAAGCTTATGATAAACTAAGCTAGGCTTACATAAGGGAGGTTCTAAAAGCATATGGCTTTGACCATAATTGGATAAGGTGGGTCATGGCTCTTGTCACCACTGCCAATTGTTCAATTCTTCTCAATGGCTCTCCTTCTAGAACCTTCAAGCCTACAAGAGGTCTCAGACAAGGTGATCCTCTTTCCCCTTTCCTCTTCATTCTCATGATGGAAGGGTTAGGTAGAGCGATTAGAGCTGCCAAGGAGGAAGGAAGAATACAAGGACTGAGACTCACTCGAGATGGAGATACAGTGACACATCAACAATTTGTGGATGATACTATGCTGCAAGGCATACCTACAGTCAAGGAAGCCAAAGCATTCAAGCAAATTTTGTATGAGTTTGCAATGGTAGCTGGCACTGAGGTAAGCCTCTCAAAATCAAAGATCTTCTTTTTCAATACTGATATTTCTATTCAGATAAATCTCTCCAGAATTTTAGGCTTTCAAAGAGATTCACTGCCCTCGAAGTATCTGGGAGTTCCCCTCACCGAAAAACCACTGAACAAGGACATCTGGGAGTCAGTAATAAACAAATTGAAAGACAAGATCAGCAAGTGGACAAACAAAGCCCTGAACCTAGCAGGGAGGCTGGTCCTCACTAAGGCGATCCTCCAAACCATCCCAATCTACATGCTATCAGCCCTTCCGGCACCAACAGGAGTCCTTCAACAAATTAGAAACATGCAAAGAGACTTTCTCTGGGGAAAGGGGAAGAGAAAAAGAAATGGGCTCTGGTGGCTTGGGACAGGATATGCAAACCCAAATCCCATGGTGGCTTGGGTCTACATGACCCAGGCACTCTAAACAAAGTTCTAGGAGCAAAAGTGTGGTGGAGATGGCTAAAGGAAATACGAACCCCCTGGGCGAAACTATGGAAACAAAAGTATGCAATGAAATGGTAGGAAACGACCCTCATAAGAATGACAGGACAAGTAAAAGGTTCTCAAATTTGGAACAGGGCCTGGGAGAATAGAGACTTAGTACAAAAACATAGTTTCTGGGAGATCAGAAGTGGAAATCTGGCCTGGTTCTGGGAGGACAATTGGCAGCAGGAAGGTAATCTCAGCTACGAGGAACTAGAAAGTATCCAAACAGATACCATTAACAAAGGATTAAAGAGGGTTAGTGACTATTGGGATAAGTCAAGGAACAATGGAAAATGGAGAATATGGAAACTTCCAGATTATAATGAGCTGACCATGCTGAAAACTCAAGCTCAAGCCCTGGAAGATATTCTGGTAAAAAGGAAAATCCTGACCTCAACCTCAGATGACCAATTAAGATGGGGAAGAAATAATGTGGGTCTCTTCAACCTCAAAGAAGCCAAAAGAATAGCTACAGGTCTTAACTTTCCAAACACTGACAAGACTTGGAAAGACCTTTGGAATAACCCACATTGGATGAAGATCAAACTATTCAGGTGGCTGGTTCAACAAGACAAGATT
This sequence comes from Pinus tabuliformis, assembly GCA_031772625.1. Lineage (NCBI taxonomy): Eukaryota > Viridiplantae > Streptophyta > Pinopsida > Pinales > Pinaceae > Pinus > Pinus tabuliformis. The sequence goes on along the minus strand of CM062818.1, from coordinate 352,788,536 downwards.
CTAACATGGGAGAATCTCAGAAAGAGAGGTTTTGCTGGCCCCTCAAGATGTCACCTTTGTGGTCAGCAGGAAGAAACCACAAATCATCTTCTCAATCTCTGCTCCTTCACTTCAACACTATGGAACTGGGTTGGAGATGTCTTCAAGCAGACAGACAGGAATGAAAATAATATCATTGTTACGCTGAAAAATTGGAGAAGAAATTTCTCAGACAATGAGACAGCAAACACAGCCTAGGATTTGACTCCATGGTTCTTGATTTGGAATGTATGGAAAGAGTGAAACAATAGGATTTTTAAAAGATAAAAAGGGCCCAGTGAGTAGCATCATAAAATTAATCCTTAAACAACTAAAGGAGACAGTCAACGCCCTTGGGGGATTATCTACAGGAAATAACATTGGACACAGAGACATGAGCATCCTGGAAAGGTTGGAGCTTCAAACACATATCCCTCAAAGTCCTCATCAGACTACAAAGCATACTTCAGAAGGAAAGGCTTTCTGGAAACCCCCTCCATAGGGTTTTTTAAAATTCAACATTGATGGAGCCTCTAAAGGCAATCTTGGAGATGCAGGTTATGGAGGAGTCATGAGAGATGAGGAGGGCAACATACAAGTAATCTTTCACAGTCATCTAGGAAAAGCCACCAACAATATCGCTGAACTCATGGCTATGGAACAATGCTTGGAAATGCTGATAGAGCAGAACACACATAATGTTATCATCGAGGCTGACTTGGAATTAGTCATCAATTCGGTCAAGCAGATAAGCTCAGATTCAGCACTAGAGAAAATCTCAAGCCACTGGAGGTTTCTACAAGTCTATTACAGAATTCAGTCACACCTAAGAATTCTAAGAACTCTCAGGTTTGTGCATGTTCGCAGGGAAGCCAACAAAGTAGCAGACTGGCTTGCCAATGAAGGGGTCAGATGCACATGAACCAACATGTGTTGTAGGTGGGAGGAGGTAACAGACAGACAAATACGAGAAGGATGCTCATCTCGAGCCCTCATAGACAGGGAGCAATATCAGAACAGACAGGGAAATGGAATATCACCTTTCGTCAATGAAGAATAAGAGTACATTAGAAAGTTACACAGAGTATGGGAACTTAAGGATCTCAAAGGAAATCAACATCGTTTGCATTAGCACAAATGCTACTGGAAGCCTGGCCAGAGGAAGTCCTCGTGCCATTGGCCGTTTGCTCATGAGGAAAAAGATCGGAGGCGATAGGCTACTGAGATGGATGGTGAATTCACGTGATTTGGCCATGGGCCATTCGATCAAAAGGGAGCAGATCGACGGTTATAAGCAGTCGAGCAAGTTTGGGGGTCCAGGGAAAAGGAAACAGGAGTCAAAACAACTTTTGCTAAACCACCCTTATCAGGCACCCTCAAATCCTAAAGTGGTTTTCATGAAATGCAAGCGATACCACTCAGCTATCTACACGTGGCTAGGGGAGGAGAGGGAATATCGCTCTCATCGCGTGGGTATTCCTCAGGCCTCTGTGCCACGCGATATTGATTTTGGTCATCGGATCAGGAGGGAGAAGATCGACGGCTATAGACTGTCGAGCAGGTTAGTGGGTTTGGGTGGTAGTCAATGAAGGTCAAATCAGCTTCCGATTTACCACCCTTATCGGGCGCCCTCAAATCCTTAAGTGGTTTTTTTGTTTTGCATGCGATGCCACTCAAACGTCTACACGTGGTGATGAGAGGAGAGAGAATACCGCCCTCATCGGATGGGTATTCCTCAGGCTACTGCTCCACATGATATGGATACTTTTCGTTTGATTAGGAGGAGGTAGATCAATGGCTACTGAGAGTCGAGCAGATTTGTGGGTACATGTGACAGTTGGCGGATCCAAAACCTTTTGTACTTTGGTTTTATTTCTCCCTTTCGTACTTCGGTTTTTTTGCTAGTATTAAGTGTTGATTTATTTCTTCCCTTTGTTGGAGAATGAGTCATCTTAATGCTTGTTGTAACTTATGTAACTTATTTTCATTTCCAAGTCAATAGAAGGTTCAACTCTTGCTTTAGCAAAAAAAAAAGATCGCTTAATAGCCTATTAATAATAAATAATATGCAAACAGTTTTCTTAGAAATCTGAAAGGATTAAGAAAATAAAATTGGTTTTCTTTTTTGAATTGATTTGTATTACCTCACATAAACTTTGAAATAGTCACATCATTCATCCTATCATTATCAACCAAAACTGTAGGGAGTGGCCCCAACTTGCCCAATAAGAGATCACATGTTTTTGGCCACCTCCATAACAAGTAAGTTGTCCATCTTAATAAAGAGAAGCAAAATATTACTAACAACAAACAAGTCCCATAACTTCATCTAAATATCAAACATGAACTACTTCAGACTTTGAAGAGGTGATTGGGGGTGGGTCCTTTGCACTCAAACCTGGTGGGGCTATACAAAAACAATGCATGGTATGTGATCCTTAATATGATCTAATATTGCATCAAATATTTCCAAAATAAACTATTGATTACACTACACCCTCATAACTTCCTCTAGTTTTGTAGAAATATTGCAATTCTCCATTTGTTTCTCAGCTAGTACCTTTCCTAGCAAGATTTTCATTTTTCAATATAAGAAGAGGGAATTTTATCCTAATGCTACTAGGGCTAGGGGCCCATTTTTCAAGAGCATAAAAATCAATGAGTCAGAGGAAGCATGTCTCTCTTTTAAAGTCAAGGTTTCCATATGGTGAATTTCATCCCATGTTTTTGGGGGCACAATAGTTTGAAAAGTTGCAACAATCTCCTTAGCTCGTTGTTGAGATATCTTTTGTCCATGAGTACCACCTCCTCCTCTCGCCCCTTTCTACTCCTAATTCATTGTATTTAAATATTTAAATATAGGCCATTTCTCTCAAAATCAAATTTGAGTGCCTAAGAAAACTAGAGAAAGTGAGCAGGTTGGTACACAATAGAACTAGGCAAAGAAAGAAAATCCATGAAATTGTCTTGCTTCCAACCACACTATTCAAATAAACGGAGTCAACAAACTAGCCAACAATGTAGCCACCAATAAACAATACAATACCCTAATAACCAAGAGTCACTCTCAGGCTGAGGCGTCACACCCAAATTCTAGGGTGTTCTAGGATAAGAGAACCTAAATAAAACTAGAGTCATGAAAATTGTAGACCTCCCCAATAGAGAGTTATAAGACTAGAACCCCGCCTCTAACATAACATGATTCTCAAAATAAAAAGGGGGAAGGGAATTCAATATTACCAAATTGTTGTAGGCCTTCCAGAGATGGGGGTTGACCCACCAATCCGCTCGCCAATAAAAACAAAAATTGTGTACTCCCAACCCCATAGCTGACTGTGAATCCTTACCAATTAACCCCATTTTCCATCGTACTATCCCCAAGTACACAACAAATAATTTTCCACCTATAAAACAACCTCCCCAAATTCAATCTCAAAATTGAGGATGTATAGAGAAGCCAACTCTCCCATGCATATCCACTGATTTAAATCCCACTGCACAACATACCATCAATTGTGTTCATGTACTCAGAAAAATTCATACCATCTAAAGCCTCTTCACTAAAGAAACTAGTTTTTTCCTACAAGTGATCTACTTTGAAAATATAATTATCTTGTGATATGTCAACAATTTCCTCAAAGTTTTGTAAGCATAATTAAAAAACAAAACTAAAATATTTCATATTATCTTTATATTTTTAAGTATTCAATCTATTAAAATAAAAAATGAGTGAAAAAAAGGATTTGAAAGTGAATTTGTGTGAATCGACTATTTTTTAGAACATTGTTTACTTAAAAAATTAATTTATATATATATATATATAGATATAATTTTCATAACAAAATAATCACATATAATATCATACATACATATAATTTTTAAATCATTAAAAGTTAGTAGAATATATCTAAACAATTATTTTAGATCTTTGATAAGATTATTACGTATTTTATCTAGATATCACTATATTAATTATGTCGTAATAATTTTTTTAAGGTTGTCTTTGTATTTTTATTTGTTTATTATTATTATTATTATTATTATTATGATGATAGTGGTTAACGTCCATTGAGACCAAATTGGTCTATCGGACCTATAATTTTCTTGGTTTTTAATTGTCTGACTCCTCATCTTTCTTGGCGAGATTGGTGTTGTAGCTTTCTTTTTTTTCTCTATCGTCTTCCAACTTCCTTTATCTTGCATCTCCTTCATCTCTTCTGGTTCTTGAGACATTGGTGTCTTAGCTTCGCGATCTATTGTGTTTGACCTTTTGAAGATAGTCGTAGAAGAAGTTTGATCTAGGAGATCTGCTTCGCTATTAAATGAAGATTTATTTTGTGCGGTATTCGAATCCTCATAACTGTTGATTCTTGAGGGGTTGTCGAGTTCACTTTTTTGTTGTTGGGCGGAGCTTTCTCCCTCCTTGCCTTGAGAGTTGTTTCTTTCTTGCCTGATTTCTTGTGATTCAGGGTTTTCTCTAGAGTATTCTTCTTTGATGACAGTGTAGTGTTCTTTTTGTGCTCCTTCCCACCATGTAGATCTGTGGTGGTTTTTTCTAACAGATTTTTTCTGTGAGGCTTTTGGGCAACTTTTGGCTAGATGGCCTGTCTCAAAGCAAGATCGACACCTCAAGAGGACACTTTCATAATCGAGTTTCTGGTTCCACACAAAGTCTTTACTTGTTAGGTTTATTTTAGTTGGGAATCCGATGCTGAAGTCCATTTCCACACAGATGCATGCATAGGTGGTTCTGGAATATTCCTCTGTTTCTGGGCACCTGTAGTAAAATTTCCCAATTGCATTTCTAGTGGCTTTTATCGAGGAGAGATTCCAGAGATGCAAGGGTAGGCTTGGCAATCTCACCCAAACTGGTGCTAAGGTTATGACTATTGTTGAGGGGTCGAATGGTGGGTTCCATGGCTTTATGAATAGGCCTGAGTTTTCCCAAAACCAAGGGCGAAAATCTAGAATATATTGTCTACTTTAAGGATTTTCAAAATCTATTATAAAGAAACCCCTAGCACAGGGGTAGATATTAATTTCATCAGAAATGATAGGCTTCCATACCTCCGAGATCCAATTGTGGAGAGTTGTCAACTGCGGCCAAAAACCATTGAACCAGTAGATTAGGGTACTTTCATAAAACTTCAAAGCCTCATTGATTGAGGCTTGGACCACTTGGATAGTGGGAGCTGGGGCTTCACTGACGATATGGGTAGGAGCTTGCCCTCTAGAAGCGAACAGAACTGAGCTAGTAGCTATTTTTGCAAAGCTGAGAGCCATATTTTACTTGCCCGTTGAACCCAGCCATAGAGAAATAAGGCAGAAGATTAGATCTAGATCTAGCCACAGAAGATTGAACAGGTGGTTCGTCTATGAAATTGGTTGTTTCCTTTGATAACCCCACAGCGTGAGACAGTGGAGAGTGCCGAAACATAGCTTGGGAGCCGAGACCCAGCCGCAGAGAAATAAGGCAGAAGATTAGATCTAGATCTAGATCTAGCCACAGAAGATTAGATCTAGAACCCAGCCGCAGAGTCTCAGTAAGCCTTTTAATCTGCAAGAAACCCAAGATCATCAGAACCTCCGGCCACTATTATTAGGAAGTGAAGCCAGTGGAGGACCACTATTATTAGGAGGTGAAGCTAGCGAAGGAGACTATGCCCTCGCGAGTGGCCTCCTCTTCATCCAAAAACAAATCATCGGAGGTGCGCAACGCTCCGTGGAAACGATCGCAAAACCCATTGCAACAACGTTCAAGATCGTTCCCGTAACCCCTGTTAGCAAGAGTGCCAGGGCCGTGACCACGGTCAGCCCCGCCAACACAGCCCCGTCACCAAGGTTCTGGTTGAAAACAATGAGCGGCTCGCTCCGGAAGAAGTACAACACGTACAAGTTTGGATTTCCATTGGTATATTTAATACTTTAATTTGTTATTTATAAGAATTGTTGAGTTTTTTATTTTCTCATAATTTTTTTAACCTTTAAAACTTTTGAATTTGTAAATTTGTTTATATATATATGTTTATTTTAAATAGTATTTTTTTAATTTCAAAAATTATAAATAATATTATATTTATGTTTTTAAATTTATTGTTATTTTTAATTGATAAATTTAGTATGAAAGAGATGTTATAATTTTTTGTATAGTAAAAATTTTGATTTAGTCAAAATAAAATAAAAATAACTTTATGTTAAAATAAAAATTTTAGGTTATTGTTTTTTTAATCAATTTTTGTTGAGTAGTTAAGGTAAATTTGAAATAAAAATAAAAATAGTCTTTATGTTAAAATATTTTTTTTATGAATGTTGGAAAAAATTTCGATAATAATCACATCAAGTTCATCATCAAGACAAGATGTAGAATCACATCATGGCATAAGATTAAATAAGGATAGCGATGTAGATAATTACTTTATGACCGTTAGAATATAACAATTAGTTATGATTAAATATTAATAAAATAACATTTTAATATAATGAATTCAATCGTTAGAAAATAATTGTTAATTTGAATCAGTAATTGATATTTAATCAAAAGGAAAATTCTAATAAATTATAGATCCATAATAAAATAAAAATGTCTAAAAATAAATAAATTAATATTTCTATGGTCAAACTTAAATAATGAAATAGTACATCTAATTTATCTAAAACATTAAAGTCCAAAAAGGAATAGATGTCATGTCTCCATTTAAATTCAAAAAAAAAATGACTTACCACAGTAATTTAACGCATATACGATCCTAACACTTAACCCAACACACATATAAAATCTGTCGTATACCAGTCATTTAATCCATAATTTAATGTGTTATACATTACATATATCACTGAGTACAAAATTTAGATTATTTTACTATGTCAAGCCTACGGAAGATATTCATTTCTAAACTCCTCTGCATCCGAGCTGTGGCGGGAGCAGGCCTCGAGACACTCGTTGTTTGTCTTGCAGCTATTCCTCCCGCCTCGACCTTATCACTCCATCGACAGTATACTCCCTTCCGTTTTCATCCGACGGTAGATGGGTCTCCTATTAGCTTCACCGGTGTATTCTGGAGGGTTTGTTTTGTGTTTATCTGATCTGCTCTCGAATCTCTGGTTATTTGAGCATGTCGTCAGGGTTTTGTTCTCAGGTGGACTTTTTACATTAGCATTCAAGGCTGAGCAAGGCGTGAGGACTCTATGCTATTGTCTTCATCACCCTTATGCAACCCTATCAGGTATACTTAATCTATCAATCTTTGCTCTTCCTCTGTGCACACTGGAGCCTCTGTTATTATGATTTTATATTATTTAGTGACTTGTTCTTTGTGCTATGTTTCAGGTTCTCCCAGTAAAGTCCCAATGCCCCAAAGGTCGTAAGAGGATGATTCGTTCGGGTTCTGGCACGACTTCATGCTCTGGCGAGCTGAGACCCTATGGGTATGTTAACGAGTTTGGATTGCATTCTCTGATGGCATGGTAAAGAGACAAAATGTCTCTAGCCTTTTGAAAAATCACTCATAAGGACTCTCGGTTTCAGTTTTGTTATCACATAGGGTTGGTCTTTAATGAACATATTGTATATATTTGGTTGAACGGAAAATGTTATTCCCTTAAGGCTCATCACCGCTATTATTTCATATTATTTCTTGGTTAGATTGATTATATATATATCTATCTATCTATATATATATATATATATATATATATATATATATATATATATATATATATACTTACACACACACACATACAGGTGGTTGTTCTAAGTCCTGGGCTTACCCGACAAACCCTTAAGGTTACACTGAAAGGTTCCAAACCCTAATTCGAAAGCGTTGTTAGCTCTATGCACCATGGGATTTTACTCAGCTTTAACGGGATGCCTCCTGTATTTCTGCTGACAGTTCCATTTTGAAAATATATATAAATATATACATGTGTTCGCTCAAATATCTGTTTGTTACAGTTTTTTCTATGTTTATCGAACTTTGTGTATTCCTCTGGTTATCTGAATGTTGCTATTGGAATTTTCATATTCTCGTTCATTGATGAACTTAGCTTAGTATCACATGCATGAAGTTTTGTACTCTTAACTCGATCTGGTTTTAGTTTATATATGTTTCCTTCAAAGATTGTCTTGATCTAATGAATAAATTCCCACGAATCTGTAATTGGTAAATATGTACATGTTTTCCCTTCTTAGGAATTATGGCCCAAGGCTTGGATTCTTTCCCTGGTACAAGGGTGTTTCTGGTCCTAAAAGTCCAATTTTCCTTTCCTAATATTCTTGGTTATATCCTTAGGCTTCTTTTATGGCTGTTGTACATTTCAATTTTTGGAGCAGTGAACTGTTGTACTACTATAGGGGTTTTGTTGCTAATAATATATTTGTTCATTTAAGTTATCATTGATATTCAAAAAAACAGGTCTCGGCAAGTTTTTTACTCATATGGACTTGTTATATTGATTTCTCTGATAGTGGAACAACTATTTATTTCTTTCTGTTTAATGTGAAATGTAAATATTCCCCTTTCTCAGTATTACTGTTTTTGTTTCAGTTTTTCCTTCTAAGAGAAATTTAACTGTGGTTGCCTTTCTTTCGATCTTTCCAGCTTATTTCTTTTGCTCAGTTTTCTAGGTTGATCTTCCACTACAACCCACAAGGTTAACTCCTTCATTCCCTTTCTTTCATGTACTTATAACTACATGTATAACCTCGATCTATGTTTTATCTAAAATTTACACATTTGATAGAATTTTAGGTTATTTATTTTCCTTCATTCTCAGATATTTACTATACACTATTAAAATCCAAGCTTCATATATTAGCATTTCTATAACTGCTAATTCTACCATTCTTTGTCATCTATTATACAATCTTATGACTAAAATAAATTTCACAAATTGCTATACTTACTTAAATTCAGTCTTATAAGAAAAATCAACTATCGAAGTCACCTTAGTAATTCAACAAATTTTTATCCTCCCAACCATGACACTCACCTTCAGTTCCAAGTCTCCCTCTGAGCTTTGTTCACAAGATAGATGTCTTCTAGCAAGGCTTCAAGTAGAGTGTCTCAGCTCTCTGGTCACCACAAGACTTAGCTTCCTTCTGTCTAACCTTTCAGCACGGCAAAATATTCCCTCCTTCTCTCCTCTTGGTTCCCTCAGGTGCCCTTTCATCACCATCTTGAGTCCTTTTTAGAGAATTCGTAATCAAGGAGGTAGTTAGGGTTGGGCAACTTCCTATCCCAATTTTCTTGATATGAAAGATTTACAAGATTTGCTAACACTCCAAAATAGTTTCATTTATAATTATCAAATTTAAATACTTAACTCAAACAGTAACAATAATATCCATGTTTTTTACTGCAGTAAAATAAAATAATTACAGTTTTCTGGGGACATCACATCTCCACCCCCTAAAATCAAACATCGTCTCGATGTTTTTCTGCTACAAACATACCTGAAAAAATTCCTTCCTGAGCTGCTCATCCTCCAAGGTGGCCTCATCCTGCCCAAAGTGCTGCCATTGCACTTTAACTTGGGTGATAACTTATTTCCGTAGCATTACTTCTCCCCGATCAAGTATAACCAGAGGTTCGACCAAGAATTATTCTTCCAGCTTGACCTACAAAAGCAAAAAAAAATTAGTCAGTCCTTCCTACTATTAATACCTTATTTGACTTAATTAGAGAAAATCCTTTTACCTGTATATCTTTCCAACTGATTATATGTTTAGGATCATAAACACATCTTTTTAATACGGATACATGGAAAACATTGTGCACATGGATGTGGCTAGGCAAGGTGAGCTAGTATGCCATTGGTCCGACCCATGCCAAGATCTGAAATGGGCCACAAAATCAGGGTGCTAACTTACCACACCTACTCCATTGTAAGGTACTCTTTTTGGCTCATACCCTTACATACACGTGATCCCCTACTTGGAATTCCTTTAAATTCCTTTTTCAGTCAATAAAGTTATTTTGTCGATCTTGAGTGGCCCTTAAATTGGAATGAACTTTCTTCACCATTTCTTCCATGTCTTTTAACATCTCAAGTCCCAACATCAACTTTTCCTCTGGCCCTCCCCAACTAGAAGGTGTTCGGCATTTGCACCCATACAAAACTTCAAACGGGCTCATTTGTAATGATGTATGATAGTCATTGTTGTAAGCAAATTCAACCAAGTGTAGGTAATCCACCCATTTGGAGGGCTGCTACATTACATAAGTTTGTAGCATGTCTTCCACTACCTAATTCACCCACTCAGCCTGCCCATATGTTGAGGGTGGTAGGTAGTGCTAAAATTCAGCTACATGCCTAATCCTTCAAATAGAGCTTCCCAAAAGGCTGATGTAAAATTTACATCACAATCAGAAATTATAAATTTTGGCAGTCCATGTAATCTGAAAATACTTTGCATGAATATGTTGGCGATTTGTACTGCTTTATAGGTGGATTGCACTGGTATGAAATGAGCCAATTTGCTTAATTTGTCCACTACCACCATTATCGAGACATTTTTATTTTTCGACTTAGGTAGTCTTGTGATGAATTCGAGGGAAATGGTTTCCCACTTCCATTCCATGATTGGTCGTGGATGTAGAAATCCAGCAGGATGTTGGTGCTTTTTTTTCTTTGCTGACATTCCAGACAACGATTCAAATACTCAACTACATTCTTTTTCATACCTGGCTAGTAGTACTCTTTTCGAAGTGCAGTAATCAGCTTTTGGTATCTTGGGTGTCCTGCATAGGGACTCTTATGATATTAGTCCAAAATTAAATCTTTAATGATGTTTTGGTTAGGCACATAGATTCTTCTTTTATAAATTAGTATACCTGTAGGATTTATCTCATATCCCAACTGATGTTCATGGTTGTTCATAGCTTTAGCTTGCTGTCTTAAAAATTGGTATTCTGGATCTTGCTAGGCTTCTTCTTTAATCAACTCATTGAAGGTGGTCCACACCTCACTATAAGAAATTTCATAAATACAGTGTACCTTTCGACTCAAAGCATCTGCGACCCGATTATCCTTTCCTTTCAAGTGCTCGATTTGAAAATCAAATCCACTTAGAAATTCTACCCATCTAGCTTGCCTGGAATTCAAAGTGGGCTGCTTGAAATAATTAGTCAAGTTATTATGATCAATAATTAAAAGAAATTTGTTACCCACCAAATAGTGCTGCCACATTTTTAGTACATGAATGACAGTGGTTAATTGTAAGTCATAGGTTGAATATTTCTGTTCGTGTTCCTTCAGATTTCTAGATTCATAGGAAATTACTCTGCCTTCTTGCATTAAAACACCACCAACCTCTTCCTTGCTAGCGTCTGTACACACCACATAGTCCTTATTTGGATTTGCAATTCTTAAGATCGGTGTGGTGGTTAGTAAATGATTGAGCTGGTCAAAGTTCTTTTGGCATTCTATTGTCCATTTAAAGGCCTTTCCCTTCTTCTATAGGGATGTAATGGATAGGCCACTCTGGAGAATCCTTCAACAAATCGTCTATAGTACGCGGCTAGTCCTATGAAAGATCTTATATTTGTCATTTCCTTTGGCACTAGTCATTTGATTATGGTCTTTATCTTTTCTAGATCCACAACAATTCCGTCTTTGGTAATGATGTGGCCTAGATATCGAATCTACTCTTTAAAAAAATCACACTTGCTAAATTTAGCATACAATTGATGTTCCCTTAGAGTCTACAACACTATTCTGAGATGCTCAAGTTATGTTCTTCTACATTTCGAGAATAAATGAGTATGTCATCAATAAAAATTAACACAAATTTATCTAAATAGTGATGGAATATACTATTCATGATACACATAAAGATTGCAGGGGCATTGGTCAACCCGAAAGGTAACATCACAAACTCATAATGTCCATAGCGAGTTCTAAAGGTTGTTTTAGCTATGTCTTCTGCCTTCATTTTGATCTAATGGTATCCTGAACGTAGATCAATCTTTGAAAACACTTTTTCACCCTTCACTTGATCAAATAGATTGTCTATGTGGGGTAAAGGGTATTTTTTCTTAATGGTAAGATTATTTAGCTGGTGATAATCCATATACATACGCACGGTTCCATCCTTCTTTTTTAAAAAAATTACGGGGGCTCCCCAAGGTGATATACTTGGGAGGATATAATTTTTATCCAACATCTCTTGTAATTGCATTTTTAATTCTATCAACTCTGGTATACTTATATGATTAGGATCTTGGGATACCAGAGCTTCTCCTGGTACAAATTCAATGGTGAAGTCTATATCCCTTTTTGGAGGTAGTCTTGGAATCTCTTCAAGAAATGCGTTTGGGAAATTATGTATTACAGGTATACTTTCCAAGGAGGCAGAATTTTCTTTTGTGTTGGCATAACCCACCTGAATCGCGTAAATTTGGCACCCTTTTCTGATGCACTTTTCTAATTGAGAGGCGGTTATTGGTCGTAATTTTAGTGGCCTCAAAATGCCTTGAATTTCATTTTTGTTTCCCTCTTCATCGATGTAGAAAATAGCTTTTGTTTTACAGTTTACGAGGGACCAATGTTTTTCCAACCAGTCCATGCCTATTAGAACATCATACAACCCTAGGGGTAATACATTTATGTCTCCCACCAAAGATTGGCCTGCTATTTCTAATGGACAGTTGGTGACCTTGGCCAACACATGTCTTTTTGTCCCCGTGGCTAATTGTACTAACCAGGGATTTTTGAACTTGATAGCTTGTAAACAACACTAATCAACTATTTTAGGACTAACATAACTTAATGTATCTCCTGGGTTAATTAAAATAGATATAGTGTGGTTAGAAATTTTACCTTCGAATTCCACCATAGTTGGCTGTCATTCTGCCTGATGGTCTTCAAGGGGAGCATTGATTTTCTGAATGCTCCTGGCCACTTCTCCTACTATGGATTCTTCCTGAATCTACGAAATCTATTCAGCACCCTTGCGTTTGGGACAATTCTTAATGTAATGTGGCCCTCCACATCCCCAACATTGTACTAGGGGTCTTGTTGTTGCTTCAATTTTAGTTCTCCCCGACTACTCATTGGGTTTGGGTTCATTGGGAAGTCTAAATCTGGACTGATTCCTATTCAAATTTCTGATTACCTGCCCTCTATGAGGTCCTCTATTGATGTTACTCTTGTTTCCTTTGCTGTCAACAGAGAAATTATTGCCCTTTCTATTAATCCATTTTTCTCCCATCACATCTCCTTTGTGTTTGCTTTGCTGATAACATATCCGAGCTTCCCGTATGACCTCATCCATGGTTTTCAGGTTATCGAACTCGATACGCTCTTTCATGAACAATGGTAAACCACTGATAAATCAATGTTCCTTTGTCTTCTCCTCCCATATGTAGGGAAAATACCGAAGTAAGGAGGTAAATTTTGTAATGAACTCATTCATTGTGAGCTTCCCTAGCTGTAGATCGTGAAACTATTTTGCTTTTCTTTGTAGAATTGTTCAGTTAAATATATTTCTTTCAAATATATTTGAAATTTTTCCCATGTTATGTTCTGTTCATTCACCCCACTTATAGTCTTTACCTCTTCCCACCATAGGGTGGCTTTCCCTTGCAATTGGAAAATGACCAAGCAAGATTTTAAATTGTGATCATATTCATACAGCTGAAAGTACTTATTCATATTAATAAGCCAGGCTTTAGCTGCCTCTTCTTGTTCACCGTCAAAGAGGGGTGGTTTTATTTTCTGGAATTCTCCTTGCAGTTCTGTCCTCTACCTTTTTTATGTTTTATGTTCAGAGGCATTATCAAACTTTTCCTCTTGATTTTCTTCCCCTCCTTCTATTTCCATATACTCTGTCCAATATTCTTGTTCTCCTGTCATGTGCCCGTGTTCTGGGCTAGGAATTGGCTGACATTGATTTTTCTTATCTGACAGGCTTTTCATAATCTTCTCTTGTTCCAACATTAATCTTTCATTGTCAGCTCACAATTGGGCCATCTTGCTCTTTAATTCTTGCATAGTTTCTAGTATTGTAGGATTGGTGTTACGTGGTTCTTCTCCCAATTGTACCCATACTTCAGGGTTGGTCTCAGGAAAAGTTGCAGGTCCTAAGCCTGTCATGGGTCTATGGGGTGCATTATTTGTCCTTCTCATGTTAGCTTCTCCTGCGTCTTTTTTTTGAATCACCACAACACTATCAATAATTAGTTTCCGGAGGCCTCAGTTTGGTAACCTTAGCTCTAATACCACTTGTCATGTCTCCATTTAAATTCGAAAAAAATAAAAAAAAAATAAATGATTTACCACAGTAATTTACCCATATACCATCCTAACACTTAACCCAAAACACATATAAAATATGCCGTATACCATTAATTTAATACATAGTTTAATGTGTTATAAATTTACATTTATCACTGAGTACAAAATTTAGATTATTTTAATATGTGAATCCTACAGAAGATATTAATTTCTAAACTCCTCTACATCTGAGCTATGGCGGGAGCAGGGCTTGAGACACTCATTGTCTGTCCTCCAACTGTCCATCTTGCCTCGACCTTCTCACTCCATCGACAATATACTCCCTTTTGTTTTCATCCGACTACTGGTGGGTCTCCTATTAGCTTCGCCGACATATTCTAGAGGGTTTGTTTTGTGTTTATCTAATCTACTCTCGGCTCTTTCATTATTCTAGCATGTTGCCATGCTTTCATTCTCAGGTGGACTTTTTACATTAGAATTCATGGATGAGGAAGGCGTGAGGGCTCTATGTTGTTGGGTTCATCACCCTTGCACGACCCTATCAGGTATACTTAGTATGTCAATCTTTGCTCTTCCTCTGTGCACACGAGAGCCTCTATTATTGTGATTTTATATTATTCAGTGACTTGTTCTCTGCGTTATGTTTCAGATTCTCTCGGTAAAGTCCCAGCGTCCCAAAGGTCCTTAGAGAATGATTTGTCTAGGTTATGGCATGACTTCATGCTCTGGCTAGCTAAGACCCTATGGGTATGTTAACGAGTTTGGCTTGCAGTATCTGATGGCATGGTAAAGAGCTGTCTCTAACCTTTCAAAAAATCCCTGAGAAGGGATTTCAGTTTCAGTTTTATTAGTGCATAGGGTTCATTTTTAGTGAACAGATTGTATATATTTGGTTGAATGGAAAAGGCTATGCCATTGAGGTTCACTGCTGCTGTTATTTCATATTTTCTTGGTTAGATTATATATATATATATATATATATATATATATATATATCTATATATATATATATATATATATATATAGATATATATATATATATATATATATATATATATATATATATATATATATATATATATAGATATATATATATATATATATATAATACATACAGGTGGTTGTTCTAAGTCTTGGGCTTACCTGACAAACCCTTAAGGTTATGTTGGAAGGTTCCAAGCCCTAATTCGAAAGCGGTGTTAGCTCTATGTGCCATGGGATTTTATCGAGCTTTAATGGGATGCCTCCTGTGTTTCTGTTGACAGTTCCATTTTGACAATATATATAAATATATACATGTGTTGGCTCATATATTTGTTTGTTACAGTTTTTTTGGCGTTTATTGAACTTTGTGTATTCCTCTCGTTATGTGAATATTGCTATTGGTGTTTTTGTATTCTCATTCATTGATGAACTTGGCTCAGTATCACATGCATGAAGTTTTGTACTCTTAACTCGATCTTGTTTTAGTTTATATATGTTCCCTTTAGAGATTGTCTTGATTTAATGAATAAATTCCCATGAATCTGTAATTGGTAAATATGTACATGTTTTCCCTTCTTAGGAATTATGGCCCAAGGCTTAGATTCTTGTTGTGGTACAAGGGCATTTCTGGTCCTAAAAGCCCAGTTTTCCTTTCCTAATATTCTCGGTTATAACCTTGGGCTTCTTTTATGGTTGTTGTACATTTCGATTTTTGGAGTGGTGAACTTTTGTAATGCTATAGGGTTTCCGTTGCTAATAATATATTTGTTCATTTAATTTATCATTGATATTCAAGAAAGTAGGTCTCGTCTAGTTGTTTACTCATCTGTACTTGTTATATCAATTTCTGTGATAGTTGAACAACTATTTATTTCCTTATGTTTAATGAGAAATGTAAATATTCCCCTTTCTGGGTGTTACTGTTTTTGTTTCAGTTTTTCCTTGTAAGAGAAATTTAACTGTGACTGCCTTTCTTTCGATATTATTTCTTTTGCTCAGTTTTCCAGGTTCATCTTCCACTACAACCCACAGGGTTAACTCCTTAATTCCCTTTCTTTCCTGTACTTATAACTACATGTATGACCTCAGTCTATGTTTTATCTAAAATTTACACATTCGACATAATTTTAGGTTATTTATTTTCGTTCATTCTCAGGCATTTACTATACAGTATTAAAATCCAATATTCATATATTAGCATTTATATAACTGGTAATTCTACCATTCTCTTTCATCTATTATTCAATCTTATTACTAAAATAACTTTAAAAGATTATTATACTTACCTGAATTCAGTATTATAAGAAAAATCAACTGTCGAAGTCACCTCTGTAATTCAACAGATTTTTATCCTCCCAACCATGAGACTTGCCTTCAGGTCCAAGTCTCCCCCCGAGCTTTGCTCACAAGACAAATGTCTTCTTGCAAGGCTTCAAGCACAGTGTCTCAGCTATCTGGTCATCACCAAACTTAGCTTCCTTCTGTTTGACCTTTCAGCATGGAAAAATATTCTCTCCCTCTCTCCTCTTGGTTCTCTTAGGTGTCCCTTAATCACCCTCTTGAGTCCTTTTTGGAGAATTCATAATTAGGGAGGTAGTTAGGGTTAGGCAACTTCCTATCCCAATTTTCTTGATATGAAAGAGTTACAAGATTTGTTAACACTCCAAAATAGTTTCATTTATAATTATCAAATTTAAACACTTAACTCAAACAGTAACAATAATATCCATTTTTGTTTTTACTGCAGTGCAATAAAATAATTACAGTTTTATGGGGACACCACAATAGATCAAGATCAAATGAACGAAAATGAATAAATTAATTAATTAAGAAGTAAATGACTATTTTTGAGTAAATAAATAAATATGTTTGGATTATATATATATGAATAAATATTTAGGTTTTGACTAAATAGATATTTTATTTATTTTTTTTTTTGCTTATTTATTTAAGTTTTGACTGAATCTCTTAATTTTTTATTGGTTGTATTGAATCCTTTGTTAAACATTCAACATCATTTGTCAACAAGTTTAAGGGAATTAGACTTGATCCTAATGGTAAGCTCATGAGTTTCGATGTGATCTCTCTCTACACTAATATCACCATTAACGATGCTATTGAGGTTGTCAAACATATTACAGATCCTCATATTGCTTATTTAGTTGAAATCTGTCTTACCTCTAGTTTTTTTAGCTTTGAAGGGAAATTTCATGAACAAACTCATGGTGTTGCGATGGGCTCCCCCCTTTCCCCTGTAGTGGATAATTTTTTCACGAAGAACATTGAATCTAAGGCTTTGATCTCAACTCTATTCAAACCGAAGCTTTGGAAAAGGTTTGTGGATGACACTTGTGTCATAAGGTCTCATGGTTGGAAAAAGTTGAAACCTTTTTTCCATCATCTTAATGATCAATTGAGTTTCATAAATTTTACTATTGAATGTGAAATAAATGGTAGCTTGCCTTTCCCCGACATCCTTATTTCCAAGAAATATGTTCGTTGTTTCTCCCACTAGGTTTTCTGGAAGAAAACTCACATGGAACAATTCTTAATTCTAAATCCCATCATTTCCCTACTCAAAAGCTAGGTGTTCTCAATAGCTTGGCGACTTAGGCGTTAAGGTTTTCTAATCAAAACCAACTTGATGATAAGATAACACATCTCTTGATTATTTGTAATGATGATGATGATGATAATGGTTAACGTCCACTGAGACCAAATTGGTCTATTGGACCTATAATTTTCTTAGTTTTTAATTATCTGGCTCCTTGTCTTTCTTGGCGAGATTGGTGTTGTAGCGCTTTTTTTTCCTCTATGGTCTTCCAACTTCCTTTATCTTGCATCTCCTTCATCTCTTCTAGTTCTTGGGACATTGGTTTCTTAGCTTCACGATCTATTGTGTTTGTCCTTTTGAAGGTAGTCGGAGAAGAAGTTTGGTCTAGGAGATCTGCTTTGCTGTTAAATGAAGATTTATTTTGTGCAGTACTCGAATCCTCATAACTGTTGATGCTTGAAGGGTTGTTGAGTTTACTTTTTTGTTGTTGGGCAGGGCTTTCTCCCTGCTTGTCTTGGGCGGGGCTTTTTGATAATAATAATGTATATAGTAGGCACTAGTGTCTTAAATCTTTCATTAAAGCTGAAAAAGGTCCCAAGATTATCAAAGAACCCAAGGATTAGTTTCACGGGTGGATCTTCTATTTATCTAAGGTACCCCTGACAAGATTGCAAGGATCTTGAAGAAGCATAAAGTTTCCTCGACTTTAAGGCCCCTAAATACCATTAAGAGGTCCCTAAGATCAATGAAGGACCGTGTGGACCCTAAGAATATGAAAAGTGTTTATGTCATCCCTTGTTCCTATGGGACTCCCAACATTGGTGAAACTTTCTGCTCAATAAATCAGAGGATTCATGAGCATGCAGGTGACATAAAATATGGGAGGACCTGCTACTCAACTTTGGAAGAACATGCAGAAAAGACAAAACATCACATTTGCATTGAAGAGGCTCGAGTCATTGCAAAGGTTGATTATTTCCAACAGTGTAATTTTAGAGAGGCTATAGAAATTGAAAGGAGGCAAAACAGGTTGAATAGAGACGATGGTTGGAAAATTAGCAGTTGTTGGGTCCATGACTTTCTTCCTAAAAAAACCTTACCTTCCTTATCTGCCTTTTTTTTTCTTGATTAATCCTTTTTATTCACTTTAACAGGTTAATTTTAATTTTAATATCTTAATATTTATTTTTATTTATTCAAAGACTAAATAAAATGTTTATTTATTTAGTTAAAACTAAATATTTGTTTATTTATTTAGTCCAAACAAAATAAAATATTTTTTTACTTATTTAGTCCAAAAATATTTATTTATTTACTCAGTCAAAACTTAAAGAAAAAAAAAATGTATATTTAGTCAAAAAATAAATATTTATTCCAGTTGATGAACCACACTAGTTGTTTCGAAAGGCGTCGGCCAAAAATTTATGTTATGTGATTTCTACCGAAAGACTTAATTCATTATAGATCATAGAAGCCTGAATTCAAAAATATTTATTCATTTATTCAAAACAAAATATATATTATAGATCTTTATTTAATTATTTAATTATCTATCTAGTCCAGACATATTTTTTTATTTATTTAGTCAATACATAAATAATTAAATAAATAAAAATATTGATTTATTTACTCAAAAATAGTTATTTACTTATTAATTAATTTATTGACCATTTTTGTTTGTTTTACCTTGGTCTATTCATTTTCGGACCTTAATGTTTTAGATTAATTAGATGTACTGTTTTTATTGTTTAAGTGGACATTTTTTATTTTATTATGGATCTATAATTTATTAGAATTTTCCTTTTGATTAAGTATCAATGCTTGATTCAAATTAACAGTTATTTCCTAATGTTTAAATTAATTATATTAAAATATTATTTATTAATATTTAGTCAAAACTAATTGTTATATTCTAACAACCAAAAAGTAATTCTCTACATTGTAATCCCTATTTAATCTCATGCCATGATCTGATGGTTCAAAATGCATTGACCAAATGTTATTAATGTGATTATTAACCAAATATTTTCCAACATTCATAATATGGATCACAAAAACCTGAATTCAAATATTACTACCTGCTGTTAAAGTTTATCATTTTGAATGAACACGCTTGGAGGTTTTAAAGATGAAGTCAGATATAACATTCCTAAAACGTTGTAGAGATTCATTTGTTGTTCCTTGATTTTCTCGAATTAAACATTACCTTAATAATTCCAAAAACTAGCATGTATTTCTGGATGCAAGTCTAGCGCTGGTTTGTTGGTTCGTTCTAATATTTGTAGGGTTAGAAAAGGCATTGATCTTCTTTCTCGAAATTTATTCTCATTTCATTTGGAATTTTCTCACATGATGTTTTCTTCACTATGGGAAAGGATCGAGGCCTATTATGCATTAAAATATCTTCACATGGAAGAAGTTTGAAAGAAAAAACATTCTAAAAAAATTCCCAAGCTCTCAAAAAAATCATTTTCTCTCAAATGTGTTTCTAGTTTATCAGGTTCTTCCTCCGTTAGCAGGATTAACAATATTCAAGTATCTTCTTTTTGTTCTTGGATCAACAGTTTTACTCTTCCAGAGCTTGGATCTAGGTCTTCCCAAAGGAACAATAGCAGGGTTTTGGGGTCTCTCTGTCAGTGGGTTCATGATTTTGATTGAAGGGTTGTTTCTATTGATGGTCACAATAACTTTTCTCATTTTGAAGATCCACTTCTAGTTGTGCCTATCACCTCCATTAATCGTGAGCATCCTTAGTTATTCATCGATATGGCTTGTACGCTTGATGAATCTCCCCACTCGGCTCTTTTCTCTTTAAATTTAAGTAGTCCCAAAGACAACTCCCGCACTGATCCCTCCAAGTCTTCAAGCATTGCTCAAGAGTCTTCCCCAGTGGTTAGTCATGCCTCATCCAAGATCCATTCTAATAGTGTCTGCTTGTTGACATATCCCATCATGGGATGCTCTTCGAATCCTTCCCATTCCTTTGTTGACCAAATTTCTCCCTCCGTCTCATTCCATTCTTCCCTAATTGGTAGTGTTTCTAACAAGTGTGATGATACCTCCACATCAGATGGTGTTTCCACTTCCAGGGCCCATCGATCCCTAAAGGCTTATATTGAGAATAATCACCCTGATCATCTTCTGGTTAACAATGTCTTTTTACACCCCAATAATTCTAGCATTTTGGGCTATTCGGCTTATTCTTCTCCCATTAATTATAATAATTTGGTGATTTATACGATAATAGTTACAACAAAAATAATACTACTAAAAATAATGATAAAAACAATAATAATAATAACAATGTGGACGATCTTAATAATAATAATGATGATGATGATGATGATGTCAATAATAATATTATTAATAATAATCATCACCATCATCATCATCTATTTCTTATTAATTCTAATAATAATAACAATAGTGGAAATAATAAAACAGATTCTCTCTCTTCTTTTAATAATATAGTTGTTAATCTTTCTAGTTTTTCTTTTGACCCTCATGTTTACAGTGTTTTACAGTGTTTTGGGAAAGGATTCTAGCAAGGCTTTGGAAAAGGTTTGTGGATGACACTTGTGTCATTTGGTCTCATGGTTGGGACTATTGGAACTTTTTTTTCCAACATCTTAACAATTAATTGAGTTCCATAAAGTTTACTATGGAATGTGAAATCAATGGTAGTCTGCATTTCCTCAACGTCCTTATTTCCAAGGTAGATGTTGGTTTTTTCTCCCACCAAGTTTTTCAAAAGAAAACTCATATGGAGCTGCAATATCTTAATGCTAAATCCTATCATTTCCCTCATCAAAAGCTAGGTGTTCTCAACACCTTGGACACTTAGGCATTAAGAGTTTATGACGAAAACACCTTGATGATGGGAAAACACATCTCATGAATGTTTTTAATAATAATGGATATAGTAGGCACCAATGTCTTAATAATAATAATAATAATAATATTTGCAAGTTGGCTAGTTTTCCATGTTTTTTCCAAAAAAATGATTCACCAAGTTTTCATTTTCTCAATAACTAATTCACCCACATTTTATATTATAAAATTATTTTACCTTAAAAATCACTAAAATTTTATAGGGAATGATATGAAATTTTTAGAAAAATATATCCAAACATTTTACACATTGCATATTAGAGACTAGTAAGGTTTCTAAACATTATGAAAAGTTTCCTCTTAAATTTTTCCTTTCCCATGGATTGATTTTCATGGGTGCATCTTCCATTTATCCAAGGGAACAATGAGAAGATTCTGATGATCCTGAAGAAGCATAAAGTTCCCTTGATTTTTAAGCCCCTAAATACCATTAGGAGCTCTCTAAGATTAGCAAAGGACCCTATGGACTCTAAGAATATGAAAGGTGTTTATGTGATCCCTTGTTCCCATGGGACTCCCTACATTGGTGATATTGGTCGCTCAATAAATCAAAGGATTCATGAGCACTCGATTGACATAAAACATGGGAGGAACCGCTACCGAGCTTTGGCAGAATATGCAGAAAAGACAAAAGATCACATCTGCATTGAAGAGGCCCAGGTCATTGCAAAGGTTAATCATTTCCATCACTATAAGTTTAGGGAGGCTATAGATATTGAAGCGATGCCAAGCAATTTGAATAGAAGTGATGGTTGGAAAATTAGTAGTTGTTGGGTCCCTACCTTATTTTCCTAAAAAGTCCTTATATCCCTTATCTTCCTTTATTTTATTTTTATTTTGATTAATCCTTTTTATTCAATTTAACACGTTAAATTTAATTTTAATCTCTTAATATTTGTTTTTGTTTAGTCAAAATCAAATATTTAGTTATTTAGAAAAAAAAAAAAAATATTTAATTATTTATTTAGTCAAAACTTAAAGAAATAAGCAAAGAAATAAATAAACATAATATCTATTTAGTCAAAAACTAAACATTTATTTATTTATTCAAAACTAAATATTTATTTATTTATCTATTTACTCCAAACATATTCATTTATTTATTTAGTCAAATCTTAAACAATTAAATAAATAGAAATATTTATTTATTGACTTGAAAATTAGTTATTTATTAATTAATTCATTCATTTATGTTCATTTGACCTTGGTCTATTCATTTTTGGACCCTAATGTTTTAGATTAATGACAAGTATTATTTTGATTATTTAGGTTTGACGATAAAAATATTAATTTATTTATTTTTATACATAGATCTATAATTTATTAGAGTTTTCCTTTTGATTAAATATCAATTCTTGATTCAAATTAACGTTATTTTCTAACGATTAAATTTATTATATTAAAATATTATTTTTTATTTTTTTAGTCAAAACTAATTGTTATATTTTAACAGCCAAAAATTAATTCTCTACATCACCATCCAACAATTTATGTTATTATTATTCTTTAATTAATTTTAGTTGGGTAATTAAGGTAAACATGACTTGGCCAAGTCTTGAGCTTTAAGAGAAACCATGGTATTTCCAATGGTATTCATCTGGAATATAGCCTATTTAAAGGGGGGAACTATTTCTCCGTCGATTCATCTTAACTATGGATCTACCAAGCACTGAGAGGGATCAAACATTTTGAGATAAAAACATCTTAAGGTGCAAAAATATTTGATCCCTCACAACCCTTAGTAGATTTGGACTTAATATGGATCTAAGATGTTTGGTTTTTTGCCTAGAGGCACTCCAACCTAGTATGGAACAAATGTTTCCATGTCCTATTATGTTATATAAGCATTTTGACTTGGTCGAATTACAAAAAAATAATAAAAATAAATTTTAATTAAATTAAAATAAAATACCCTGTTCAACTATAGAACAAATCCAGTCAAAAACCCAAAAGTATATAAATAAATTAAATTTTAATTTATTTTAATTTAATTTATTTTAATTAAATTAAAATAAAATAAATTTTAATTTATCCTCATTAAATCAAAATTAAATATACATAGCCAACATATTTAATTTATTTTAATTAAATAAATTAAAATAAATTAAAATAAATAAATTGAGGTAAAATAGCCAATTTACCATTGGTGGTTTCTTGGCTCCAGGTTTTGATAATCCATGGTTTTCCCCATGGTATATGTGTGTGTGTGTGTGTTCTACCAAGCGCCAGGAGGGATCAAATCTATTGAGAAGCAAACTTCTTTTAGAGTGAAAAGAGATTTGATCACTCTAGGCCCTTGGTAGATCCAAAATTAAGATGACTCTAGGTTGGGTTTATAGTGCTATACAGTCTTAATTTTATTCCAGTTCATATTTGATAATTGATAAAAATAAATATGTAACATTACTTACAAATATTAATAAAAATATATATTTAATATTTATAATAAAAATAATTATATGTTTTAAAGGTAGAAATTGTTTTGTTTTTGTAATGTCAAAAAAACATTTTTATAGTTATTGAAAAAAAGAAATGAAAAATAGTAACATTTGTTTTTACATATTTTATATTTTTCCTATATATAATAGAGGCTCTATGTCCTAGTATAGTAGTGATGATGTAAAAAATTATGTAATATAATGTAATGCAATGTTATGTCTGAGTGAAATTATATAAAATAAAATTAAGAAAGATTAATTAACATTATATATATATATTGATTGCTAATTGGGATTCCCCTAGGTGGTTAAGATGAAGGAACGAAATCTTCTCCACTTGGGTTTAATTTCTGCAAGTGACATGAAAAATGCTTTTTATGTAAGTTTGAAAGTGGTGGGGCTACTCTAACAACCTCCTCCCACATCTACCCAAGTAACCAACCAACCAGGGTAAACATGCAACAAGAGGCTACTATAATTGGATTTGACCTCCCATGCAACCTTAAAGAAGTCGAATCAATGGAACACATCAACCAACCTATCCACATCAACAACAAAACCCTCGGGAGACATGTTAGCGACTCAGACATCCTGTCCCTGGGTCCCACTAATGTTCTACACATATTAAGCCTCAATCACTCTCAAGCTATAGGTAAGACAACATCCAAAAACCCAAAGTCACTCTCATAGGCTTGCCTGCCATTGACTAGAGACTAAATTTACTAGTGTTGTACTAGCGACCCTGGGATGTGAGCCACTTTTTCAGGCCCAAAGCCCAGGTCACTTCCCAGAATGGAATGATAGATCAAGAATAGTAAGAGAATAGGGAAACAATGATGCAAATGAAATAAGTTAAACAAGACCTTAATCATGCCCCTAATAGTCATGATAGGCATTTCATCAACATATCATCCACATGTAACCTATAGGTGTCAACAACAAAATTGAATGTAGCGATCTCATACTTATCTAAGAATCGCTATGAACCATTTTTCCCTTGTGTCATTTGATACATTACCATCTATTAGGCCATAGATACATTGTCCATTCATTTACAAAGAAAAAACATGCTTAGAGCCATACATAGATATTGTCATAAAATACACATATAACCAGCATAATAACAACATAAATACTCATGAAATTACAACCATATAAACCACATATAATCCATCAAAATACTCATAGAAATATAAGTAGAGATAACCTTTCATTAATGATGCTAAAACCATACCCGGGATGGCACTTCCACTTTCCACCCACCCATAGAATGGCTGAGAAGAATATATCTTCATCCATTCACCCCTGTACCATATTCCAAGAATGATTGTGGGACTCAAACCAAAAAAACCAACCAGGGAATATCGAGGGTAAACCACCTCACCCTCATCAATAGAAACGAAGCTTTACCATAATCCATCCCAGATCACTAGGCCAACATAATGAACATGTCATAATATGCTTTACTATGATCTCCACCCAATCACTGGGCCAACAAGCATGGATGCCACAAGATTTCTCCACCTACAGCGTGAGGAATTTTCCTTTCTCCTAGCCTCTCAAGCTTTATCGCAATCCAAACCCAGATCACTAGGCCCTAAACCAAGACCCACTCTCTACGATTTACTGCATATCCTAAACCCATGATTACTAGGCCCAACAAAGAGTAAACCAACACTTTAATTTACCACACATCCTGCCAGTCATTGGCAAGGATTCCTAGGCCCACTGAGGCAACCTAATCCTGGCTTTACCACTGTTGAGTCGTGCAATAGGTATGAATTTACTCTTTATTACACTTTCTTTCTCCTCTTTTCTTATCCATTTTGTGACATGATATAATAACATATTGATAGGATTTGGATATGGATGAATGAAATTGCTCTTGATATGATTTGACCGTCTAAACAAACTCTCATTGCTTTTTATGCAGAAAAATAGCAGATGGAACAGTTGTTGTTCCAAAGTCAGAACAACAAAAGCTAATCAAGGGAAATGAGGTGCGTCGTGTGCAATCGAACCAAGGAATGAATCAAGAAGATCAGTGCAAGATGAAAGAATTGTCTGAAGATAGCATTTAGTTGTGAATCCCTCAAGATCTCCTAATCCTAAGGGATCACATTTATCTTTTTCCTTTTGACTATAAAGGGGAAAACTGAAGAGGGATCTCTCATCTTTTACTTCAATTGTAATTTTAATTTACAGAAGCGTGATTTTGAAGAATGAGATCATATTGTAATGACAAGTGACTTTGATGATTAATATATAACTTGCGTTGTTGTTCATTTGGATATTCTGAAGTAGCTAAGAAGTATTCACTGGTGGCTAGGGCTCGGTCTCTGGTGGATCTTACTATTGTTCCTTGTTTTATACTTTTTCGTTTCCTGCAAGTTTGTTCCACTTTACAGCTTTACAGTTCATTTACTTTCGTTAATTCGAATTTCTGGTATTCATTTCATTAATCTGCAATTCTAATTCGTTTTATTTATTCATGTCATGGATTGAATTAGTCATCAGTTAAAGAATCATTTCTGGCTAATTAAAGGATAGAGTGTTGTTGATTAGATCCAATTATTTCCTTCTATCTAGTAGTTTAAGTCTAGCTGAAAGAGCTCAGTTAATGCTATGGTGCTCTCAGTTGATTATCATTCGAATTGGTTGATTAAGATTTAATTATGGTTTTGTTTGAGATTGAGTCGTGATGCTTAGATGATTACTTCCCTTAAAGTTACAAGCTTGAGATTTATGATTTCATCCATTTACTCTTGTACGGAATTTAATAACTTATTTTAAAGCATTACTATCTGGATTTATAGCTTGCACATATTGTGTACACTCTTGGAATAAAAGGGCTTACCCAAGTTGATAATTAATGTAAGGTAATTAGGAGTTTCAAAAGACACCTTTTGGCACCCAACCATTTGGCATCGTTGCATGAGTGAGATAGACATCATTTTGCTCGCTATGTTTGGATGTCTTGACATGTAGGTCTCCTGCCATAAATTATGCCCTGTTCTTATTAGAACCATACTTATTGTTAAAGATTAAAGCAGTAAGAGCTGGCAAGCCAATCAAATTAAAAACAACTGAAGATTTTATAAGTTGTTGTAAAGAACATGGGGCAAAAGTCTAATGGCTTCTTTGCGAACTTTATCTACATAATTTTGTATTAGAAAAAGAAGTGGATAAGAATCCTAGCCCTTTTGTTGGGGATATTCAGTTCTAGGCTTTTATCTCTTTTGCAGTTAATCAACTTAAGTGGTTTAAGGCTTATAATTCATTCCAAAGATAGGAACATCAGTTAGATCTCTAGGTAAGGAGTGAGCCTACTCACCCTTTTCAACTGTTTGCTAAACATAAAAGGTTGATGACACAAGAGGGCGTGATTAAAATTTTAGATCCCATACATAAGGAAATTGTACAGAAAGGAACAAAATATTTCCTCTCCATTCAGGAAAGATCCCTGATTGCATCCAAAATGAGATGGATGATCTCAACTAACAGTGTTAAGGAAAGAGAACCATTTAATTATGGGAATTTCAAAGCTGCTACGAGCCGGTTGATCACATACAATAATATTATCTTGAGGGAAGGGCCTTATTGGTTGGGATGTTGATTTAGGAGTCCCATTATTTGGTATCCTCCTGAAGGGTATCAATCTGACTATGAGTTGCCTAAAGGACACGAAAAAGCAGCCTTTGCAATTCTGGCACAACATCATGGTTTTAGGCCTGATAAAGAAACCTTCTTTCCAGCTTACTCCTTAACTACATTACATAGGAACTATTCATTTTTCATGAGGACATGAAACAAGGTAAGCAGGGGAGTATGTTGAGTCATGCAATAGGTATGTATTTACTCTTGATTACACTGTCTTTTTCCTCTTTTCTTATCCATTTTGTGCCATGATATAATAACATATTGATAGGATTTTGATAGGGATGGATGAAATTTCTCTTGATATGATTTGATCGTCCAAACTAACTCTCATTGCTTTTTATGTAGAAAAACAACAGATGGAACAACTGCTATTCCAAAGTCAGAACAAAAAAAGGTAATCAAGGGAAATGAGTCACGTCGTGTGCGGTCGAACCAAGGAATGAATCAAGAAGAGAAGCACAAGATGAAAGAAATATCAAAAGATAGCATTTAGTTGTGAATCCCTCAGGATCTCCTAATCCTGAGGCATCACATTTATCCTTTTCCTTTTGACTATAAAGGGGAAAAATGAAGAGGGATCTCTCATCTTTCACTTCAATTGTAATTTTCATTTACAGAAGCGTGATTCTGAATAACGAGATCATATTGTAATGACAAGTGACTTTCATGATTAATATATAACTTGCGTTGTTGTTCATTTGGATATTCTGAAGTAGCTAAGCAGTATTCGCTGGTGGCTAGGGCCTGGTCTCTGGTGGATCTTACTGTTGTTCCTTGTTTTATACTTTTCCGTTTCCTGCAAGTTTATTCTGCTTTACATCTTTGTAGTTGATTTACTTTCGTTAATTCAAATTTTTGGTATTCATTTCATTAATGCGCAATTCTAATTGGTTTTATTTATTCATGTCATGGATTGAATTAGTCATCAATTAAAGAATCATTTCTGGTTAATTAAAGGATAGAGTGTTGTTGATTAGATCAAATTATTTCCTTCTATCTAGTAGTTTAAGTCCAGCTGAAAGAGCTCAGTTAATGCTACGATGCTCTCGGTTGATTATCATTTGAATTGGTTGATTAAGATTGAATTACAGTTTTGTTTGAGATTGAGTCGTGATGCTTAGATGAATTACTTCCCTTAAAGTTACAAGCTTGAGATTTATGATTGCATCCCTTTACTCTTGTATGGAATTTAATAACTTATTTTAAAGCATTACTCTCTGGATTTATAGCTTGAACATATTGTGTACACTCTTGGAATAAAAGGATTTACCCAGGTTGATAATTAATGTGGGTAATTAGGAGTTTTAAAAGACACCTTTTAGCACCCAACAACCACAACCCACAATTTGGCTCAGGGGTCACTAGTCTAGTAGCTTTACTGTGATCCACAGTTTGGTTCAAGGACCACTAGGACATGTGCTCTATCATTCAAAGACCCACCCCACTCAGCTTTGAATCCATTCGACAATCTAGCTCAACCAAAACATGAGAAGGCCATCACACCATGTCTATCTAGAAATGGAAAGGATAAGATGAAAACATCGTTACACCTGGACAAACCCATGCCACAACAGCAAAATAACCACATGAAATACCATGCTTGCCAAATCTAGCAATGAAATGCACATAAAAATCTATACCTGGAATGAGTCTTGTTGTAGCTACTTGAACGTGTGTTTCCCTGCTTGATCTTTGCTTCCTCTTGCCTTCTTTGCCTTTCTTGCTCCAATGCCAAAATGCTCCAAGAAAAATCTAAGTGTCCAAGAGTGAGAGAAAGACAGAATAATGAGAGAGCTCCAAAACTCAACTGAAAAAATGTTACCAACTGATCCTCAGATCCTTTTTCTAAATGATGCCTTTATTTTCTTCATTTTCCATTATTTTCCTTCAATTTCCTCCTCACATGAAACATGTGACCTTTCACCTCCCTTTTCTCCTATTTCCATTATTTTCATAAATAAATGTGCCAAAAATGAAATATTTCCTTTCCAAAACCTTAGCCATTTCCTTAGACATAAACAACCAAATGAACACCCCCTAGGATTTCCTACCCAACATTCAGCTCGGAATAAGTGTCCCATCAATCATGGTTGTCTGCCAGATAAGTCGTTCTTGCGGACAAGGCCGACCTCCCTAGTATCTAATGATATCTATCGACAAGCAAACTAAACAAATTCTATCTTTCTCTAAATATGCAATTTATAAATAAAGGCAAACAAGTGTTTTAGGCCTACCTTGGGTCCAGTGCAAGTTTGTGGAAGCCATGCTCCATCGATCCAAAAGAGCTCCATTGTTAAAGAATCTGCAAACACAAACAAGCACAGACATTGTTATAGATCTAACCCGAAAATATATGATAATGGAAATAAACCCAGAAACAATAAGAAAGAAATAGATAGAAATGCCTTTCTTTATTGATATCAAACCCTTAAGGTAGGGCAACACCATACATTCACTCCTTAAGGAAGGAGAACACTCCACAAGCCATATGCATGTTCATACAATAATCCTTCACTATATTCCCCATGTGGAGTCTCTAGCCTCTATATAGGCCTCATACATACAATACCATGGATCATTACCATGGTTCCCTCATACCATTAATACCATGGGCCCATTACATTATTATTAACTACTTGTGGTCCCTTACATGATATGGGTTAACCACCTTATTTATTACTATGGCCCATCCCATTATTACATTATTACCTTGGGTACCTCCCTTGGTACCCCATATTATCCCCCCTAGGTATATAACATTCCACCCCCCTAAGCATGTTTCGTCCCCGAAACATGGGAAGAACACAAATAATAAGATCTACTCAAAAGAGTAGTCCACTGATACCATGCATGTGCATCTAGCCATCCAAGAGAAAGGTGAACCCTCGATCTCGCTAATGCCTTGCTTGCTTGAGATGGAAGTTGACCGTGGCAGCTCTTCTGTGTTGATGTGTAGTAGGTGGATCTTCTCTCCTCGCTATCCATCATACGGGGGTTGTTGTCCTTGTGACTACTTGGTTTCCATCTTGATGGTTGTCTTGTGGGGTGATGTGGGTGATGATATGTTGAAGTTTTAACCCACGATGTCTTTTTCTTTAATTCACCCTGTTGTGGTGCCTGTTGTGGTGTCTTCTTTTCCAATATGACTTCAACCACTGAACCCTCATCATATGTGTCAGCACCTGTTACCTTTTCGGCTTCAGCCTCTGTTTGTGTTTGATTGTCGACCATCAACTGCTCATCATTTGATATGTCAGTCCCTGGAACATCTTCTGCGTCAACCTCTATGGACTCTACTTGTTTATTGATGGAAATATCCTGTAATGTAATTTTCTTCTTTTTATACCAGAGCTTCAGGAATTTCTTCTACACATTAATATTGATAGTACCCACAGATTCCATCCAAGGATATCCCAAAACAACATCCATATTATCCATCTCTGAAGTATAAAAATCACCATGCAACACATACTTATCCATAGAAATCTTCAAATCCTTATACACTTGAACATCCTCATCGTCCACCTGTGTGTTTTTAATGTTTTTTGCAGGAACTTGCAATTTTTTTGCCAAATTAACAAGGATGAAATTATGCTTGCAAATAGGATTTATAGAAACCATGATTTTCTCTTTCTGAATGAATCCATGAACCTGCAGTAAGGAGACACCCGTATTAATTAACCCCTTATGTGTCTCATTCTCCTTTTTTCTAGCGCGAGACCATTTTTCCAAAAAGACTTTTTCAAATTATGCATCTGAAAGTTTGGTCAACTGCTTGTGGTCAAGTGATAACCACCATTTTTCAGCCTCATCTCTCATATTAAGCTTCATTGGAATCTTCCAATATGTCCCATGTATGGACTTGTATCTCTGTATGAATTCTTCAATAGTAGGACCATCATCTTTCCCTGTAAAATATAGCATCTCCATGAAGAGGGTTTGAGAAAAATTCACTTACTTGGCGAAAATTTGAAATTGTCACAGTTTCGTCAATATTGCTCAGAATCCCTATTATGACCTGTTTTCAGAAATGGAACAATCATTCTGCATCTGCCCATGTGTTAGAAATTTTGATCCAGGCAATGAAATTTCAAATCTGCACTGCAACTCTCCCGCCGTCACCAAAATTTCTGCAAAAAAGAGCTGATTTTAAATCAGCGATATCTCCCTCATCCGGACTCCGATTCGACTGATTTTTTTTTTGAAATTGGGTAATTTTTCTCAAAAAATCCAGATCTACAATTAGATTTTGTAGATCTTGCACCAGGACATCCAGATCTGCGCCGCCAACTCGCTGCCCTGAAAAATTGTTTGCAACCCCACTGATTTTTAGATCAGCAATATCTCCTTCATCCGGACTCCGATTCAACTGATTTTTTTTTTGAAATTAGGTATTTTTTCACAAAGAATCCAGATCTGCAATTATATTTTGTAGATCTTGCACCAAAACATACAGATCTGATATGATAATGGAAATAAACCCAGAAACAATAAGACAGAAATAGATAGAAATGCTTCTCTTTATTGATATCAAACCCTTAAGGTAGAGAAACACCATACATTCACTCCTTAAGGAAGGAGAACACTCCACAAGCCATATGTCTGTTCATACAATAATCCTTCACTATATTCCCCATGTGGAGTCTCTAGCCTCTATATAGGCCTCATACATACAATACCATGCATCATTACCATGGTTCCCTCATACCATTAAACTAATACCATGGGCCCATTACATTATTATTAACTACTTGTGGTCCCTTACATGATATGGGTTAACCACCTTATTTATTACTATGGCCCATCCCATTATTACATTATTACCTTGGGTACCTCCCTTGGTACCCCATATTATCCCCCCTAGGTATATAACACACATTAAATAGCACCTGAAAAGCCAATATAATAAAGCATACTTATCATGATGATCAAGGAATTCATGAAACAAATCACATAAGACAATTTGCTGAGAAAAAATGAATCTGATTGTATTAACTTTAATCAAAGAAGAACTTTACAACCTTAGTGCCTTGATGCTGTACAAGCTCCTCCCAAGGTCTAGCAAGAATCTCCTCTACTTTGACAAGTTTCACTCTCTTCCCAATGAAGCCAAAAGTTATGTAATCTCTCGTCTCAAGCTTAACTAGGAAGTCTTAATTCCAATAGCATTTACCCTAAAAAATGTTCAGCTTCTAACCTCTCTAACAACCAGCGCAATGCCTTAATTTATAGTGCAATGGAGGGAAGTTACTAGGTCCACCTTCAAAGGGATAAAGCCCTCCTTCAAAGGGATAAGCTCTTTTCATCAAGGGATTAGCTCCTTTAGTTTTGGGATGCATGAACCACCTAGGAGCGAACCATCCACGTCAAGATTCCTTCTAGAATCATCCAGAATTAACCACAAGTGAGTTTTTAAGAATAAACTTGCGCCTTTTTGACTTTCACAAGGGTCCGCACCCACTCCTTTAGAGACAGAGCGGGCAGGTCCGCAGGTAACATGAACAAGGGGTGCGGGACCGCAGGCAACAGTAAGAGAAAGTGCGGAACGAGAGCTTTATTGATTTTTAAGGACTTTCTCTCATTTTTAAAGCTTGACATGAAGAGGTGAGGTTTGAGACTTGCTAAGGACGACAGTATGAATGATGATAGAACCATACTGACTGCAAATAGTCATGGTGACAATATTTTGTGTAACAGTGGTCATTATTTTTTCCTTTTTTAAATTTTATTACATGGAATTTTCACCAAGGCTATTACGAAACCATCACCCCTGGTGAACACCTTCCTCGGTGTTAGACCACACCAAGACCTCAAAAAAACTACTAAAAAGCAAACATACTACCCTTGGAGCTTTATAACATAGCTCGATGCAGTATTTACAATGATCATCCTACTGAAAGAAAATCATCATGACAAAGTAATAACATGACACCCATACCACTTATTGGAACTTTATAACTTATCTCACGGCAGTATTTAAATCCATATACATATGTACAAATAGAAACATATACCAAAACATATACCAAGACATATACCCAAAACACCATACCAAAAGTGCTTTGCCTCAACCGACAAACAAGTAAGGATACATAACCCACATGTGATTTGCCATCTCCCATGTAGCTTCATCAGGCCCAAAGTGCTTCGACTACACTTTAACTTGCTCGATTGCTCGATTCCGAAGCATAAGCACCTTTTTCTACAATATAAACTGCTCCAACTGGAATTCTCCATCTAGTTCCACCTGCAATACAAACTAGTCAATCACATGATCAACATCTTTAACATACTTCTTAAGCAATGATACATGGAAAACATCATGGAATTTCATTGTTGGAGTAAGTGAAATTCAATAGGCTACTAGCCCAATCCTCTCAACAATGCTGAAGGGTCCACAAAACCATGGTGCCAACTTGGCACATGATCCAATCCACAAGGATATCATCTTCAGTTTGATGCGCAAGTACACTTGTTCCCCAACCTAGAACTCCTTGAACAAGCTTTTCTGATCTGCATATCTCTTCTACATATCTTGTGTTGCCTTTAGATTCTTCTTGATCACCTACATTTCTTGTTCCATGTCTGCCAACATCTCTAGTCCAATCAACGCCCTATTAACCGGATCACTACAACTGATGGGAGTATTTCAACTCCACGCATACGATGCCTTAAAAGGAATCATCTTCAATGACTCTTGATAACCATTATTGTATGCGAACTATACCAAGGGGAGATACTCTTCCCACTTCCATTGTTGATGCATCACATACATCCTCAACCTATCCTCCAATATCCATTAACCCTCTCTGTCTGTCCATCTGTTTATGGATGATAAGCTATGTTGAAGGCCAACTATGTGCCAAAACCTGAAAATAACTCCTTCCAAAAATTGGAAGTGAACTTCACATTCGTGTCTGACAAAATATTCTTTGGAACACCATGTAGCCAAACCACATCTTTGATGAATACCTGTGCTACATTGCTAGCTGAGAATTTAGACTTCACTAGAATGAAGCGTGCAACCTTTTTTAACCTATCCACAACAACCACTATGGAATCATGATGTCTCACTGTCTTCGGAAACCCTATGATGAAATTCCATGGAAATTACCTCCCATTTCCACTATGGAATCGTGATCGGTTGAAGCAATCCACCTGGATGTTTACACTCTACCTTCACTCACTGACAATCAAAACATGTAGCCACAAACTTTGCTACATCCTTCTTTAGATTCGACCAATAATAATATCTCTTCGCTGCAGGCAATGTCTACTGATAACTTGGGTGACTTGAATAAGGTTTCGCCTAAAACTCCCTCAATATCACCTTCTTAAGCTAACTACTATCTAGCACATATATCATGTCTCTAAATCTGACCAATCCATCCGCTGTAAGACAATAATCCATACCCTATGCACCTATACCTGCACTTGTGCCTGTACCTGTATTTCCTTTTGTACCTCTACCACTACATGTACCTATACTTGTAACTGTAATATCACATGTACTTGTACCAACACCCTGTTGCAACCTGTGCACAATCTCCATATACCTGACATCCTGCTGACCTGCCTACAAGATTCTATCGTATAAGTTTATCCCATAGGAGTTCATAGCTTCCAAGTGATTCACTTGTACCTGCCTACTAAGAGCATCTTCCACCCTATTCTATTTCCCATTAATGTACCTGATATTGAAATCAAATTCATTGATCATGGCCAACCATCTTGCCTATCAAGCATTTAAATTTGGTTTCTCAAACAAATATCACAGCCCAATATGATCACTCATAAGTAAAAACCTACTACCAAGAAGATAGTGCCTCCACATATTCAATGCATGTATGATCGATGCTAACTCAATATATTGCATAAGGTTGCCACCGAGTCCTCTCTTGCAAGCATCTGTGCATACTACAAACTCTTTGTCTGGATTTCCATTCTGAAGCACTAGCGTATGTGTCAACAACTACTTAAGATGCTCAAAGTTAGCCTCACACTCCTATGTCCATTCGAAGTTCTTACCTTTCCTCTGCAATGATGTAATAGGATAATAAATATGCCATAATTTCCCGATGAAACTCCTATAATAACTTGCCAAACCCATGAAAGATATGACCTCATCTACACTCTTAGGAGATACCCACTCCATGATGGTCGTTATCTTTTCTGGATCTACTACAATGCCTTCCTTGGAGACAACATGTCCCAAGTAATGTACCCCAATCTAAAAGAAACTACACTTGATGAGCTTAGCATACAACTGATGCTCCCTTAACAACCTCAACATTGTTGCTAAATGCTCGACATTCTCTTCCTCATTGTTAGAATATACTAGTATATCATCAATGAACACAATAAAAAACTTATCCAAATACAAACGCAACACGCTATTCATCAAGCACATAAATGTAGCTAGATAATTAGTTAAGCCAAATGGAACTACAACAAACTCATAATGCCCATCTCTGGTCTTGAACGCAGTCTTGTAAATGTCCTCCTCTTTGATGCATACCAGATGGTATCCCCATCTCAATTTGATCTTGGAGAACACTATTGCTCCCTTCAGTTGATTAAGCAATTCATCAATCCTAAAAAATGGGTACCTATTCTTGATGGGCACTTTGTTAAACTGCATGTAGTCAATGCATAATCTGAGAGTTCCATCTTTCTTCCTCACAAACAAGACTAGTGCACCCGAAGGTGATACACTTGGCCTAATGTACCCCTTTTCCAACATTTCCTTCAATTTTACCTTCAAATCAACCAACTCAGGTGTGGTCATCCTCTAAGGTGCTTTTGATGCTGATGCTGCCCCTAGCACTAACTCAATAGAAAAGTCTACTTCCGTGTGAGGTGGAAACTCTATAATGTCCTTAGGAAATACATCCTAAAACTGTTGCAAAATGGGGTAACTTCTCAACACATCTACATCCTCAACCTCCTTACCCTTGTCACAAGAAATATGTACTGCAAACAACATACACCCTTTCTTGCGACTATGCTTTGCTTGCATAGCTGTCACCATCCTAACTAATGTGGCTTTCTTCTTACACTGCAAGATTCTTGGTTCTCCATTGTCTTCAACACACTCAATGGCTTTGTCATAACAGTCTATGTTGGTTCTATGAAGATACATCTAATCCATGCCCAACAACATAGTGTAGGATCCCAATAGTAATACATTCAAATGTGTTGCGGTTGGCATTCAAGTTAAATCAAATGCACAAGCTCTTACCCAATGATGAACTCGCTTCTTCGTACCTGTAGCCAACTATACTAACCAAGACTCTGTATGCAATTCCTTACTCAAACCACACTTATCCACCAATTCAAGACTAGGATAGCTATAATTATATCCAGGTTCAATCAAAATAGAAATAACTTGATCACAAATCTTTCCGTCCAACTCAATGATAGATGCTTGATCTTCTTCATGTCTGTTTTCCACTACTGCATAGATATGAGGAATTCTCTGACCAACATCCCCAATAGTCTGCACCTCATGTGCATTGTATATCTAAGGCCTATGACCTTGATTCTAGGGACAATCTCTCTTAAGGTGTTCCTTTCCACATGTCCAACACTGCAACCGACCAATACCAACACCTCTATGTTGTTGTTGCGACTCATGTCCATGCTTAGCTGCATTAGACTTCTTTTGTGGTGCCACATTCTCTTTCCCATTTGCATGTTGAGGCCTTGTGCTCTTAGGATTCCATTTACCTTTACCTTTGTATTTTTCCTTCCATCCTTGTTGAGATTCATTCTTACGTTTTGATTGTTCATAGAAATGCTTTAGTTTTCTAATAACTTCCTCAAGTGACTAAGGCTCATCATACTCATTCTAATTGTTAAATGCTAATGACAAACCACTAAGAAATTGTTAAACTTTAGCCTTCTCATCAATAAGATATGGTACTACCTCAATAGCTCCAGAAACTTGGTCTTGTACTCTTCATTTGTCATTGAACCCATCATTAGCTCATATAATTATTTGGCTTTACTATCGTAGTACCTTTCTGATAAGTACTTCTTCCTGAAAAGCCTCTTGAACTCCCATCAACTCAAATCATCTATCATGATATCTCTAACCCACTTAACAACGTTACCTTTAATGTTGAAGATCGCTACTTTGGCCTTCAAAAGTAGATGGATTCTCTGTCTTAAACTCATCTATAAAGTATCCCCTATCATTCCTCTTGTAAGGATGATAACGATGACAATCATGATGTCTATCAAAACCAAAACTAGAATAGTATCTGTACTCATCGCCTCTCCTACTCGGAGTATCCAACAACCTATCATCTCTCACCGTATCAAACCTATCCAACCTGTGTCTACCAAGAGACCTACTTCCATATGCCCCATTAGTTATATCCTCATGTCCATGGATGATCCGTGGTGGCCCTTGTCCCTACAAGTCTGACAAACTCTGAAGGAGTATAGCATTAACCTCTTATTGTTTCTCTTGTGCCTATATGATCCGGTCATTATCTGCCTTACAAATCCTTATCTCTTCCTTCAAGCTTCTCAATGTGTCTACCAAATCAGAAGAGTGCCCCACACCACGTTGCCCATCTGATTCATAGGGAGATTCTATGTAGTCTACCACCTTGCTATAAATTTGATCTCTTTCCTACAATGCATAATATGTTAGATAAACCAAATCATAATAAATCAACATACCTTAGTATAATTTGGGGAGGATACCCCTTCTGCAAGCTCATCAAATAAACATGATACACATATAACATAATCATAACAACATATAGACATATAACAAGTAAGTGCATCAAAACATTAACATCATTCTAGATAGGGCTCAATCATCAATGCAAGGCCATATCAATAATGCATGTTATGACCTCATGTATGGCAACAATCATTACTCCATTATACACATTTCCAGATGCAACCATCAACATGCATAAGCAATGCCATATCAACTACACATACACACAGATGCATGTAGTCGAGTGTAAGTGGTCAATTCCTATAATCAACCTACAAGAATGATACATGTAATCAAACCTAAAATAATGTAGCCCAACATACA
This sequence comes from Pinus tabuliformis, assembly GCA_031772625.1. NCBI lineage: Eukaryota > Viridiplantae > Streptophyta > Pinopsida > Pinales > Pinaceae > Pinus > Pinus tabuliformis. The sequence goes on along the minus strand of CM062818.1, from coordinate 352,749,694 downwards.
AGGATTTAAGTAGGCGACATAAAATAAACATGTAAGTGACATGTAGCAATATGTAATAAGACATATACTCATGATGATGCATTCCACAAAATCAAATCAAGTTCCTGATGACAACCTTACTACAATCACGATCAATTAGTATGCAATGCAAAAAGCACATGGAATGCAAGTGTAAGAGATACACATGCAACTCGCATGCATGCATGACCAAAAAACATCACCCATCTAGTTCGAGAGGTGAACCATGCTCTAATACCACTTTGTAACACCCTCCTCCCACATCTAACCAAGTAACCAACCAACCTAGGTAAGCATGCAATGAGAGGCTACTATGATTGGATTTGACCTCCCATGTGACCTTAAGAAAGTGTAATCAACGAAACACATCAACCAACCTATCCACACCAATAGCAAAACCCTCAGGAGACATGCCATCCACTCAAACATCCTATCCCTGGGTCCGACTGATGTTCTACACATATTAAGCCTTAGTCGATCTCATGTTATAGGCAAGATAGCATCCAGAAACCCAAAGTAGCTCTAATAGGCTTGCTTGCCAGTGACCAAAGACAAAATTTACCAGTGTTATGCCTGCAACCTTAGGATTTGAGCTACATTTTCAAGCTCAGAGGCCAGGTCACTTCCCATAATGGAATGATAGCTTAGGAATAATAAAAGAACACGGAAACAATGATGCAAAAGAAATAAGTTAAACAAGACCTTAATCAGACCCCTACTATCCATGACAAGAATTTCATAAACATGTCATCAACATGTATCCTACAGGTGTAAACAACAGAATTATGTGTAGGGATCTCATAGTTATATGAGAATCACTATGAACCATTGTTCCCTCATGTCATTTTTTGCATTACCATATATTAGGCCATAGATACATTATCCATTAATTTACAAGAAAAAACATGTTGAGAGCCATACATAGTTGTTGTCATAAAACACACATATAACCAACATAATAACAACAAAAATACTCATGAAAGTACAACCATATAAACCATATATAATCCATCAAAATGCTCATAGAGATACAAGGAGAAATAACCTTTCATTAATGATGCAAAAACCAAACTCGGTATGGGCTTTCCATGTTCCACCCAACCATAGAATGACTGAGCCAAATCTCTCTTCATCCATTCACCACCGTGCCATATTCCAATCATGAATGTGGGAAACAAACCAAAAGAACTAGCCAGTGCATACCAAGGCTAAACCACCTCACCCTCATTAATAGAAACCAGGTTTTACCGTAATCCATCCTAGATCACTAGGCCATCATAATGAACACATCATAACAGGCTTTACCATGATCTCCACCTGATCACTAGGCCAAAAAGCATGGATGCCACCAGATTTCTTTGCCTACACCATGAGGAATTTTCCTATCTCCTAGTCTCTTAGTATTTACTGCAATCTAAACCTAGATCACTAGGCCCTAAACCGAGAGCCACTCTCCAAGATTTACCACATATCCCAAATCTAGGATTACTCAGTCCAACAGAGAGAAAACCACCTCTTGCATTTACCATATATCCTACCATTCACTGGAAAGGATTCCTATGCCCACCAAGGCAACACAATGCTGGTTTTACCGTAACCCGTAGTCTGGCTCAAGGGTCACTAGGACAGTGTCTTTACCATGATCCACATTCCATTTCAAGGACCACTAGGCCATGTGCTCTATCATTCTAAGATCCACCCCACTCAGCTTCGAATCCATCTCAACCAAAACATGATAACCCCATCACATCATGACTATCTGAAAATGGCAAGGCTAGGCTAAAAACATTGTTACACTTGGAAAAACCCATGACACAACAACAAAAGAACCACATGCAATACAATGCATGCCAAATCTAGCAAGGAAAATAAACATGCAAATCGATACGTGCAATGAATCCTATTGTAGTTGTTTGCTCCTACCTTTCCTTGCTTGATCTTTGCTTCCTATTTCCTTCTTTTCCTTTCTTGCTTCAATGCCAAAATGCTCCAAGAAAACTCTAAGTGTCCATGAGTGAGAGAGAGAGAGAGAGAGAGAGAGAGAGAGAGAGTAACGAGAGAGCTCCAAAACTCAACTAACAAAAGGTTACCAACTGATCCTCAAAAGCCTTTTTATGAATGAGGCCTTTATTTTCTTCATTTTCCATTATTTTCCTTCAATTTCCTCCTCACATGCAACCTGTGATCTTTCACCTCCCTTTTCTCCTAATTTCCATTATTTTCATAAATAAATTTGTCAAAAATGCCATTTTTCCTTTCCAAAGCCTTAACCATTTCCTTTTCCAATTACCTTAACCATAAACAACCAAATGAACCCCCCTTGGATGTCCTGCCCCACATTCAGCTTGGAATAAATGTCCCATCAACCATGGTTAATATTTTTTCCTTTAATAACATTTATTACATGGAATTTTCACTAGGGTTGTTACAACTACATCATGATCATGTCCAAGAATAAGACTTGAATAGGGCAGGGAATTGAAGCAATGAACATCTAGGAGTGCCTTAACAATGCGCTTGATCACCGTCTATCGAAGACTGCATGGACAACATGATGGATCTTGACAAGTTTGATAGTACACATATATGCCTCAGATGTAGTATATAGTGTTGCACCTGTGAATATATATATAATAATAATAAATAAAAGGGACAATGAGAAAAACCAAAACGCTTAGGATGTGGAATGGATAATGTGCCTCACACTTCCTTGTTTTTAGAAGAAATTCGAATAATACCTTACCTTTCCCTTTCCCTTCCCCTCCCTCATTTTATCCTCCATCCCACCTAATTTTATCTCTAATTAATTGTGATTAGGGTTTATAAGGGCTTAAGTAGGGTTCTATCCTTTCAATTAATTACATATTACGGTTCTCTTTTTCTTACCACCTCGAAGGACGTTGCCCTAGATCCATGGACGATATCTTTAAGGTTGTAGCTACGGCTGGAAATACACTATTTTTCCTTTGGGTCTGCACCTCGCTTCCTTCTATCAATTTTTCTCAAAAACTACAATCCTCGTCTCACCGCACGACATCGAATTCATCCTCATGACCTCATGCCATTCTGTAATACCCCTTTCTTAACCCCTTGTGTTGTATATGTATATGTGGATATTGAGGTTGGGCTGTTTGGAAGTATCCACATGGTTAGGCTAGTGGGACTAGTATTACATGACACGGTTAATGCCTATGTAACTAAAGTACAATAATATTTAGGATGATGAGCTAGATACTTTGTATTATTAGGATATTGAGCTGGAGTTTACATTATGAGGTTTTCATGCCCATGTAGCGATATTAAATAGTTGTGGGACTAGCCTACCCATATCAATATGCCTTTAATGGCTAAGTGGACAGAGAGCGAGATTGTAATTTTTTAGCCAAAAGTAACTCCACGAATAACTTGTTGCATTTTCATTAAGATAAATAATATACATATACATATATATACATGGAGAGGGAGACTATTAGGTTTCATCCCCCAATGTCTCTTTGTCCTCAAATTCTCTTTATTTTTCTATTTACAATATTTACATGGATTTACCTAATCCCAAATATTAGTTTTCAACATTCCCCTCCTTAATATGAATGGATGTTGGTGAGTCCAAACATCATTCTAAATATTTCAAAGTTTTCCCCTCCAAGTGCTTTGGTGAAGATGTCTATAGTCTGCTCATTTTTGGAACAATGTGAGATGGATTGTTTTAGCCACAACATGATGTCAAATAAGATGGCATTTTGTATTGATGTGCTTCATTTGATCATGCAACTTTGGATTTTTGGCCAAAATTATTACATAAGTGTTTTCAATCAAAAGAGGAGTTGAATGCACTTATTTCTCATGCAAATCTTCTATAATTTTCCTAAGCCACACAATTTACTTTGTTGCTTCAGCTACTGCCACATATTCTGCCTCAGTTTTAAAATATATTGGAATTGATTGTTTGCGTGACCTCCAGGAGACAACTCCTAATCTAAGACTCATAACATAATTGGAAGTAGATACCCCAGTTTCTTTATCTCAATTGAAGTTTGAATGAGAGTATCTAATCAAGTTGAAGTCACCCACCTATGTATACTTGAGTCCAGAGTCTTGAGTTCCCTTCAAGTACTTTAGAAGTCTTTTTGCAATAGACCAATGACCCTCACAAGGCTTTTGTATAAACCTAGAGAGGTTTCCAACAACAAATGAAATGGTTGCTCTTGTAGTAGTCATGTAGTTGAGACTTCCTACGAGCTTTCTATACTTTATTGCATCCTAGAATTATTTTCCTTTAGTGCATGTGAGATTTAAGTTTTGTTCCATTGGAGTAGTCAAAGGATTGCACTCAACGATGCCAAAATTGTTCAACAAATATCCAATGTACTTCTTCTAAGAGAGGAATATAAACTTTGGATGGTGAGCTACTTCAATACCAAGATAGTAGTGGACATATCCCAAATATGTCATTTCAAAACCTTTCCTCAGTTATTTTTTTATGGATGCAATGTTAGCTCTCATTGTTCCCTGTCATATGAATATCATCTACATACACCATAAGATATACAACTATTTTTCTAACTTTCTTGACAAACAAAATTGCATCATCAAGATCATATGTTTGAAATTGATCTTTAGAAGATGCTCAGTTAAATTCTTGTACTAGGCTCGTGGTGCTTGGTTGAGGCCATACAAGGATTTTACAAGCTTGCATACATTGTGTTCCTGACCCTTCATAATAAATTCTTTTGGTTCGGACATACAAACATTTTGTTTCAGATCTTCATTCAGGAAAGTAGTTTTTACATCCATTTGATGGAACTTCAATCCGTTCTGAGCTGCCAAAAAGTGTCGAGATAGAATCCCATTTTGCTATGGGGGAAAAGTCTCTTCATAGTAAAGCCCTTCCTTTTGTAGAAATCCTTTTTCCACAAGCCTGGCTTTATGTTTTTCAAGTGAGCCATTTTCTTTATACTTGTTCTTAAAGATCCACTTGCAACCTATTCGTTTCGTTCTCAATGGAGGATCAACCAGAGTCCAGGTGCCATTCTTTACCAAAGCATCATATTCTTTTTGTGTCGCTTCTTTCCATTTATCATGAGAAGTGACTTATTTTAAGGAATTTGGTTCAAAATCTATAAGAAAATTCATTTCGCACTCATAAGAAACATCCATATCAATATGTGAATTAAGATTGTCTACATCACCTCCATTATGTCTGGTTGATTTTCTTGTTCCTTTCTTTCCAATCTCATCAGGATGAACACTTTCAAGTGTCTCTATCTACCATTTTGGATGACCTTTTTGAGATGGCCTAGGCTACTTAGTTGACTAATATGGGGATGAATCAAGATTTAGTCTCTAAATTTTGTCAATCACATCACTCAAAGTGTCATTCGTCATTGGAGATTCATGCGTGGGAGGGAGTGCTTCAAAAGAAGATTCCACATATTGATCCAATATAGGGATTGCCCCTTCAAGATTTGGAATATCATTATCAAAGTCTTGAAAAGACTTTGCATGTCCAATCTATCCAAGTAAACAAGTTGTCCCTGAACAACATTGTCTGTCTTGGAATATTAAAGAAAGATCACATCTCTAGATATTATAAACTTCTTATTAACTTCATCATAGACATGATATGCTTTGGAGGTGTTTGAGTACCCCAAGAAAATACATTTGTGACTCCTTGCGTTGAGTTTGTTTCTTTATTCCTTGGGTATCAAGGCATAACAAATGTAACCAAAAAAATCTGAGATGCCTCATCGAAGGAATGTGGCCATACCACATTTCATAGCGAGTCTTGTTTTCTATAGCATTAGATGGACACCTATTCTTTATATACACAACACATAGAACTACATCAACCTAAAACATCAGTTTGACATTCTTGAAAAACATCATGGAACGTACCATATTTAATATTGTACTGTTCATTCTTTCAGCTACTCTGTTATGTTGGGGATTATAAGGCACATTTGTTTGATGTTTGATCCCATGTTGGTGAAGGTATTTTTCAAATTCATTTGATGTACATTCTTTTCCATTATCAATAAGAATAGATCCAATATGAGATTGTGCATCATTTTCAATCCATGCATGAAAGTTCTTGAATGTTTCAAAAGATTGAGATGTTTTCTTAAATAAATAAACCCAACACATTCTCATGTAGTCATCAATAATTGTCATCATATATTTATTACCATTTGCAGAAGGAACACTCATTGGGCCACATAAATCATAATGGATGAGTTCAAGTTTTATATGTGCTATGGAATGAGAATCATCAAAAGATGGTTTTTTGTGCTTTCCTAAGATACAAGCATCACATTGTTTAAGTTTCCTAGGAATTGTAAGAAAACTAGTAAAACCATTTTACTTCAACAAATGGAGGTTGTCATAGTTCAAGTGTCCAAATATAGCATGCCATAAAATACTTTATGGAAATGTACCCTCATCATAGTGAGAACTGTATAAAATTTTATGTCCATGAGCAGAGGTTCCTTTCAGCTTCATAAGTCTTTCTTTCTCTATCCCAGCCATGACAAGTGAGTGATCAAATGCTTTTCAGACCTCAAATTTTCCATCAAATATGTGAATGGAGGGTCCTTTATAGTGGATGGGGATTAAGGAAAATAAGTTTCTCCTCAAATCTGGGAGGTATAGAACATCAGGTAGAAGCAATTCCAGAAGACCAGGCAGTTTGAGCCTGATGGTGCCAAGCCCAAATGGCTTGCGTTTTGACTTCTCTGCAAAGTATACTGCTCCATCAACATTGTCATTGAATTAATCAAATAAATCTCTCCTGAAATTCATGTGGAAAGCTGCTCCTGAATAAATCAACCAAACATCCTTCCATGAAGCAAGTGAAGCATTGAATAAGTCTTTAGTTAATCCAATGTTTCAATGTGCCACAACATAATGAGAGGACTTGGGTGCTTTATCTTTCCATTTTTTAGGTGTTTTACCTTTTCCATTTCTTTCCTGCTCAATTTTTTCCCAAGGCAGCTTACATGTGGAAGTGTCATGTCCATCTCTATTGCACAATATGCAAAAATCAGACCTTTCTCCTTGGAAATGTCTGCCCCCTTGCCTCTAAAATTCTTCCTTCCTCTTCCTCTTTGACCACCTCTTCCTCTAAAATAATCTTGTGTATGATTATTCTCTTTTTGTGCAAGGCACACTACTTCTTCAGAATAATGAGGAGTTTCCTTCTTCCCAAAATCCTTCTCTCTTTCAACAAACTTCTTCTCAAGGGAGTCAAAGGTAATCTCCTTAAAGTTTCAAGTTGCTTGCAATGACTCAAGATAATGTGAATAGGTGGGATATAGTTCCTTCACATAAGCTATGAGAGGAATATCTATCTCAACACTAGTGGATTTTATCTCACGCATAATGGATCTTACTTTTGATGCTAAGGAAAGAGGGTCGTCATTTTTCAACTCAATATTGAACAACTTTATCATCAATTGACCAACTTCAAATTCAAAGTGTGAGTCATACAATTCCTCTAACTTCTTTCAGGCTTCAAAAGCATTTTAAAATCGAAAGATCATTGTCTGAAGTGGGTTTTTCAGGTGCATTGCCTCCTCCTCCTTCACAAACCCCTTTCCACAACTCATTGAAAAGCAAGGTGTGTTTTATTTTCTTGGTCCATTCATGGTATTTCTCTTTTCTAGTGAGAAATACTCCCACTATGGAGATAAGTGAATGCATTCCAAAAAAAACAACCTAAAAAAACTTCACCCTTTTCTATGCATATAAATAATCACACCACTAAATAATATATCACTCACCAATCATATATATATATATCCACCTTTTTAAAATAATGAGATCATATCATGACCCTTTATAATATATATATACCATCGTGCTCAATACTCACTTAACTCAAAGCATGCACTGCCATATATATTCTCATGTGCCCATACATACCATACTCATTTTTCAACATTTAACACTTCAAACACATGACGTGTATATATATATATATATATATATATATTCTTTAAATTGACTCCATATAAGGAGCATATGCACAACGGTGGTCGCAGTGACTAATTCAGATGCAAAATAGTCATAGCGACTAATTCTTCAATCTCGTGGGTACAGTGAATAATTCTTCAAGCTCGTGAAGAGGAGCTGTGAAATCCCTAGTCTTTATGAGCTTCAGACAATTTTGACAATTTCTTTTGTCACAGTTAAAGATGATAGAGCTTAGCGCACACATAATACTGCGACCTCATAGACTGAATTTCTCATACAACCGTTCTATGTAATTGGCCTTACATAAAACAACTTGGACTTTAGCTCTCAACTTCAAAGTATTCAAAATAAACCATGTAATATTCTTCTTTTTTATTTTTTCGATATATTCAAAATAAATGGACTGAATATACCCATAATATTTACCATGCTGTTTACCCATGGTATTTTCCTTCATTTTTTGAGGGAAAATAATGAAATAAAGTTTTTAGAGAGTTCATCCAACCTATAAAAGGGGATAGGAGCTAGGAATTTGGATAGTCCTAAGTTATATATCTATTTTGTATTTATTGAGAACTTGATGAGGTCAGTTCTAGTTTGATCCAAGAGGTGAAAACCCAGTGGGTGGAATGGAATTTGTGTGGTAGATCCATCTAGGGTCCAAAAGTGTGCTTCAGAGTTCCATTGGTCTAGTTTGTTGATGAGAAACCTTACATGCCATTGGCAACCGTTTCTATGTTAATAATTTTGGCATGTATTATTTTTACTTATTAATTAATAAAATGGTTGTGTTTTCAAATCCCTTTATGTTCTTATTATTGCTAAAATTTTATTTTAATGAAAACACCAAAATGTGTTAAGTATGTTATAATTTTTAACATTAAGGATCTTACAATGGTATTAGTGTTGTGCCTCGTGCCAGCCTCAGATTTTCTTAATAGATATTATTTTTATTTGTAGGATTGAAAACTCTTGTCGTAGCTTCGATGGATTTCTTTTCACCCTAGCTGACATTTTCCATATTGGGTGGTACTATATCACCCTAGTTGGTATCTTATTTTCTAGTTAAATATTTTTGGAAGCGTTTTAGTTGAGGTGAAAGGTTTCAAGATTGGATCTGGTCTTTCTTATAAAGAATCTGATTATCCAGACACTGAGATCTATGTCTCCCAGTGGAGATCGAGGGGTTTGTTATGTAGGACCTGATCATTAGAGGTCGAGGTCTGATAAATATCGAACCTAATTAAAACTAGAGGGTTGATCCATCATTTGTTTTAATAGGTCACGATTTAAAATCTTGCTATGGCATACAGTGCTGGGGTCATTCATTGATGTATTGTATCAAGGTTTTGGGTTTTTCACGCATCGTGTAGATGACAATCATAAGGGCTTGAAGGCCATAAATCCACACATACCATGATTTGGAGCTGAGGTGTCAGGGCAAGAGGCTATAAATACTATAGCATATGACACAAGGTCGTGGACCATGCATTTTCTAGACATCAAAGCCGACAGGCCATTCCACCACCAAGGAATCATTAGGGGCTGATATCGTGGCTGAAGTATGACATATCAATCCTATGGGCTAATCGGAGAACCATCACATTCACACAACGATATAGGAGAGGCCAAGTGATTGTATTAAGTGAAGTTTGGTCATAATCCTTAATGCACATGGATCGTACAGACCGCGGACCTAATCAAAATTTCTCTAGGTCCATGTACCACCGCATACCAGTGCAGGATGATCACGGGAGAACCAGAGTGACATGCAAGGGCCATGAAGGAATTCACCAAGGCCGAGAAGCCTCACGTTCGACCTAGATGAAGTCTCTGAGACCATGGATGGCATCGTATCATTTGTAGTAGGGTCCCGGTTGAAACCCCTCTGTAGAAGTCACGTATGGGAGCTGAATAATTCATAGTCTTTTCCCTGCGCACTTCATACTTATTATCAATTTCTCATAATATTAGACACACAGCGCCTAGGGATGTAGGTTTGGAAACGGATCTGTTCTGGTAAAATATAGAGATGTAAATTCTTACTAAGTCATTGTAAATGTTGTTGAATATTCTGACAATCAACGTTTCGAAGAGTCACATTCCAATTACAAAAGCAGAGGTCGAATAAGCCAAATTAAGGAAGGTTGAATTAATTGTTGTTCCAAATTCCAAATGGTTGTGTCAATTACTCCTGTAGCTAAGATAAAAGAGTTTCCAGTAGCATAGGTCGAGTTATATGAAATTACTGTGCCCATATTGCAGAGGTCGAGTTGGATTTTATGATCCCGTTGCTCAACCAAACATACTAGGGTTCGTTCTCATAATTTGCGCAAAACAGTTGTTTTGAAGCTAGTTTGAATTATATAAAAAGGAGGGCTAATTATATTATGTTTTGGTGCCAAAATAAGGGCCGATTTAGTTTAGTAATGAACTAAACATATTCAAAAATAAGAGCTTGAGTTCACTACATTAAGAAGGCCAAAATTCTTCTCCAAATTTAGTCACAATATCCTACTAATTTCATCCTCTTCCAAGTAGAAGCCGAGTGCCGAATTTCAAATGTTAATTCTTACCAGTAGAGACCTCATTGGCAGTGGAATAATTATCTTGTGTTGGGTAGAAGTATCTATTAATTCCTTAGCATATAAGAGTTCTAGCATTTCTTCATCAGAAGTTAAGATACTTTTGTCAAGGAGATCGAGTTAGGCGCTAGGTAGAATCTACAAATGTTGTTCCAAGGCATTATTTCCTCAAAGATAGCTGAAGCAAGCCCCAGGTTTATGTCCATGGTTTGCATTTGTAATCATTGGAGTACCTAGTTAAAAAAGAAAGAGTTTAATTTGTTGTCACCATAAGGATGTCAATAAATGAATCTGAGGATATCAATATCTGATAAGTTATTGTCTAAGGTTTGGCACATAGTCATATATTATTGACATTTGTAGTGATAAGCACACATTGGCTAAGCAAGAGTTTTTCACTAGAATTGTGAAGTTCTATGTTGAGTATTAATAGTAATCTCTCATATGGCGTGCACACTAATATCTTGTTGAGGAACCACGAAAAAGGGAAAGAGAAGTAAGACTAAGCATTGAGATCTATAGATGCCAAACTAGGGAAAATTTTAAGGATGGAATTTTATCTTAAATTTTTAGCAAACTTGGCAAATCTTACTAGTCCCTAATATCCAAATTTTAAAATGTTTGATGATAATTTTGTAAAAACAAATTAGATTTCTAATTGTTTTATATTAGATAATATATAATATTTGTGATTTTTAAGGTAAAATAATTTTATACTATAAAATTTGGGCGAATTCATTTTTAGAAAAATGGAAATTGGCGAATCTTTTTTTGGGAAAAGCATGGAATATTATCCCACTTGCGAATATTAGCCCCTAAATTTGTTTTCCTGTGCCAAGCCATAATGTCATCACTTTACTTTTGGAATCACCATAGAAATCAACATAGTAATACATTTTGATTCTCTCGGATACAATACTTCTGAGGATAAAAAATGGCAACAACTTACAGATCAGAAGCAAGAGCAAAACAAAAGGCCTTTCTCTCAGAAATTCCATGTTGTTCTTCAATAGTCAAAGGATGATTGGAAGGATGATGTAAAAAGTAAGTGTCTCTTCGCACATGGATCTGAATTGAAACAAATGAAGTCAATCATAGACCTTTGTAAGTGGGAGGAATTAGACACGTGTTTATCGAGGGTGGGGCAACCAAAATGGAAGAAATTGAGTTGGGATCTCAAGCCATCCATTCTTGGATTGATACAACCCAAACTCTAGGAGCATCCTTGTGAAGAATTTAGGCTCATAGTTGCCTCTTATCTTAGCAGGATCATAGATTTTACATCACCTCTACCACCTTACAATAATGATCTCATGAGGGAAATATTACACTTGCTAGAGGAAACCCTTCAGTGGTTGAACAACATGAGGATTCCTACCTTTCAGAAGTAGCATAAAATTTTAGAACTCATGGCAGAGTTCAGCTTTGGCACCTTTATGCTGAATTTTGAATGTGATGGCTTAATCTTTTAGTTTCTCCATATCTTTTTCACTGACATTACATCAGCTCATCCCGACTGTGTCAAAACAAGCATGCAAAAGATTGTGTCCTTGTTCTTAGAAGGAGATGTTGACATTTGCAAGATACTAAGATCCAAATTGTTGACCATTTGGAGAAAGGAACTAGTTGTATCATTAGTCACTTATGATCTAGTTGAAAAGTTGGTCATGCAAAACATAAAATTTCTTAGAAGGGTGTTGAATAAGAAGGATCTGAAGAGGATTGATAGAGGAAGCAAGAAAAAAGGAAATAAAACATGTAGCAAGAATGAACTAAGAAGGAGATGAATATGCTTTATCTGCAAGGGGCCATGGGAACCTAACCATTCATTCTCAAGTGATAGGAAGGAGGAAACAAGGACAAAATAGTAGGAGATTCCTTCAGATCATGGGGATTCATCTATAGTTAGGTTCATTGGTGTCTAGGAGAGAACCCATGAAGGATTTGAGCAGTCAAGTACACATGGTGAGAAACATCACAATGTTATTTAGAGAGACTTATAGGACAAGTTAATGATAATCAGCTAGCTTGACAGGCACTTACAAGTACATTAGAAAAGGAAGGAGGAACTTCTTCCTAACGATGTGGCAGAGTCTTGTACAACTGAGTCCATAGGTATCTAGGAGGACATCCATGAAGAATATGAGTGACCAAGTGTAGATAGCAGTCCACTAGCGCATCCATATTTGACAACCAAAGAGGATTAACAATAGATTGTCCCCAAATGTGGAGAAGGTCAGGGAGAAGAAATTAAAGGGAACTCAAGTGAGGATTTAGTAGTAGTGAACCAACATGATGAGCATGATCATGAGGGGAAGAATGACAAACGTAGTATGTGGGATGAGCCATTTCCAGAGAGTTGGTCAAAGGCTTAAGTTGAAGTTGTGATAGTCAGGAATTTGGAGAAGAAAGATGCAGAGACATTTAATAGGGCACCAAAATTTCCAGGAGAAGACTATCGAGAAAATATTCAACATTTCAAGATATATCTTATGATGTTGAAGCAGAGGATTCATATAGTTCAAGACACTATCTTACAAGAGAACATGCAAATTGAGGAGCTCATAGGAGTATGTGCCAAGTCAGTGGCTAAGTTGTCTACTGTAGAGGAATGTCTCAAGTGCCTTACAAGGAAGCAAGAGCAGTATAATTGGGAGTTTCATAGAAACCCTCTACAAGAGTACATAGATAGGGCTTGCGACACTGTCAACCCACCTTTATACATTAAGAAGAGTATGGAAGAGTTCTCCAAATGGATCATGTTCGGTGACCAGGTGGAGTAGCATGAACTAAGCATCGAGAAAAATCAACATAGTATACTTATCCCATGTACAAAAATTCATGCATTAGATCTTTCTGATGGGGTGGAATGGCGAGAGCTTATGATTTGGAACTCTATTGGTGAGATGATTACTAGGAGGATACTCTTAGCCAAGGGAATATTGGAGCTTGGGCCCTTAAGGATGGGTAGCAATGGAGGGTTGAGATGGTATCATAACCCCATACATCTCAGGACTTAGGTAGCATTGGGATCCATGTGAATCTATTCAGGGAAATATAGGTCGGAGGATTGTTTTGGATCCAGGTGAATCTATCAAGGGTGGGATTGGTCAAAGAATTGTTTTGGATCTAGGTATTGACAATTATCGTGGAGGCATGGAATAACACACCATTTTGTATGGGAACCTGGTATTAATATACATATGCTTTTGTTGTGGATAGAAGTGGATTGCTTTAGGGAAAGTAATCTTTGTGTGGGAGGATTTGTAATATTCGTCCTTTTTTTTATATGGTCAAAATGGATGGAATGTACCCATAGTATTTACCATGATATCTGCCTATGGCATTTTCCTTCATTTTTGAGAGGAAAATAATAAAATAAGGTTTCTATTTTATCTCTGTTGAGAACTTGGTGAGGCCAGTTGTAGTTTGATCCCAGAGACGAAAATCTTGTGGGTGGAATTTCCCTGGTGGATCCATCCAACATCCACAAGTGTGATTTAGAGTTCAACTAGTTGAGTCTATTGATGAGCAGTCTTGAATTCCATTGGCAAGGGTTTCTATTTTAATAATTCTAGAATGTATTATTTGCAGTTATTAATTAAATAAATTCGTTATGTTTTTAGATCCCTTTGTGTTCTTATTCTTACTAAAAGTTTGTTTTAATCAAAACAATAAAATGTGCTAAATCTATTATAATTTTTAACGTTATGTATCTTACATACCACCACAAACTATTTTTTCAAGTTTCCAACTACATAATCAATGATAACAGAGGAAACAACCAAAAATCAATGCACAGTGAATTAATGCAGAGAATAACAGCCGCTTCAAGAGTTGATGTAGCAGGAAAAATAATTCAGTGGAAAAGAGAACAAAGTAGGAAATATAGTGGTGGATAGGAGTCACATAGGCGGAGAAACTAATTTTGGGAGCTAACTTCGATACCATGTCATCCAGGAGTAACTCCATGAACAACTTGTTGTATTTGCATTAAGATAAAGCATAGATATATACATGGAGAGGGAGAATATTAGGTTTTATCTCCCAATGTCTCTTCGTCTTCCAATTCTCTTTATTTTATATTTACAATATTTACATGGATTTACCTAATCCCAAATATTAGGTGTCAACATAATTATTTTTGTAAAAATATTATAATAATAATAAAATAAGGTTAGCTTCCATAGAAAGAGTATGAGGGGTGGTGTGACTCATAGATGTCAATAAAAAAGGGCACTTGGGGCCCACATGGCTTTAAGAGCAACACATGGTAGAGGAACCCATGCAATGTGGAAGTATATGTGTGTGTGCGTGTGTGTGTGAGTGTGTACTTACCGCTAACATTGTTATGGAGCAGATTATCCTTCTGTTGATAATCATTCTAAGAAGGATAATGGTATTGGACTTCGAACCTGAAATACCAGTTGGTGAACCCTCAGCTTGGGTTCTAGACCATTTGGGAGCTGTGTGTTGATTTTACCATGTAACTTTAGCTACAGGTCTATGTCTAAAATCATGACCACAAACACACTGAAATACCTCAATACTACTACTTTGCACATCGAAGAACAAAATATAGTGAATCTATCTCATGCACATGAATTTTTTTAACTTTTAACCACTACTTTTTATATTACAAACTTTAATACAACAGTCTTAGGGTTCCTCTACTAGGGATCATGGCCCTTACATAAAACCATGATACATGGACAAAATTAGGGCTTGGTGACAACAACTATGACCACCAACCTGCCTTGAAGAAAAGTACACTTGACCTACTTGCTGATGTAGTGCTCAACATCAATTTTAGTCCACATATGCTGAACACATCTAACAAGTACATTTCCTCCCCATTTGGTGATCATTGTAACTACATCCCTAGCTATACAATCTACCAATATAAACCACCCTTGGCTGCTCCAATATGACTAAACATGATCCGGATTGGATCATTATATTGTTTTTCATCCATCTCGATGCATTTAGAGATAAAAAGTGAAGGAATCATCTCACGATACTGTTATTACCTGTGGGACCAATTAGGCGAAACAGGGTCTAACACCTTATGGGAGAATTTTGAGGCATAAACCGATGTTTTTTTGGGGTAAAAAATTTCCACTTTATCATTGCATCATTTCATGCTATTATACACACAAATATATTTTCCACAATGCAAGAAGTGCGTCAATCGGAGTCCGTATGCAAAGGTTATGGCACTCAGATGTTGACCTTCCTGTTTTCACACCTATATGGTTCGAAAGGATGTCGTGAGCTCCTATTATTAATGGAAAAAGGGTCAGCTAAATTATTATGATGTAAAATACTATAGAAGATTCTATATTGTAACTCTAGTTAAGAGTTGATGTAGTCAAAAGTAACCATTAGGAGGTTATCAGGCTGTGTTATAACCAAGCCACTAGGAGGAAAAGGCATTCCATTTTTTTGAGAGAATTTTGTTCCATAGTTGAGAAAAGATAGCCAAGAGAGATAGGAGGTGGAGCACACAAAGAGGATATGTTAACTATGGTAGCCCACAAGCCACATATATTACTTCTTTATACTTGCAACCATATTTCCAGATAGAGAAAGAGAGCAAAGTGGCCTCACCTTCCAGCTATGTTTTCTCCCGAAAGGGTTTCCCAAAGAGCATATGTTGTGTCCTATACGTGTGTGAGAGCTTATTTTGTATTGCTCTTGTTTTCTACATAATTTCCATTTGCATGCATGCACTAATTACAGTTAAATCTACAAATATTGAAGTTTAATAAAAATGTAATAGTGTAGAAATTCCACATTTTAATATTTTATTATTAGATCCGTTGTGAGGAACTATCCCGTGGAATATCCACGACAGTTTATGGATCATTTGGTATGAGAGAATTTTTCTTTGGGTATTTTGTCAAGATTGCATGGATCTAGATCGACGAGGTCAAACATCATAAAACCCTAATCATGGTCGATAAATCTATAAACGAATCTCCTAATCCTGCAAAGGTGAGGTTTATGTGGTTGGAACAACAAGTCACAAATATAAACTACAATGTCAGCCCCCTCATGGAGGCCATGAATAGAAAGATATGGATATTTGGAGAATATGAGAGTTAAAATGTAGAGGAAAAATCAGAACAAGGATCAAAAGATCAGGGAGAAACAAAGAACCATCCGAAGAAAGAACTCAAAAAATATCAATCCAATTTGAGTGTCATGAGCCAATCACAGTCCCTATTTAAAATGGAATCAAAAGTTGATATCAAGCCATGCCATTATGAGATCAACGCTCTAAGGCTAAACCATTGGTTGCAACAACTGAAAGTTTATTTCAGAGTCCATCAAATACAAGAAGGATAGAAAATCTCATTTGTGCAGCTAAAATTGGAAGGTCGTCTATTAACTTGGTGGGAGAACCACATGAAAAACATGAGGTTGGAGGGAGAACCTCCAGTGACTAAGTGGGATCATTTCAAAATGCTCATTAAATCACAATGTTTTATCCAATTTGGTATGTGGAGGACAAGTGGATCTAGTGACATTAGTTCAGGAAAAAGCTGGGACAAAGCATGTAGGAGTATAACACAGAGTTCAAGAAGATGGCTATAATTTTGGGTATATCTCCAAAGAACCCAGATGTACTCAAGTATTTGGGGGGTCTACACAACCATCCGTGTGAGAAAGTGATGCTGTTTAAGCCCAAATTGGTGGACGAGGCTTGTGTATAGGCACAATACCTAGAAAACATAGGCCTAAAGAGAATGCAATCAAGTGGATCGAAGCAGAAGGAGCAGCAAGACGCCTCTGAGGAGGGGAAGAAGAAGAGAAAAGGGAGAAAATATAAAAATATGGAAGCCACAAGACACCAACGCAAATATCATAGCAACCACTGCAACATTGATGGCCATATAGAGGAGAAGTCTTAGAAGTTACATCCAGAGTCAAACCCAAAGAACAAGTGTTAGGTCCCTATGATACTAGTGTATTCCCTTATATTCATTGTTATTGTACCCATTATTGTTATTTTTATGCCAATGTTGTCCCCATATTGTTATTATTGTGCCCCATAAAAGCCCACTATTGTTATTGTTGTGCCCTTACATTATTATTGTTATGTTGGCTCTCATTATATTGTGACCCCTTAGACTCCTATATATAGAAAGGAGGCCTTGTCATTTGTATCATCCAAGAATTTTTCATTTGTATAATGTAAAGGAGGTTTCCCCCTAGAAGAGGCTACATTTTAAGTCGTTGATCTATCTCTTTCTTCTATTTTGTGAGCTAGTTGCATAACAATTGGTATGAGAGCTTTAGATTCTACGGTTTCGATGCTTCAAATAGGTCATCGTGGAAGTTTCACTATAACGTTTTTTCTACGAAGCTTCAGAAGCAGAAATTAAAACCCATTTGAGAAGCCATCATGATGAACCACATGACCAAATTTCAGATCTTGTCTCCTATATTTTCGGCAATATGAACTGAAGAAGTTAGGGTTGTTGTAGGCTCCCAAATTAGATCTCAAACAGGTCACCTTGGGAAAATCGTAATAACTTTCTCTCTGAGCATATGATTCAAATTTCATAGAAAGTGGCAGAAAGAAGACAGACTTTAGCATGTTGAGAATAATTTTCAGAACCTAAGGTCAAAACAATGACACATGGCACGTCATACAAGTTATCTCTAGTGAACTTGTCTATAATTAGGTCATCATGGGAGATTTGGCATAACTCTTTCTTCAGGAATCCAATTGCGATCAAACTTGCGAAGTTGGAAATAAAACTCAGAGGGATATCATAGGGCAAAATTTTAGAACTTGAAGATCAAAAAGTACAGAGTTAGAGGCATTTCTAGATCGAGCTCATACAAAGCGGAAAAACAAAGGTGTGTGGTTTTTTTTTAAATTTGGATAAGCCTTGTTTGAGAAAGTAGTTGAAGTGATTCAAAGGGAATTGTGAAGCATAATTTTTATTCATTGATGACCCAAAGAAATAAAATGGAAACACCTAGTAAGCAACATGAAATCTCTACTATGGCACATGAAGAAGAGGAAGAAATGCAGCATGATATATCAAAATTACAAGACCAAGTGCAGCAAATTTCACTCTCACAAAAAGTAACTGAAGATAAGATGGATGGTTTAAAGAATGGAATGTAAGCTAAGATAGATGGCATGGAATTTAAGATGGATGGTATAGAATCAAAACTTAAAGGCAACATGGAAGATTTGAAGATAGATTTGACAAAGTTGCTACAAGAAATGCTTACTAATGGCGAAAGGGTAGTAAAGGAAACTCGTGATGAGAACGAAAGAAATTTTAGTCATGATTTCATAGACTCTAACATTGGATTGAAGACCCACCATGCTCCAAATATCGATATGAAGAAGTTTGATGGCAAGGATCTCGTAACATAGATACTACATATGGAGCAATATTTTGATCTCCATACTGTGCAAAGCACACAAAAGGTACGCATTGCAACTTTATATTTGGAACCCAATAAGTTTGTATGGTATCCATGACTTTGCTCTCGTAAACAAATTTTCACTTGGGAAATTTTTATGGAAGAAATGAAAGCACATTATGAGGATAAAAAAAGAAACATCTTTTTTAGCCAATTGATAAATATCAAACAAAAGGGTTTAATGGTGGATCACATTGAGGGCTTTTAAAAATTGAATATAAGGGTAAAAGATATTCAAGAGGAGCATAGGATTTATGTTTTCATAGGGAATTTAAAGGATAACATCCAACATGAGGTTCGCCTTTGGGAACCTGATTCATTGGAGAAGGCATTTAGGTTGGTAATAAAAATTGAAAGCAAAATTATGGCAACAAGGAAGCCTACCACTCACAACTATAACGATGGAAGTGTTTTTTCCCCTAGCCTTCCACAACCTACAAGGTTGACACCACAACAATTGGAAGAAAAAAGAGCAAAAGGGCTTTGTTACAGTTGTGATAGAAAATACACTAAATGTCATAAGTGTGCTGAGAAGAAATTATTTTTCATAGATTGTGAAGAGGAGGAAGAAAAGGAACAAGAAACATCAAAAGAAGAGGATACACACCGGTAACAAACCTTAGATAAAGAAGAAATGAATCTGACCATATCTTGTAATCCATTGGCTAGAATTACCACTCCTAAAACGATCAAGATAGAAGGACATATTAAGAAGAAAAAGGTAATAGTGTTGATTGATTCGGGAAGTACCCATAATTTTATTCATTGTAAGATAGCCAAGGAATTGAATTGCTTCCTATATCCAGCACCAGAGTGTCAAGTGATGACTGCAAACGGACGAACCATAAATTACTTTGGAAAGTGCCATAATATCAAGCTATCCATGCGAGAATATGTGTTGAATAATCCAATGCTTTCCATTCCAATGGGTGGTGCTGATGTTTTACTAGGAGTATAATGGCTACAATCTTTGGGTACGATAAGTTTTAATTTTCAAGAACTTTTATTTAAATTTGTTTTGGAAGGAAATGAAGTTGAATTAACGGGTATCACAAGGAAACCAGGAAATATAAGTAGCTCTAACGTATCATGACAAAGCTTCTAAAGAAAGAACAACAAGGCGTAATTGCACAATTGTGTTCCCTAGAGGTTCCCACATTGGAATCATCTATTTCTCCACATCTCCAAAAAGTATTCGACAATCATTTCAGGGTATTTGAGACTCTCATGGGCCTCCCACCTATTCGTGATCATGATCATGCTATTCATTTGATTCCAGGAAGTGTTCCTCCAAACATTAGGGCTTACAGATATCCCTATGCCCAAAAGAGTGAAATTGAATGTATGGTTGCAGAAATGCTAGAGACTAGTATAACTCGACCTAGTCAAAGTTCTTTCTCTGCTCCAGTAGTATTGGTGCACAATAAGGATGGATCATGGCGCATCTGTCCAGATTATAGGGAGATCAAAAAGCTCACTATTAAGGATAAATTCCCCATTCTTGTCATTGATTAATTATTGGATGAATTGCATGGAGAAATTTGCTTCACCAAGTTAGACCTTCATTTAGGATATCATCAAATTAGAATGAAGACTGAAGACATTCCAAAAAAAACATTTAGAACTCATGAGGGTCATTATGAATTTTTGGTCATACGTTTTGGCCTTAGCAATGCACCTTCTACGTTTCAAGCTTTAATGAATTCCATTTTCAAACCCTTAGAAAATTTGTGTTAGTATTTTTTGATGATATACTAATCTACATCAAGTCTTGGAAGGATCATGTTCAACATGTTCACAAAGTGCTCAAACTATTGGAGGAGAAACAACTATATGCAAAAGCCTCCAAATGTTTCTCTGGAGTACAAGAGGTGGAATATTTGGGTCATATTGCATCTCATGAAGGTGTTAATGTAGACACTAGCAAAATTAAAGCCATTAAGGAATGGAAAATCCCCACATCCATAAAGAAACTGCGAGGATTTCTCGTGTTGATAGGGTATTACTGCAAGTTTGTTAAGAATTATGGTAGAGTAGTGGCACCTATAACACTATCATGGAAGAAAGATGCATTTTTTCGACTCCAGAAGCAAAGAAGGCCTTTGAACATCTTAAAGAGGAAATGTGCCAAACATCGGTCTTAGATATGCCAGACTTCACAAAAACCTTTATTGTGGAATGTGATGCCTCAGGAAATGGAATTGGTGTTGTTTTAGTGCAAGAAGAAAGACCCATTGCTTTTGAAAGTCTTCCACCAAAGGAAAATATTTACACAAAGCTATTTATGAGAAGGAAATTTTGGCAGTACTACATGCACTTAAGAAATTGCAGCCTTACCTAATGGGAAGACACTTCAAGGTAAAAACAGATCATGATAGTCTTAAATACATTTTAGAACAAACATTATCTTCAGAAGAGCAGCAAAAATGGGTCACAAAGATGTTGGGTTATGACTTGGAAATCATCTACAAAAAAGGGAAGAAAAATGTTGTTGCATGTGCACTCTCAAGAAAGGACGAGGATGTGGAAGCATTGTTTTGTGCCATTTCTATTATCCAACCAGATTGGATAAAAAAAGCAAGGGATGAATGGAACAATGATGAATAAGTGTGGGCACTCACTCAAAAGTTGCAGCAAGATCCCAGTACGTCTGATACATTTGGCTGGAAAAATTATTCATTATGGTAAAAAGATCTCTTATACCTCTATAAGAATTCCCAACTCAAACCAAATATTCTTAGGGAATTGCACACATCTCCCTTAGGATGGAATTCAAGATTTTTAAAGACTTACCATAGGGTTAAGAAGGAATTTTTTTGGGATGGCCTTAAATCTGATATTCAAAATTTTGTGGCGGAATGTTTGGTTTTCCAGCAAAATAAAGTTCAGACAATTAAAACCCCGGGTCTATTACAACCTTTATCCATTCCAATTCAACATTGGGAGGAGGTTTCAATGGATTTTATCACAGGTTTACCCAAGTCTGAAGGAAAGAGTGTCATCATGGTGGTAGTTGATAGACTTACCAAGTATCCACACTTTTGTGCATTATCTCATCCATTTAAAGCTAGTATAGTTGCTACTCCATTTATGGAAACAATTCAAAAGTTACATGGAAACCCAAAGATTATTGTAAGTGACAGAGATCCTATTTTCACTGGAAATTTTTGGACAGAATTATTTTCTTGTCTCAATACTCAGTTAACTCATAGCTCATCTTATCATTCTCAATCTGATGGGCAAACTGAGTTAATGAACAAAGGTTTGGAAGGATATCTCCATTTATTTGTATAAGAGAAACATACACAATGGGTAAAATGGTTGCCTCTCGCTGAATGGTGGTATAACACTTCCTTTCATATTGCATCAAAAATGACCCCATTTATGGCGCTTTATGGATCTCAACCACTGTCCATCAAATCATATTTAAGAGAAAATTCTAAGGTTCAAGAAGTGGAAGATCACATCGAGCGTCAACAAAAAGTTCTCCAACTCTTAAAGGATAACCTCACTTTCATGCAGAATAGAATGAAAGAACAGGGAGATCAACATCGCAATGAAAGAAGTTTTGATGTAGGTGATTGGGTATTTCTACGGCTACAACCATACACACAAATGTACCTCAAGCAAGCTAAGAAGGATAATAAATTATCACCAAAGTATTACGGTCCGTAGAAGGTGTTGCAAAATATTGGTACTATGGCATACAATTTGGATATTCCTGCATCTTCCCAAGTGCACCCAGTTTTCCATGTTTCATGCTTAAAGAAGGTTATAGGTGACAATCTCCCAATTCAAACAATATTGCTAGAGCTTGACAAGGAAGGAAAAATCATATTGGAAGCTGAAGCAGTCACAGAAACAAGAACTCGATAGCTACGAAATCGATCAATTTCAGAATATCTCATCAAGTGGAAGAACTTACCCACTGAAGATTCTACATGGGAGGATGAGAATTTTATACAGAAGCATCCAAAACTGCTCAAACATTGAGGGAAACACTTTTTTGAAGGGGAAGGGCATGTTAGGTCACTATAATACTAGTGTATTCCCTTATTATTAATGTGATTGTACCCCATATTGTTATTATTGTGCCCATAGAAGACCACTATTATTATTGTTGTGCCCTTGCATTATTATTCTTATGTCGGCTGTAATTATATTGTTACCCCTTAGACTCCTATATATAGAAAGGAGGTCTTGTCATTTATATCATCCAAGAATTGTTCATTTTTTAATGTAAAGGAAGTTTCCCCCTCGAAGAGGCTACGTTTTAAGTCATTGATCTATCTCTTTCTTCTATTTTTTGAGTTGGTTGCATAACAAAAAGAAGAATAATCTCATGGCCATGTATTCCAGCAACCTAGTTGAAAGCAACTTAGACATGGATGAGAAGATCATTTGTACATCAGTGGAGAAGGAGGTGAATCTGGGTAGCCTTCGGCAATAGGAAGAGAAATAAATGATCAAACTCTTCCATATAAAGATAGAGGTCAAGAAGACAAAGATTGATGCTTTGTTTGACTCAGGAGCACAAGCAAATCTCATTGCAACATAGTTGGTCAAGAAGTTTGGGTTGGAATTTCGTGATCATCCAAACCCATATCCAATGGGATGGGTAAATAAGTATGCAGAGCTGAAGGTAAGAAAATAGTGTGAACTTAGATTTTCTGTCAGTGTTGATTTTATTGATGAAGTAGATCTAGATGTGGTTCCCCGTGATGTATGTGAAGTCATGTTTGGGAGTCCATACATGTACATGCAAGATGCAATATTCATGAGGAGAGCTAATCAGTACCTTCTCATCAAGGATGGAAAATCTTTCATCATCAATGAACACAAAGGAGAGTTGAAAATTTCATTAGTAAGTGCTAATCAAGACAAGGAATTCATCAGTTCTAGCAAGAAGTATGCTTTATTGTTTTTAAGGGAAATTCAATCTGAAGGGAAGTTAATAAGAGGCAAGGAATCCCTATAGGGGTGTACTAAGAAACATGGCAAATAATTGGAGGATTTGTTACAGGAATACATGGATGTGTTCTGAGGGTCTAAATAGTTACCGACTAAGAGAGAAGTGGAGCATGAGATCCAACTATTATCAGACTCCCCATTGCCAAATATTGGGTTGCATAGGAAATTTGTTATAGAAGAAAGTGAAGTGAAGAAACAATTGTAGTAGCTACTGAAACAGGGTGTCATTCAACTGAGTACATCATCATGTCGGTCATCCATCATCATTGTGCCGAAGAAGGATGGGACTTGGAGGATGCGTATAGATTACAAGACGTTGAACAAAATCATATTTAAGAATAGATACCCCGTACTTAGGATAGATGATTTGTTGGATCAATTGCAACAAGAAAAGTACATCACCAAGTTGGACTTAAAGTCTAGATATCACCAAGTTCGATTCAAAGAAGAAGATACATAGAAGACCATCTTCAAAACTAGACAAGGTTTATATAATGCACCAACTACATTTATGAGAGTAATGAATGATGTACTACGCTCTTTTATAGATTCATTTGTTATTGTTTATTTGGATGATATACTGATATGTAATGATACTTGGGAGGAGCATGTTGAGTTGTGTTATATTCTTTCCACGTAGTTAACAGGGGGTTTTGGACCCTATGTTAGGTTGGGCGGACCCACCTATGGTTTTGTGCATGATTTTCGCACATGTTTTTTGGACGCGATGGTTTTCGGTCCATGGTATTGGATGTGATGGTTTTCGGTCCATAGTATTTGATGCTTCGGCATGTATAAATATGTATTATAACATTGAAAGGAACATAATGAAAAATCAAGCTGGTAGTCCCAGTTTTGGGATCCACAGAAAAATCTCTGTGTATATGTGTTTTATGTGTTCTGCTCTCACATTATTTATTTTCTGTGTTTTAGAATTCATATGCAGGTAATTTATGTACAAGGTTAAAACCTACATTTGGTATCGGAGTAGATTTGGCTTCAAGGGGACACCTTTGTTGCTGAGGGGTTTCGCTCAGGCCTGTGGTAGACCCTGTTAAGTGGGAGATTTACAAGATCGATTCTGGTGGTGAAAGAAGATGGCGAGAAATGGAAATATAGAGATCGAGAAATTTAATGGTCAGAGTTTTGAGTTGTGGAAACTCAAGATGGAGGATCTGTTGGTGGATAAAGATCAGTGGATCGTGGTAGATCCGGGTACTAAACCAATGAGAGTGTCTGATGAAGAATGGAAGAAGTTGGATTGAAAGGCAAAGAGCACAATACGATTGTGTGTCTCAGATTCAGTATTGTTGAATGTATCAGGGGAAGCTATAGCAAAGGCTTTGTGGGACAAGTTAGGGACTTTGTACCAATCTAAGTCTCTAGTGAATAAATTGTTCCTGTGGAAAAAGCTGTATAACCTGAGGATGAAAGATGGAGACTCAGTGACAGAGCATATGAACACATTTAATACTGTGGTAAGTTAGTTAGAATCTGTTGATATTAAAATTTCAGAGAAGATAAGTGCATCAGTTTGTTGTATTCTCTACCAGATTCGTGGGATAGTCTGGCTATTGCAATAGGTAGCAATGCAACTGCCTTGTAGTTTGATGAAATAGTCTCAGCCTTGCTGATGGAGGAGATGAGACAGAAAAATATGGAGAGCCAAAATGGTGATGCCTTGTCTATATGAGGACGGTCCTAGAACAGAAACAAAAATAAGTCATCGAGTGGGAGATCTAAATCTAGAGGGAGATCTATCTCCAAGAAAACCTATAAAGGTGGTGTGCTGGAAATGCGGAAAGGAAGGCCACTTCAAAAGGGACTGTAAATCTAAATCTCCTGACAAAGGAAAGGTATCTGATGAGGCTCCTTTTGCAGAAGCAAAAACCACCTCAGATGAAAGTGGGGATGTGTACTTGGCTTCTTCAAGTACACATGTAGATCACGAGGCATGGTTGATTGACTCAAGTGCATCCTTTCACTTCACTCCCCATAGAGAGTGGTTCTGTGAGTATGAGAAATATGATGGTGGTGATGTCTTCTTGGGGGATGACAGGAAGGCTAGAATCATTGGTCGTGGAAAAGTAAAGTTGAAGATGCAAGGTGGAAGGGTTAGAACACTTCCCGGTGTTGTGCATATTCCTGCATTAGCCAGAAATCTTATTTCTATTAGTAAGCTGGATGATGCAGGTGCAAAGACAGTGTTTGAGAAGGATACCTGCAAGATGGTTCGGGGAGCAATGGTATTGATGTGGGGAGTTCGGATTGGAACTATGTACAAGCTACAAGGTAGCACTGTTGTTGATGGGTGCAACAGTTCCGTGGTTCCTGAAAGTGGAGTAGAAAATCTAGTGGTCTCTGGAGAAAAGACCATGCTGTGGCATCAAAGGTTTGGAAATATTGGAGAGAAGGGCCTTCGAATACTTCATGGTAAATGTATGGTAGAAGGTATGAGTAATAGCTCTCTGGATTTTGATTTCTGTGAAAATTGTGTATACGGGAAGCAGAATCGGGTGAGTTTCCTCTCTGGTGGTAAGAGGGCGAAAAATATATTAGAGCTTGTGCACAGTGATGTGTTTGGACCTATGAAGGTTCCATCACTGGGTAAGTCTGTGTATTATGTATCATTTATAGATGATTTCTCAAGGAATACATGGATATATTTCCTTAAGAAGAAATCTGAAGTCTTTTATAGGTTTAAAGAATTTAAGGCTCTAGTGGAAAACTAGATAGAGAAGAAGATAAAGGTGCTGAGGACAGATAATGGTGGAGAGTTTTGCAGTAAGGAATTTGAAGAATTCTGCAAGAAGTGTCGTATAGCACGGCAAAAGACTACTCCATATACACCTCAGCAAAATGGAGTTGTAGAAAGAATGAACAAGATGTTGATGGAAAGGGCAAGAAGTATGCTCAGTGGTGCCGGGTAAGGACAGGAATTCTGGGCAGAGGCGGTGGATACTACATGTTACCTAGTCAACAGGTCACCTTCATCAACGTTGGAGGATAAGAATCCACAAGAGGTATGGACTAGTAAGAAACCCTCTCTTTCACATCTGAGGGTATTTGGATTTGATGCATATGTACATGTTCCAAAGGAGAAAAGAACAAAGTTGGATAGTAAATCTGAAAAGTTCATCTTTATTGGGTATAAGGACGGTTTAAAGGGTTATAAGCTTTGGAACCCAGTAACAAGGAAGGTTGTGTACAGCCGAGATGTGGTGTTCAGACAGGTGAAAGATGTTATTAAACATGAAGTCCAACCAAAGGAACCTGAGAAGATAGAGTTTGAGAGTTTGAGCTAAAGGAAGAAGAATCAGACTCTACAGTAGAGGAGGAATCAGAAGATGAAGAGCCACAAACTCCGACTGTGAGAAGATCAGTTCGAGAAAGAAGGCAGCCAGAAAGGTATAGTCCATCTGCTTTCTATTAAAAAATTTCTTTGTCTGTTACTGATGATGATCCTAGAACTGTGAAGGAAGCAGTGGATTCAGAGGATTGAAAACTCTGGAAATAGGCCATGGTTGATGAAATGGCATCTTTGCACAAAAATGAGCTTGGGATCTGGTGGAGTTGCCGGCTGGAAGGAAACCCATTGGCAACAAATGGGTGTTCAAAAAGAAGACAAATGCAGAAGGAAAAGTGGAGAAATACAAAGCTCGATTGGTAGCAAAAGGTTATTCCCAGGTGCCAGGAATAGACTTTGGTGATATTTTTTCTCCTGTTGTGAAGGTAACTTCTATTAGATTACTTTTATCTATTGTTGCTGCTTTTGTTTTTAAGCTGGAACAGATGGATGTGAAGATAGCATTTCTTCACAGGGATCTAGAAGAGGAGATCTACATGAAGCAACCCGAAGGCTTTGTATTGAAGGGTAAGAAAGAACTAGTATGTAAGTTAAATAAGTCTCTATATGGGTTAAAATAGTCACCAAGGATGTGGTATCAGAAATTTGATACATTTATACGGGGACTTGGCTTCACCAGAAGCAAAGCAAATCACTATATGTATTTTAAATTAATTGGTGACTGTGTTATTTATCTGGTCTTGTATGTGGATGATATGTTGTTAGTTGGAAATGACAAAGAAGTTATCCAGGATTTGAAGACCCAATTGTCCTCAAAATTCAACATGAAAGATCTTGGTGCTGCAAACTATATTTTGGGCATGGAAATTAAAAGAGATCGGGCAAAGAGGAAGCTCTAGTTAGACCAGAGGAAGTATGTCAAGACAATATTGCAGAGGTTTAATATGCAGGATAGTAAACCGGTGAAGGTTTCTATACCTGTAGGTGTGAGGTTATCTGCTGAACAATGTCCCAAGACACAAGAAGAGGAAGAATACATGTCCCGTGTTCCATATGCAAGTGCAGTCAATAGCCTGATGTATGCAATGCTCTGTACTAGACCAGAAATTGCACATGTAGTGGGAGTATTGAGCAGGTTTATGTCAAAACCAGGGAAGGAGCACTGGACAGTAGTGAAGCGGGTTTTCAGGTATTTGTGTGGCACTAGTGATTATGGTTTGTGCTACCAAGGAAGACTAGGATTAGATAGAGTGTTGGATATTCATGGCTTTGTTGATGCAAACTGGGCTAGAGATCTGGATCAGAGAAGATCTACAAGTGGGTATGTGTTTAAACTATTTGGAGGTGCAGTCAGTTGGATGAGTAAGAAACAATCTGTAGTGGCACTGTCAACTACAGAGGCAGAATACATGGCAACCACTCATGCAAGCAAGGAAGTAGTTTGGTTGCAGAGATTGTGTTCAAGTATGGGGTTAGTACAAGAAGCTATAAGGATAGACTGTGATAGCCAAAGTGCAATTTTCTTGGCAAAGAACCCCGCATATCATTCAAAGACAAAGCACATTGATGTTCAGTATCACTTTGTGAGGGATATGATAGAAGACAAAAAGTTGTTGCTAGTAAAGGTGGACACTTTGAAGAATACTGCAGATGTATTGACAAAATCTGTGAGCTCTGAGAAGTTCTCTTGGTGTAGAGAGACAATGGGCATTTCAGAATTGGAAAAATGACTAAGCTCTCTTGTGGCCCCCTATGGAAAGAAAACAACAAGTGGGAGAATGTTGGGTTGTGTTATATTCTTTCCACGTAGTTAACAGGGGGTTTGAGGGGCACCCGTAGCCCCACTTTATGGGGTCCAGGGCAGCGCCCCAAAAAATTTTGGTTTTGGACCCTATGTTAGGTTGGGTGGACCCACCTATGGTTTTGTGCATGAATTTCATACATGTTTCTTGGACGCGATGGTTTTTGGTCCATGGTATTAGACACAATGGTTTTCAGTCCATGGTATTGGATGCTTCAGCATGTATAAATATGTATTATTACATTGAAAGGAACATAATGAAAAATCAAGCTGGTAGTCCCGATTTTGGGATCCAGGGGAAAATCTTTGTGTATATGTGTTTTATGTGTTCTGCTCTCGCATTATTTATTTTCTGTGTTTTAGAATTCATATGCAGGTAATTTCTATACAGGGTTAAAACCTACAGAGCATATGTCAAATTTTATGCAGGTCCCGGAAACAGTGAAGAAGAACCAACTATTAGAAAATATAAAGAAATGTGAGTTTGCGTAGCAGTATTTAGTGTATTTAGGGTATGTGATCATTGGATGAGAACTAAAGATAGATCCTTCCAAGATGGAGGCCATCATGAAATGATTAGTTCCTACTAATGTTTCTGAGGACAGGAGTTTCATTGGGGAAGCATAATACCTAAGGAAATTCGTAGCCTCATTTTCAGTGATAGCAACGCCTCTCCACACCATAACAAGTGGTAATAGTTTCCAGTGGGGAAAAGGTCAGCATAGGACTTTCAAGGAGCTAAAGAAGAATATCAATCAAGCACCAGTTCTAGCTTTACCAAACTTACAACAACCCTTTCAAGTGGAGAATAATGTGAGTGGGTACGCTATCGGAGTTGTCTTGATGCACGGAGGAAGGCATGTATGCTACCATTTTGAAGTATTTCATGGGGTAGTCCTTAACTACCATACCTATGAAAAGGAGTTCTATGCCATGGTGCAAGATGTGAAGAAGTGGAAGAATTATTTAATGGGAAAGGAGACATCAATACACACAGATCACCATATGTTACAATACTTGGAAGCTCAGAGTAAGCTACAACAGACCAGGCATTACAAGTGGATGGGATTTTTACAACAGTTTCATTTGGTGATAAAGTAAAAGAAGGGAAGCACAAACAAGTTTCCTAACATGTTGTCAAGGAAACCCACATCAAAGATCACATCTCTGGGGACTCTTAACCACATGGAACCATTCACCCATGATGCATACAAAGAGACATATTCAGAGGATGAGGAATTCAGGGAGGTGTATTAGCAGTCGTAGAGTCATAGTCATGTTCACGATGGAGACAAAACCATTGACTACCATCTTCAAGATGGGTTACTCTACAAGATGGATAAGCTATGTGTTCCTAAAGGTGAGTGATTGCAACTGATTAGAGAGGCTCACAGCTCCAAGGTTGTAGGGAACTTGGGAGTAGGGAAGACTATGGCTAACTAGTAGAGGTATGTGTATTGGCCCAAGATGCAAGAAAAGGTATCTAATGTTTTAAGACGATGCATGATTTTTTCTACCGGTAAGCACAGTAACATGAAACATGGTATATATCATCCCTTACCTATACCTACTCATCCTTGGGAAAGAATTTCCATGGAATTTGTGGGAAATAATTTCCCAAAAAGCATATATTGTGTCTTATGTGTGTGTGTGAGTTTATTTTTTTATTCTCTATTTTTCTACATAATTTCCATTTGCATGCATGCACTAATTACAGTTAGTCTACATATCTTAAAGTCTAATAAAATAGTAATAGTGTAGAAATTTCACATTTTAATATCTTATTATCAGATCTATTGTGACGAACTACTCAATGGAATATCCATGATAGCTTATGCATAAAAAAAAAGGATCATTGATCTGCCCACTAACAATGCCCTATACTACTCCAAAGGATAATGTTCTTAGGGTCTTCATCACACTTATCTCTTATTAGTGAAATTCCTCCTTGCATTCATTAAAATAGGGTACAGAAATCTACCTCCTAACAATCCATTCACTACTCCAAAGCTCACTGTACATGAGATATTTAAATTTCCGACAAGCTATACTTTCCTCCTCAAAGGAACCAACACATAGGGTCTTCAACAAACTCCCCACTAGCAACAATATGGCTACTCACAATCACTACTCTTAGGGTTTGGAGGCTACACTCTTATCTCTAATTTGACCCATTGTTAATCACTAAACTAGGGCATCAATGCATTGTTGTTCAAACCCTATTAACATACTTCATTACATAACACTTCTAGCATACAACCTTTTCTTGATTAATACCTTTCTTACTTCATTGAAGAAACCTTTTCCCTGTCACTTATTCTCTTGATTC
This sequence comes from Pinus tabuliformis, assembly GCA_031772625.1. Lineage (NCBI taxonomy): Eukaryota > Viridiplantae > Streptophyta > Pinopsida > Pinales > Pinaceae > Pinus > Pinus tabuliformis. The sequence goes on along the minus strand of CM062818.1, from coordinate 352,718,258 downwards.
AACCCTCTAAAATAGACCACATCACAAAAATATGATTGGTCTTTAACACTAAGGAAATATTCCCTCTCTTAGGGCCTCAACCCTATCCATTAATGCAGAAATTTGGGCCGCACTTAGACATAGATATGGACAACCATTAAGTTGTATCATATAATAGGAAGAAGCCCGAACTGGGTCACTTTACATCTGCCCACTAACTATCATTTTGCTCCTCAAAATGGACAGAAAATAGGGAAAATAAACCAATATCCTAAGCCCTTTAGGACATACCATCACCTAGAATCTTTTCTCCATGCAAATAAGTCCACAACCATGTTTTAGACCTGTCCATAGATGAAAAATGAAATAATTGTTTTTTTTCATGATTTGATGTTAGATCATACCTCCTTTTAGGTCTTGACCTCCCTATAATTCTCTACACATAACCAAAAATATTACAACGCTTGCTAGAAAGTGATCCAAGGCCTGTAATAGCCTCCTCCTAGGCTTATCCTTCTCCCAAAATACATGGAACAACAACCCTTAACAAGGTTTGATTATTGTTCCTCCTGATCCCTTCACATTGCCCTGAAACATAAAAAATGACACAGGGAATTACGTCAAATCTCGTCCTTTTCTAACCACCAGAAAAATAGACTTATTCTCCCTTCAAGATCGACCTTCCTCCTAAGGTAGATATATCCCTTTCTCTTAAGAATATTCTCTTGGATGGTGATCTTAGAATCCCTTTTGGCCCTACTTGGCCAAGTACCTCAACTCCCCCTTGGGCTACATATTTCTAGCCTCCACACTCAATCAAGATCCTCTCATTGATACTATAGGTTTGATCCTTTGGCCTCCTTAAATAACTTTTCCTTCAGTTTCTTAAGAATCCTCTATATCTAGGGTTTTAGTCCTTTTTACCTTAGGAAATAACAATAATTTATTCTTAGGTCTTAGGTCTTACAAATCCCATGAGGGTCAAACTTTCCACAAACCCAACACCTAGGGTTTTGTAGTACATCCCAAGCTACACAAATCAACATTGTGTGAGTTTTTTGGCCTAGAGGGTGTCTGGAACCTTATAGTAGCATGGTTGTTGGGTTGGCACATTGGCCATGGATGTATGGATGTTTTTGGTTACTAATGATCATGGATTTTCAACCTCAGCTCAAGGATGACCTGTGGTTGAAATTGATAGACCACAAGGTATATGGGAGGGAAAAATCTAGAGAGTCCACAACCAGTCATTATTTTTATAGATAAGCATTCCATATTATGCTCTATGTGAATTCATGATTTGTGTGGCAAACCCTAGTTTCAGAATTATCTAATTGGTATGGTAATTAATTATAATTTCATTGTGCAATTATATGCATAGAAATATGTGTTCCATGCCACAATTTATACTCTATTTTTTCCTAAACCCCAATTATGTGAATTATAAATTTTCTATGACTATATAATTATTTATGGTTAATAAATTTGATGCTAAGTTTAAAACCAAGATAGAATGTGTGCTAGACATAGTGCGCTTTCGCAGAGGAAAGGTTAATAATAATGTTCAATTATGAGCATCCACAATATTAATGGTTGATTTACTAGTGAAAACTTGGCATAGGTTTTGTAGTGATTCTTGGCCCTAGGCTGGCGACATTACAATGTAGTATCAAAGTGAGTTTCAACATTGGATTTGAATTGGGCCATAATTGGAACAAGTTATGGATTTTTTTACAGGTTTACAAGTTGTCCACCATGTGTTTGACGAAAGAGTGAAAGGAAGAATTAACATAAATATCTATTAATTTTAGAGATGTGATGGATGGATATCTGTTACATAGCATTTAGTCACTGTCCCTGTACTCCTCGTTACTTGATCCTGGAGGACCTCTACAATGAACCCTACATGCTTTCCCTTCATGAAGAAACTCCCATTGTTTCCATCTTCATGAGCAGAACAATTCCCTTCTACACCATTTCCCCAAAATCTTTTGTTTTTCCCAGTTTGCAAGACCGGCGCTAATGGCCCTTATCCTCACCACACCGATATGCAGGGATTAACACTATCCCTACCGCCGACCAAAGAGACTGAGATTTGTTCCAGTTTCGTCAGTCCTCTTATGGAATGTTTTTTAAATAAAGAGCTGAAGCTTCTAGCTCTAGAAGCTTCGTAACGGAAGTCTGGTAAATGGTTTGGTCGAATGGGGTTGAGGATGTCAGTTTGGGCTTTCCCCTATAATGATGGAACTACCTGAAGATACAAGACCTTATCTCATGAGATGAGTATCCATCTCCCATCCATTCATGCTATATAAACCTCCCTTTTTCCCAAGCACAAGCTAGTGTTGAAGTGTTAATGTTGGTGTGCTAGTGCTATTTTGGTTTGGAGTAAACAACAAGCTATTCATAGTTGTAGCTATCTAGTTGTGTGAGGGAGAAGTGTGATTTGGTTTGGAGTGAAGCCTAAAGGGAAGAGCCTTAAAACTATTGTTGATTGAGGCCATCATGGAATGCTAGCAGAAGTGTGTGGGAACTTAGTCTTGTCAGAGGAGAACCGCAACATCAAGACAATGGTTGTAATCTCTTCTTGATATCAATATATATGCAACTATCGATTGATTTCCTACATGATTTGTCATCTTACATGTTCATGGCTTAATGTTTCTTGACTTGTTAAGTAGGTTGAATTACAATTTTTCTATTATCACGGTTGTTATTTGTTATTGTTTACTTGTTTCAGGTGTTTGAAGAAGGAAGCGAGAGATAGTTGGAGCGAGCAAGCAAGGACATCATCAAATGGGATAAGCATACTAAGAGGTAGGCCCTCTTAATTGGTTCTAACCTAAGGAAATATTCCATAGAATGTATCAGTTGTGGCTAGACCCATTATCGGGCTAGAGGAATTTGTTTGTGTCCACACTTATAATTTTACTTCACCACAAATTGGTGACCATACTAGGGAGCCAATCCTTCTGTTTGTCTTGTTTGAGACTTCATGATTTTGTGTGAACTTTTCTAGTTCCACTTTTCCCCTTTGGTTCTGTGTCTTTTCCTTTGCTTACTAGTCTGAGTTTGAAATTCATAGTAGCAGATCTCGTCCCAATTTTAATGTTTTTTTTTTTCTTGGCTCCCTCGCTCAACGCACTTAATTCGTTGACAGTCACTCCGATCAGTGCGATATGTTGAGAAATAGTCACACTGACATCCCTCTAGAGCTTGTTGTCAGTAAGGCAGTCACACCGATGCCTATAAGTGAAGATTATGGTTTGTCCCCAATCTTGGCCAGTGTGTTTTTCTCTCATGATTTCGACCCCATAATCCTTTTAGACCGTCTTCTCCCTAACTAGAAAGCTTCACTTAGCTTGGTTTGTATGCTTGCTTGCTTTAGCCCACTCTCTGATGTGTTAAGTCTGGCCCTGTGTGAAGTTTTTTTCTTCTTTGAATCCCTCGATCAGCGCTATTTTTGGCCAAATAGTCGTGCCAATCAAGCCTATCAGCACTAGTTTTAGCGTAAAAGTTGTCTCGATCAGTGCTACTTTTGGCCCAAAAGTCGCTCTGGTCTCTAAGCTAAGAAAAAGTTAGAATTTATCCCATTCCAGTGCCAATGTGTCTTGACCCTCAAACTCTCTTCTTCCTACCAAAAGTGACTAGGATTCTTTGTTTGCTTCATTTTCAATTGAATGAGTGAAAGAGTCTCATTTGTTCTCTTATTTAGAGTGTCTCTTTTCTCTTTCCAGGCATAGATTACATTGCTTGGTTTGTCGATTGAAGCATTTATGTGTTTGGTTTGTTCGATTCAGGGAAGAAGTTGCTTTTAGTTTCATTTATTGTGATTTGGGTTTGATCGATGCTTGTTTGTTCATAATTGCAAAAATTTTTATTAGAGTGCTTTATGTGAAAGATTCATTTTGCATTTTATGAAAATAAGAACATCATTCTAGTTTACTTAAGCGAAAATATTGAATTAGTAGTGTTATTGAGAAGCTAGAATTGCATCATCATAGGCATGGAAATGAAGTGAAACTTATTTTTTTGTTAATGGAAGATTAAGTGCATTTACGACGCATCTTAGTGAAAGCTTTCATTCTTTGATTGTTGCATTGGTTGTGTGCTCTCTTTCTCTCAATTAGTGATAGCTTTCATTGAAGACAAAGATCTCTTTTCTCATATAGCTGCATGTAGGAGTTTTTCCAAATGACAGTGGTAGGGCCTTGTAATTCAAACCTAATTGAAGATCAACTGTTAAAATTTATTGAATTAACCTAAGGGAGCATTTAAACTTAATGCTCATATTTCTTGGTCTAGGATAGGGACATGTTCTAGCATCTTTAAACCTAGCAGCTGTCGTTCGCTTCGGCATTAGACAGCGCTAGTATGGACTTGTGCTCCCCGTACCGTCATGTATATAGAGGCAGACCCAACTAGGTTTGAAATCTTTTATCCGTTGGAAGCCAAGTCTACTACCTTGTAAACGTGATACACTGAACACAACATTCGGGGAGATTGCCTACCCATACTTCTCAGTTTGCCAGGAGGTGTTATGCAGCTCACGGTTACCTAGTAATCATTATGCCTAGAGTACCCTAAGTAGTCATTTTTTATCTTTACTAACCCTTTAAATTTGAAAATATCATCAAGCACTTGTCCTTTCGAGCTCGTTAATTTTGAAAGTGACTAGAGTCACCTTTCATCCTTTTCTCAACTCTTAAAATATGAAAAGGCAAAGTTTTGTTTCAGTGTCTTAAAATTAACTGCCCACGAAATATTCCTGGTTAAAGTTATCTTCCTTAGTGTTTCTTTAAAATTTGATTCCAATGGAAACATTCCCAGAGTCTACTAGTCAAGGGTTCCCCTCAGATGGGAATCTTGGTCCTTTTCCTTCTTTTGGAAATGTTGGTGCTCCTTATATGGCAACGTCGTCCCTCCCTGGGTTGACCATTGGTTTACCTGTCTAGTTATTTTCGACCACGGTGGTCCTGAGTGTCCTGACTCTTGCGCAAACATATCCTTCATTCGAATCACGTCACAATGATTCTAAGGTTGACCCCTCGCCTTCTTCCCCCATTTCTTCACCCTCCTCTTCTACTTCGCCTTGTGAAAGTTTGAAATCCAATAACCAGGAGGCCAAGAAGAAGAAAAAGAAGACGAAGAAGAAGTCAAATAAGCGAGAGGCCAACTGTGTAGCTATTACTCCAAATTCACCCCTCGTTTAAAAACCTTCTAATCCTCCACAGAAGGTCATATTCCCTTGCAAGCTCTGTAAGTGTGACCATCTCCTTCGAGACTGTCCTAGCATTTCTAGAGTCTTAGAGGTATGGTCTCAAGAACTGAACCAACCATCCCCATCGACCACTAAAGATCATGTTGATGCCATGCCTTTAGCTAATGATGGTAAGAAGAAGGGAAAGATAAATTCCCTTGTAGGTTATGTGAAGGAGAGCATCTTCTTCACCTTTGTCCTCTTATGGATAAAGCTTCCAAAGTTTTGGAAAACCTCACAACTCCTCAACCCCAACTTTTTGTTGGTTATCAGAGGCTTTCTTCTAACCCTCTCCTAGTTGGTAAAGAGATTGACTTGGATTCATATCTTGCCCTTCCTGCTCTTCTTGAGCGTGACTATTTTTTGTCTATTCCCGACCAACCATTGGTCGAAAAGAGTGTCAACTTGGCTCTGCCTTCAGTTGTTCACTCTGTTCCCAAGAGAGTAGTGATCATACTGCTCATGTTCTTCTCGTATCCTTAGATTCTCATGAATCAAAGAGTGACTCTCCCATCCCAGTAGTTTAGGAGTGTCCTTCTCCCATTCCTGTACAACATGGGGGTAATCATATGATACCCCCACCAAGTAGTTTTATCATCTCTTTTGATTGGGGTCCATTGACTACTTTCCGCCTCCCATCTTATGTGCCTTTCCATATCACAGTACAAACCTATAATATGGTAGTACATGACACTATATTAGATGAAGGTGTGTCTGTTAGCATCATGTCTTCTAGTCGTTGGGAAGCTTTGGGTTCCCCGCATCCTGTGCCTATCACTTAGAATCTATTGGATTTCAATAGAGGATCTAGTCAACCCTTGGGGGTCCTTCTAAAGTTCCCTATTACTTTGGGAGGAAAGACAGTCTATATAGACCTGATGGTAGTACAAGGTCCCTTAGATTTCAATCTTATCCTTGGACGCGACTATGTTTGTGTCATGGGAGCTCTTGTTTCTTCGCTTTTCTGTGTGGTTTGTTTTTGGCACAAAGGGAGAATGTTTTACTATTGATCAATTGTCGTTCATTGGTCACAAAGCGCCTCCTTTGCAACCATCATCCCCTATCGGTTCTTGTTTGAAAATAGTACCTTCCCTGCCACAAGTCAATTATGTGGCTACCCGTTCTGTCTTAGCATCTGCTGATGATCACATAGATGGTATTGTACATTGTGTACTGGGGGCATTGGAACCCGATCTGTCTTTGGTACCAAATGACATGTATTCCTCCCAGAGTGTGGTTCTTCTTTCTAGTGAAGACCTCTTGGGAGCCATGTTCTCTTATAGGTCGTGAAACAAGGAGTCATGAGGATAGTTCCTAGTCTTGTGTCAACCTTGTTAAAAAATGAAAAAAAGGGTGTGAGCATATTTCTTTGTCTTGTGTCAAGATCGTTAAAAAATGAAACAAGGGTCCTGAGGATAGTTCTTTTACTGTGTCAACCTTGTTAATTAATGAAACAACTCCCTTTTCCAAATCGATTCTTTGGTTAAGATTTCGTAAAATCCTAGCAGAGTCTTTCCTAGATCTCGAAAGAAAACCTTCATTCCATTCACCTAGTTGAATGAACTGAAGCTTGGGGGGCATGTACCTCGAATTGAGTCATTATTCTGTGGGCATGCAAACATATCGCAAGCATAGTTTTTCATTTCAAGCTTGTGTAAACATGAAACCAAATCCAAGCAGAGTTCTCCATGGTTCAAGCTTGTGTAAAAATGAACCCATGCCCAATTTACATCTCTTGGTTTCCATTTTTATCAGCTAATTTATGCCAGATGATCCTTGGTTGTTTCAAGTGTACTAAAATGGATTTTCATACAGGGCTTCCGTGATCTCATTGTCCATGAAGTCATCATCTTCATAAACTTTCTCAAGATTTTCAATAAAACTATAAACATGTTTACAACAGTTCTGAACTAATATTAAGGATGGACAAGATTATTTATACCTTTCAAAGAACATGTTATGAAAATCATTTAAACAGTAAATACTAGCAGGCGACAAACTTTCATACCAAGATCGGGCTTCAGCTTCCAGAGTGGCCATGAATATCTTCATCAAGCAGTCTTCAGGAAAATCAAACTTCAACTTGCAAGTATGCATGTGAAATCTAACCAGATGTAAAGCAACATCATTCATATCATCATCTTTAAACATAGGCAAATTCCTTTGCCAATCTACCTTAGGAATTTTATTTTGGAAACCTGGAATGTGATATCAACTCATGGGAGCATACCTTTGAGCCAATGAATCCATTTTGATAACAATGAATTCACCAAGAAATTCTTCAGGCTACTGGTTCTTAAAGAGTGGACTTGCCATAAAAATTCTAAACCTTTGGATTTTCCGACATTGGAGTCGCCAGGTGAATTGTTTCAACCTTCGCATGCATCTGGCTATTGTTCACCATCAACAATCAGATTTGAACTTTGATGATCTTTCCCAGGGAATACGAAACCTTTTTCTTGTATCCCCAATATGGTCGCCACTATGTTAGCACCTGGATTGAACCTCAGGCTGAAGGAAGGCAAGTGCCAGGGTAACCACAAACCATGCTTAGCCAAGTAGCTAGCCCTACTAGGCCAAGAGAGGGCTCTCTCCATGAGGATCTTAGCCAAGATGACTGGATCAAGAAAATGATACTAGGCTAGGTATTGTATCACAAGGTTTGATTTTATTTGAAGGGGTTATGCTGGTTCAGGAGCAGCAGGATAGTTTGGGCAAGGAAACTAGGTCAAAATTGCAGGGTGTTCAATGGGGCAAGGTAGGTATGAAGCTTAGCCCTCTAAGGTTTGATGGTGAGGTGATTTAAGACTGGTGAGAAGCTAGGAAGAGCATGTGATTACCATGGATCCTTCCTAGACTGTAGAAAACATATAATGGTGAATATTTCCCCAAAGCAGAGCAATGATGTTATGAATTCTACCTATCAACTTGAAAACATTCACTTAGAAGCAATGAAATGATTAATGAAGTACACAAAACATTCTAACATATGATCACAAGAGAAGAAACTGAACTAAACTTCATACCACATGGATCCCAAAGAAATAGCTGCAATTTTTATTAATCTTCTACTAAACTGCTACAAAATGATGTACAATCAAGGCATAAGCATCCAGCTGAGTCCAACCCTTTACAATGAGAAAGAAGAAGAATATATAGGCATTGTTTCAACCTCCTCCCATCCTCAGGGGTCAAATCCATAAGATGAGGAGCTAATCTAACCAACACTGAACAAGAAACTAGAATTTAGGCATCCTAACAACTTTCCTCTAAAAGTGAGAAAATTGATTCATTTGTGCTCAAATTGACTTTTAATCTAATGAATCTACCCTCTACTAATAATTGTCCATCATATTTACAAGCCAAGTCATCATTTACATCATTAAAACATCCTCCATGTGAGAAAATCCATGAACACAGTCAAAACACAGAAAAATGGCCATCTTGTGCAAAATTTGTCCTACGCGCAACGCCACTGGCCCAACATGCAGAGCCACTTTCAAGTCCCTTTTGGAGGCCTTCCTGGCATCCAAATTGAGCTCATGATAGCTAATTGGAAATATCTTCAAGTGTACTTTCCAAAACACCTGGAATTTCATCATTTGAAGTTCATTTGACCCCTCAAAAGTTGATTCTCCCAAGATTGCTTTTGCGTGTCCAAAAAGTGGCAGGGTGGCCATTTTTCTATGTTTTGACTGTGTTCATGGATTTTCTCTCATGGAGGATGTTTTACTGATGTAAATGATGACTTGGCTTGTAAATATGATGGATAATTATTAGTAGAGGGTATATTCATTAGATTAAAAGTCAATTTGAGCACAAATGAATTAGTTTTCTCACTTTTAGAGGCAAGTTGTTAGCATGCCTAAATTCCAGTTTCTTGTTCGGTGTTGGTTATATTGGCTCCTCATCTTAGGGATTCGACCATGAGGATGGGAGGAGGTTGAAACAATGCCTATATCTTCTTCTTCTTTCTCAATGTAAAGTATTGGACTCAGCGGGATGCTTATGCCTTGATTGTACATCATTTTGTAGCAGTTTAGCAGGAGATTAATAAAAATTGCAGCTATTTCTTTGGGATCCATGTGGTATGAAATTTAGTTCAGTTTCTTCTCTTATTATCATATGTTAGAATGTTTTGTGTACTTCATTAATCATTCCATTGCTTCTAAGTGAATGTTTTCAAGTTGATAGGAAAAATTCATAACATCACTGCTCTGTGTTGGGGAAATATTCACAATTATATGTTTTCTACAATCTAGGAAGGATCCATGGTAATAACATGCTCTTCCTAGCTTCTCGCCAGTCTTAAAACACCTCACCCATAAAGCCCTAGAGTGCTAAACCTTATGCCTACCTTGCCCCATTGAACACCCTGAAATTTTGACCTAGTTTCCTTGCCCAAATTGTCCAACTCCTCCTGATCCAGCAATACCCCTTCAAATCAAATCAAACCTTGTCATACCATACCTATCCTAATATCCTTTTCCTGATCCAGTGATCTTGGCTGAGATCCTGGCCTAGTAGGGCTAGATACTTGGCTAAGCATGGTTTGTGGTTACCCTAGCATTGCCTTCCTTCAGCCTGAGGTTCAATCCAAGTGATAACACATGCTAGGAACAAATAAAGGGCATTATCTTAACATTTACCTTATAGATCTGGTAATTATGTTGTGATCATGATTAGGTTGATCTCTCTATATATATACATGTATGAATGTATGTATGTCATGTCTGATAGGGTCATCATGGATCATGATTGTTTTTATGCTAATGTTGATATGTATATGTATGTATGTATGTATGTATGTTATTTTCTAACAAGTTCATTAGGAATCATTCTTGTGGAGGAATGATTGCTTAAGAAGGTGAATGACATGAAGAGGTTCTTGGTTTATGAGGAATTAAGTGGGAAGAGTAGTCCTAACAAATCTACGAGGTTAGTATCATGTGGTTATGAGTTGATATTATGTGATTATATTATGTATATGTTTTGGATAGGCTATACCGAGGGATACATTAGTGAAATGAAAGTAATGTGGTCTGCGTCATGCTATGACAAGCATGGATAAGACACTGGAAGCAAGGTTTCATGGTAGAGACAGTGTGGTTTTGGATGTGTTGTACTACCATTATGCATATGTTGTATATGTTGTACATGTTGCATTTGTGTTGTCGTTCACATGCGGTATTGTGTATACATAGTGTGTGTGCATGTTGTTTATGCACTGTTATGTATAGGGTGGTACATATAGTGTTGTGGGAATATTGCATATGTAGTGTTCGGTATAGATGGTGATATGTACATGTTGGATATGTTGGCATTATGATGAATGTGTTGTACTTGATGGCAACCACTTGTAGCAGAACAAATCACTTGTACATGGTAACTAGATGAATCTACAAAAGAGATATCAGATGTGAAAGAATGCATGACAATAGTATTTATAGATGTGATGAAACGCAGGGCAGCTTCAAGGAATCAGTTCAGAAGGAAACTCTCTCAGATGACAGATCACAGTTCAGGATCACATAATGAAGGAAAAAGAGGTATACGCAGGTTCCCCTTGACCAAACCACATATGCACGCGGGATTGCAGACCAAAAGGTACATATGCATATAAACGCACTTTCACGCAAGGAAAAGCACATACATGTTGGAAAACATGGTATTGGTCTGAGGTATTGACCCTAGGTATTGGGTCCAAGGTATTGGTCCTACGTGGTTTTGGACCATGGTATTGAGTAAGACCTAAGACTATAAAAGGAGGAGAAGATCATTAGGAAAAGGCACTCAGCAAGTCTCGAATATCTGATGAAGTGTGAGATCCAATATGCAGGTCATGGGTTTATGATGCTTTGCTTGATCTGAGCCAAGGAGGAATCTCAACAGTTGATGGAGGACAAGGTCTGATGATGGATCAGGATCTTATGGCTTGGAATGAACCATCTCTATATGGTTTGATCACGCTTACTCTAGATATGTATACTGACACATGTAATGTTCTGTAAATATTATGATCTAGGTATAACTGAAGTCTGGAATAGCTGCAAAATTATGAATGAATACTTACAGATGTATACACTGGTTGACTTTGATAAAAGCATGTATACATGCATGTTAGATATATCTAAGTAGCATATACCATATGAACTATGATATTTGAAGTTATAGGTGGTTCTGGTTGTTGATGCAAAGTTCTAAGTTCTAGTGGTATCAGTATTCTGCATATTCAGATTGGTTGATTGTGATTAGCTTCAGAATTGATGGATGAGTTCTAATAATGTATCAGGATCATAATGACTTATCTTTATGTGATCTGATGGACTAGATCTGGTTTCTAACACACATATTATCCTTGTATATGTAATGATCTGGGTATGTCTGAAGTCAGGAAGTGTAGCGAAGTTATAAGTAAGTATTTGGTGACATATACGCTGGTTTGCTTTGGTGAAGTTGCGTATACACGCTGGTTCGGCTCTTCCAAGTAGCGTATGCACTCTGATGCATGATTTTTTATGATACAGTTGGCTCTGAATATTGTTGCAGAGTTCTGTGTTCTTCTCTGTGTTCTGGTAACTATGTTTTTATTGACAGGATTTTAGTGATTCAGTGTTGGGTGATTCAGAGATTGATGATGCAAGTGGTGATTGATTTTGTGCTTCAATGTTATTGATGGGTCCAATATCAAAATTGGATGAAACGTGGCCTTCAGATTATGATGTTGTGTTCCAAGAGTCTCCAGTCTGAAAATTTATGAAACGTGGTACGTGGAGGAAGAAAGAAGGTCGTAGCCTTCTGTAGGTCATCACCTATGTACTAGTATATTGGCTAGTACAAGAGCTAGGGGGTTGTAGCTCCTTTCCAATAGAAATTGGAGAATGAAAGAAGGTTGTAGCCTTCTGCAGGTAGAAGCCTGCGTACTGGTATGAGTTTGCACCAATACATTGTTGTAAATAGATTTTCTTATTACTAAAAGAAGACAGAGATGATAGCATCAGGTGGTTTTTACCCACATTGGGTTTCAACCTTACATCTTGGTTTTCATGTGTGATTCTTATGTGTGATGGTTCTTTCTATTATTAACTGCACATGGTTACTGTTTAATGTTTAATAAAGTATTGATACTCAGATTAAAGATCACATATGATGAATTAACAGAATCATTAGTTTGCTGGATATACGCTTGTTTCCTTAATCACAGTTGTGTACACACGCGGGTTGCCTTCATTGAATTAGTGTATATGAAATTGAGAAAGAAAAAAAGGATTATTGACTTGACTAATACTGATTCACCCCCCCCTCTTAGTATTATTTCCAACAATTGGTATCAGAGCAGGTCCTTTGGTAGAAGCTTGATCGCTTGAAGGAGATCTGTAGAACAATGGGAAAGAAGCTAAAGAAGAAAGCACCTCAGCAGAAGAAGACATCTCAGAGGAACTATGACAGTGGTAGAATTGATTGGGGAATATGTGGAAGCAGCACTTCAGATTCAGAATCATCTCAGAATGAAGATGAACAAGAAAAATAACTATCAGGTATGAATTTGTTATCCTCTGGTGATACATTTCTCCATCCATTTGAAGATGATGAAAGTGATAGTGAAACAAATGAATTTTCTCTTATGGTGAGAAAGAAAGATATCAAATAGAGGCAGAATTTGAAAGGCTTACAGACAAAATTAGAGATCAACAAGATCTATTGGACAAAAGGGAATGTGCCTCCAAAGAAGAAGCTACCAAACTAAAAGCTCAACTAGAGGAAGGAAGCAATTCAAGGAAAAGGAAGATCAATGTCAGAAGCTACAGGATGAAGTGACATCATTAAGAAATGAAGTAAATGAAAGAAGCACAACAATAAAGAAACTCAGAGATAGATCCAATTACTATGAAAGTCTTGAAGCTAAGATCCTCTCGCTAAAAGAAGATCTTGAAGAATCAAATAAGAAGAATAAAGAACTACTCCAAGCTCTTGAAAAACAAGAAAAGTAAGTTCTTGAATTAAGACATCAGTTGGAAGAAGGAAGAAAAACTAAAGGAATCATGAAGAAGTGGTATCTTGAAAAGGAAGAGCAACATCAAGTTGAGGTAAATATTCTAAAAGATAAATTAGAAGAAAAGGATAAGCTCTTATAATTTCAAGATAGTACTAAGATCTTGGATGATATTATTAGTAGTCAAAGGTCTCTTGCTATCAAAACTGGTCTTGGTTTTCATGAATTTGTTGAAGGATAATCTAGTTCCCAAAGAAAGACAAGGAACTCTAATGAAAAATCTGAAATGCTTAACAAGGAGAAGAGAGGTCAATCCCATCAACAACCAAGGAAAGAAATTCTTCAAAGAAAATCTTTTACTCCTAACTATGGAAGTGATAGTCGGTTATTTCCTCAAATGAATAATGTTGAATATTATGAATGTCATAATATTGGACATGTTATAGCCAGATGCAGAAGTAGAATGGTTCAAGACCATCAAACAGACAGATCATCACATTCCAGGTACTTTAAGGGATATTGTTTTTCTTGCAATATGTTTGGTCACAAAGCCATTGACTGCTATAGAAGGAATATGAAACATATGAGATGTTATGCATGTAAAAAGTTTGGACATATAGCAAAGGAATGTAGGAACAAAGTATGGGCACCATACCAAAAGGAGAAAACATCATCACACTCGAAGATATGGAAGAAGAAGGAAGTACAGACAGAAAAATGTGGCATGGCACAATGTACAGACATAACAGACTCAGGGGGAGCTGAAAGTGTGATACTTCAATGTTATAACTCTCATACGCAAGTTTCATGAAGACAAATCATGTATATACGCGAGTTCAAAGCTGCACAGTCACGTATATGTGGTTTGAGAAAAATGCAGTAGGACAGACTCAGAAAAACTGATTTGATATGATTCAGACAATCATCAGTTATCCTTTCTATTGTGATGATAGATGACTAGAGTCTGTGGATGTTATTTAGAAGTTTTCTTTTATCTTCACAAGTTGTTGATAACTTGATGTATATCTGATTGATGATGATGCCTTTATACTTCTTACTAATATATGCAATGATCAGATCTGACAGTGAACAGGTGGAACAGGTTTAGGGGCAGAACATGCTATGCTTCTAATAAAGCATTGTTGGCATTATGTTTATAAGTCTTTAGTACCTAATCAATGATGATGATGCTTATATGGCTAAATGATACATTGTGGTATGATATGGTTATGAGTTTCCCATGACAAAATCTCATATGATTCTTGGGGTCACATAGTTGGTGTTCAGATCAGATTTGTGGATGATTCTCTAATGATGCATATATGTTGCTTACATGGTGATCTTCATAAGGATAAGGAGAATTACGAAGCTTGAATACACAACTGATGATGAGTCACTCATATGCTCTTGTCGTCATGCCTTCAAAGATGCATAAATCTCATATAATACAATTATGATGCAGGATTCCTATAGTTCTTGGCTCTCACATGGTTGAGGATTGTTGATGTTGATAATATCAAGAAGTCTTGACAAAAGATCTTGAGCTCAAAGTTTGCTAGATACATAGTGTTATATAAAGTATGCTGGATACATGGATGATTACTCAAAGTTGCATTGATGATTACTCAAAGTTGCATTGTTGGTTGGCTAAGATAATGGAGTTATTGCAGGTCACGTGAAGACATAGCTATTTGAAGACATGATGATGATGAGTTCTTACCTATTTGAATGATGCTTATCATATGTGAGATGTTCCCGAGTGATGATACATGGATGGTATAAAAGATCATGTAGATATTGATGATGATGTGATGACTATGGTGTTTTTCACATATGATATAATGTGAATAATTTTGTATGACATATGTAGAATTGATTCATGGAAGGTTATGATAATGCTCAAGATCAAGAGGATGAGTTGATATCTATATGCAGACATACCTTGTCACAGGTTGATGATATCTACACTAATGGACATATACAGGTTGCTGGTTTGGATGTTGTTGACAGATGCTTATGGAGCAGATCATACATTGTGTATGATAGTTGCTGATGACTATCATGGTCTTGTTTAGATCTTTGGTCTCTATTATAAATGTCATGTATATCATTCGATGTAAAGGTCATATCAATATCCATGATGTAATATTTTGTCTCTGTCTATTGTAGTATTTTGATGAATCCCTCTTGGTCATATGATGTAATTTGTACCCCCACTATGCATGGGAAGCATGATGTAATATTTTAGTCATGTATAAACAATTTGTATTTGGTATATCCCCACTTGGTTGGCTGGATGAGTCAATTTTATCCCCACTTGGTTGGGAGAATGAATGAATGTATGAGTCATTGGTGATAGGAAGGTCAAACTCACATAGTTGAGTTATAAAGTCATGTTATTTTTATTGAAAATATTTGCAGACTCTGCATGTGCTCAGGGGGAGCATGGATGATACAGTACATCTCAGCATGAACAAATGGGGAGTTCAATCAAAGAATTCAGCATGTGACTAGGGGGAGCATGATTAATATTCAGCTATTCCGATATGAAAGTCTTCTGCTCTTAGGGGAAGAAGATCTCGGTCCGCCCTTTGCCCTTGATGTCAAAGGGGGAGAATGACTTGGTGTTGTTGGTGTTGTTGTTGCCATCAAGTCCAAAGGGGGAGATTGTTGGCATTATGATGAATGTGTTGTACTTGATGGCAACCCACCTATAGCAGAACAACTCACTTGTACATGGTAACTAGATGAATCTACAAAAGAGATATCAGATGTGACAGAATGCATGACAGTAGTATTTATAGATGTAATGAAATACAGGGCAACTTCAAGGAATCAGTTCAGAAGGCAACTCTTTCAGATGACAGATCACAGTTTAGGATCACAGAATGAAGGAAAAAGAGGTATACACAGCTTCCCCTTGACCAAACCACATATACACGCGGGATTAAAAACCAAAAGGCGTGTATGCGTATACACGCACTTTCACGCAAGGAAAAGCATGTACATGTTGGAAAACTTGGTATTGGTCCATGGTATTTGGTCCGAGGTATTGACCCCAGGTATTGGGTCCAAGGTATTGGTCCTACGTGGTTTTGGACCATGGTATTGAGTAAGGCCTAAGACTATAAAAGGAGGAGAAGATCATTAGGCAAAGGCACTCAGTAAGTCTTGAATATCTGATGAAGTGTGAGATCCAGTATGTAGGTTATGGGTTTATGATGCTTTTCTTGATCTGAGCCAAGGAGGAATCTCAGCAGTTGATGGAGGACAAGGTCTAATGATGGATCGGGATCTTATGGCTTGGAATGAATCATCTCTATATGGTTTGATCATGCTTATTCTAGATCTGTATACTGACACATGTAATGTTCTATAAATATTATGATCTGGGTATAACTGAAGTCTGGAATAGCTGCAAAATTATGAATGAATACTTACAGATGTATACGCTGGTTGACTTTGATAAAAGTGTGTATACATGCAGGTTAGATACATCTAAGTAGCGTATACCATATGAACTATGATATTTGAAGTTATAGGTGGTTCTAGTTGTTGATGCAAAGTTCTAAGTTCTGGTGGTATCAATATTCTACATATTCAAATTGGTTGATTGTGATTAGCTTCAGAATTGATGGATGAGATCTAATAATGGACCAGGATCATAATGACTTATCTTTATGTGATTTGATGGACTAGATCTAGTTGCTAACACATGTATTATCCTTGTATATGTAATGATATAGGTATGTCTAAAGTCAGGAAGTGCAGTGAAGTTATAAGTAAGTATTTGATGACATATACGCTGGTTCGCTTTGGTGAAGTTGCGTATACACGCTGGTTTGGCTCTTCCAAGTAGCATATGCACTCTGATGCATGATTTTTGATGATACAGTTGGCTCTGAATATTGTTGCAGAGTTCTGTGTCCTGCTCTATGCTCTGGTAACTATGTTTTTGTTGATAGGATTTTAGTGACTCAGTGTTGGGTGATTCAGAGATTGATGATGCAAGTGATGATTGATTTTGTGCTTCAATGTTATTGATGGGTCCAGTATCAAAATTGGATGAAATGTGGCCTTCATATTATGGTGTTGTGTTCCAAGAGTATCCAATCTAAAAATTTATGAAACATGGTACCTAGAGGAAGAAAGAAGGTCATAGCCTTCTGTAGGTTAGCACCTACATACTAGTATATCATCTAGTACAAGAGCTAGGGGGTTGTAGCTCCTTTCCAGTAGAAACTAGAGAATGAAAGAAGGTTGTAGCCTTCTACAAGTATAAGCCTACGTACTAGTATGAGTCTGCACCAGTACATTATTGTAAACATATTTTATTATTATTAAAAGAAGACAGAGACGACAGTAGCAGGTGGTTTTTACCCACATTGGGTTTCCACCTTACATCTTAGTGTTCATGTGTGATGCTTATGTGTGATGGTTCTTTCTGTTATTAACTGCACATGGTTACTATTTAATGTTTAATAAAGTACTGATACTCAGATTAAAGATCACATATGATGAATTAACAAAATCATTAGTTTGTTGGATATACGCTTGTTTCCTTAATCATAATTGCGTACACATGCGGGTTGCCTTCATTGAAGTAGCGTATATGAAATTGAGTAAGAAAAAAAAATATTATTGACTTGACTAATACTGATTCACCCCCCCTCTGAGTATTATTTCCAACATGATATGTGGTGTTGTGTACATATTATACTGTGCACATGATGGATATGCGGTGTTTTGTGCATATGGTGTTGTGCGCATGTTGGATATGTTTTGTTGTGTACATATCTTGCTATGTACATGTTTTATATGCAGTGCTATGTATATATGGTGTTGTGTGCATGTTGTTCATGTGGTGATATGTATATATGGTTTTGTGTGCATGATTGTGCATGTGGTGTTGTGTGCATGTGGTGTCATGTACACGTTGTACATGAGGTTTTGTGTGTAGGTGGTGCTGTGTAGATGTCATGCATGTGGCACTGTGTACATGTGGTGCTATGTACATATGGTATTGTATACACGTTTTATAGGTGGTGCAGTGTACATGTGGCATTGTGTACACATTGTGTAGGTGGTGTCGTGTACATGTGATGTTGTGCACACTTTGTGCGGGTGGTGTTGTGTATAAGTGGTATTGTGTACAAGTGGTATTGTGTACAATTGGTATTGTGTGTACATGTTATACATATGGTACTGATGTACATGCAATAGTGTGTGCATGTTGTACATGCTGTGTTGCAGGCATGCTGTACTATGTATTTGCATTGTGTAGTCGTGGTATCGTGACATGTGTATTCATTATATTGTACTATGTGTACATATATGTGTTGTGTCGTACACCAGGTGTAAGTGTATGTATGTATTGTGTTTTGTTGTACACTGGGTGGAAGTGTATGTGTTGTATGCTAGGTGTAGGTGCATGTATTGTGTGGTGTTGTATGTCATGTGTGGTTTTATGTGTGTGATGCACACTATGTGTATGTGCACATGGTTGAGGAGAAGGCATTGGGTGTTTTTTAGGTGTGTCAACTAATCTGGTATGCGTACGGAATAAGGACAAAGGTAGAAGCTAAGGATTCGTTAAAGGATAAGTATCAATATTTTATTTTGGTTTTATTATGCATGTGATTTATGATTTTGATCTATGATGTTTATTATTTGAGCTAACCTGATGTGATATGTTTATACATGATGATCTGGTCAAGGATGCTAGTTTGACTTGTTGTAACAGGAAGAGAACAAAATTGCAAGTCTACCTTATTAACAGGCCATCAATGAGGTATGATTTGAATTTATTCAATTTATTGAATCTAATGACATAAATTATGTGCTTGGTACATGAAAGCATGAAATGCCCAGCTGGGTGGTGAAAACTAATGAAAAGAATTAGCAGCAGCAGTGAAAGGAATTGGAATAGGGAGAAATATGTTGGTAAATCATTTAAGAGCAGGGACATTGTGGGACACTAGTACCCAATAGTCTCCATTGATTTCCATGAGCATTCTATGAACAATATGATGGTTTGAGGTAAGGATATGCCTTGGTTTCTAGACCTTCCTATGTGAGGAAACCTTGCTGAGGGATGGAATGCCTCGGATGGGTGTGCGAACAGAACTTGGAAGGTGTGTGACTGCACGGAAGGGGTTGACTGGATCACCCGAGGGACTTTGTAGAAGAGAAGGGAAGGTCGACGGATTGATTTTGTTTGGTCATTAGCATTGCTAAAGGGAATGAGATGCACATTGGGAGTGTTCCTAGAACAATAAGCTTGTAACTGTTCACTAAGAGGGAAAGTGGTGTAGGATTGTACCATTGGACATTAGATGCAAGTTTGAATTTGACAAGTCAATTATGGACTTCTTGGGAAGGAGGTGAATCTTGGTACTACTTTTGATGGTGGAGGTACGAGCCTTTGTATTCCCTTGTTGATTAATACATGCATCATATCCTTTTATTTGTTGGTTGAGAAAATGTGTATATGTGTATATTATTGTAAATATTGTATCGAGTTCGTTTATAAAACTCCACAGACATTATGGTTATTTGTTGGTTGAAGCAAATGTGCTTAAGTATATGTGTTTTTTATTGTAAATACCATAATGTGCTATGTTAGAAAGCTCCAATAAACAATATTATTGTCATGTTTTAGTAATAATCATTGTAAATACTGCAACGACATGTGTTATAAAGATCCATGGGCAGTATGTTTTCTTTTCAACAATATTGTTGGTTATAAGTGTCATTGAACATGGAGGATGGTGTTTGTTAGCTTGTTGGGGCCTGACCTAGGTTCAAAGGTGATTTGGCCAAACAAATCTCAGTACTACTAGCCCTTTTGGCAACAGTCCGTGGAGCACAGACTGAGGTCTCACCCGAAGTAGTATGAGAGGTTGCTAGAACCAGGTTTCCACACCCTAGATATGTCTGATGAGTTCAAGTGGTCCACAGTTCGATCCTGAACACATGTCACTACGCGCACTTATCCATTCCTCACAGCCTGAGGTGTTGCCCTTGTGAAACCCTACTCGGGGATCGAACAATGTTATTACCCAAGTCCTTACTAGTTATCCAATATTTTTTTACTAACTTAGCTTATTTGTATTCTTTCAGTTATACTTAACAATATTCAAATTCATACAAGTGCGTGCAGTAAAGAAACAGTGTATTCGCGAATGATATCAAACATATAATAACTCAGAACAGATACATAGAATTGGTAACAAAACCTTTCTTTATTAATTTCTTCCCCAACCCCGCGCACTCAGCTATGGACAACTAGGCCTCTGTGCACTCAGCTACAGAGCCTTCTCCTACTCTACGACCCAAGACACACTTAGACGCTTGCTCTATGCTTCTACTTTTCTATCTCATACTTCCTCTAACTAACTCTCTTTTACACTTAGAGCCTCACTCTATTTATACACTCCCATGGTCCACAGACCATGGGTAGGCCGACATTACATTAAAAATGAGGGCAGATAACCCTATGACTCGAACATACTTCCGCACCCGCAATTCACAGAGCTTTACAACAATATCAACTCAAAATTTGGGCTTTGAGCCCCAAAACATGTTGTGGGGGGATTCCATGCCCAATAGGCCCCCAACACAAACATCGTGACTCGCCCTTGAGTCACTCTGTCGGCGCAACGATCTTGGTGCGAAGTCCCTCCAACTGTTCTCGAATGGTACTGATGTCTGCAGCGCACTAAACTACTTCTTGTTGAACCTGCTGCATCCTTTGTTCTGATACCTCTATGTTCAACATGCTTCCCTGCATATGCATGTGCATCCCTTATATGTGCGCGACCTTTCCTTCAATATTCACCGTGATCGTGAATGCCTCGTCAATCCATGGCTAAACACGCACTTTGATAACTTCCTCTTTGTGTTGTGCAGCGTCCACTTGCTCCTTTAGTGCCTTAGCTTGCTACATCCTCACAAGCCGTTGAGTGAGGATGACTATCTACACAGTTCCTCGAACAATGTCATATTGCTACTGGAGTTCTTGCACCTTTGTCTCCAAGCACTGGATGTTGGGGTCCTCCTGCAAAGTCGTGAGGACCTCAAGTGCTTGTTCCAACATGCCGGTACAGTCTCACACTGCACCCCCAATTTCTTCCAACCCTACTGCGATAGCACTAGTACATTGTTCTCTGACTTCTGAGGGAGTGGAAGGCTGCACCTTCAACCGTAGCTCGGTGATCTGAAGATTTAGCTCCAACTGAACCTTTGTCGTTTCTTCCCTGGCCTCACGGACTCTGGTTGCCAATCGGTGGATCCGCACCTCTACTGGTAGATCTATTGGGATGGCTAGCTTTGGGACGCGTCGGCAAGCATCATCTACCATCTGCTCCAAGTGTTGATTTTGTGACACTAATTCGTCGCGCTGCAAGGTGAGTTGTTCCATGTTTATCTTCTGTTCGCTAAGAACTTGGAGGGCGCGACTCTCCCTGGCCTATAGCTCTGTCGTTATCCCATCCTGTAGCAGATATAGTGTCTCTGGAAAAAGGGCAGCCAAATTTAGGCCAAGGCTTTTCAACATGTTGACCGAAAATCTATCAGTCACATTCGCTGCGACTAGGGCCCCTTCTAGAAATATTATCGTGTTCTCCATTCATGTGTGCTACATATGTTCTTCTGTCAAGGATCCTACTGCGCGGTGGGTAGAAAGGGTACCCACCTGAGGGGACCATACCTGTAGCTCTTGCAACTATGCCCTGATAGCCCCCAACATAGTCTCGTGCTCCTACATAAAATCCTGAAGCGCTTCATTTGTGACATCGTGAATTGTCTCACCAATGTCATGGAGATCACCTTCAGTTAAGGTGATCGAGTCAATGGCCAACTTCAAGGCCTTGACCTTCTTCCTTGGTCCTGCTCGCTCTGTGATGTGTGGTCGTTTCAATTGGGTGGACGCGGCCCCTGGGTCCACGCTCCCTTCTACTGTTTCTATTTCCTCTACCTCCTGCCCTTACGAGGACATTGATTGGCCCTCATCTGCATTCGTGGTTGCTGCATCTGTTGCCTGTGCTACTGCTGCTGCTTTTGCAGCCTTTTTCCACTCCGTGACTTTCTGTGTCACTTCCCACGCTGCCTTTTCCTTAGCTGCTACTCTTTCCTACTACCTTTTTTTGGCCAATTGGGTGATGCCCAGCTTGGCATCATCCTTTTTCTTCTATGCTGCTACCTTCTCTAGTTCTGCCAGATCTACGGCGCACCATTCCAGATGCCATGTCTTGAAGATAGTGAAGATGGCATCGTTGGTGGCTATGAACGCGAGATTCGTCCACTGCTTCATTGTATCCTTGCGTGCCATGATGTAGACATTATGCATGTCGGCTTTAAACTCTACAAAACTCTACAGACTATTGTACATCGTAGGTGACAGGTACGACCTCCGATTGATCCACATCTGGATGCTCATCTCCATGAGCACCCCAAAAATTTTGGTGTGACGAATCTGCTTTGCGTCCTTTGTGGCCCAGAGCGAAGCATACTTTGTGGCCTCTGGTAAGTCTCTGTCAATGTTGGGGAATTAACTGTCCTTTGGTAGTTCCCCCACTACGAGCATTATGGATAACAAAAACCATGCGTAGTGGAAGGTTTTACCCTGCTCCTGGGCTTCGCGACAGTTCTTCAAAAATTCCTCGCAGAGGAATTTAGACCAGTTGAACTGAACCCCCTTCGCACACTGCTTGGTCAGTGTGACCACTGGTGCCAGTACCTCATCGGCTCAAAACTTCCTCATAACTTTGCTAACTAGGAGTTGGGTTGCTACACGTATCCCTTTGTCCTTGTTGTTGGAGATGGCGTAGCCCCTCTTCTTCTTCTTTAGCTTGTATTTTACCTTCATGGCTCCCGCAAGAGCCAAATCATTGCCCTTTCCTTCAGTTATGGTCGCGGGGTCCTTTCCTTTATAGGGGAGCCGAGAAACACGGTGAATGAGGTCTACCGTGATGGGACTAGGCTCCTCTAGCCATATATACCCATCATGTACTAGGCAGAGTAGTTGCCTGATGACGAAAATAGTGATGGGCGTGTTGTGGAAATGCGGTATCCATAGTAAGTGCAGCAACCTGGCCTTTTCCACACCGCGCAACCATTTCCGTGGCTCCAACGTTATTACCATCCCCTCAGTGTTCTGCTTCATTAGGTTCCCGGTCTCTAGGTGTGGGAACTTCTCGTGGTTAGCAAGGTCCCAGTCTTCAAATTTCATGGTTGGTACGTAGCCTAGGTGCGTGCCCTCAAACACAATGCCATCTGGCAGGAGCGGAGTCTGGAGTGAACTCTTCATTTCGTCCAGGTCCTTCAACACTTTGGTTTTCCCTTTCCGTGAGGGGACATACGTGGGCAGTTTTGTTGTAGAGCATATAGGTTGAATTTCCTCCATATCTTCGTCTTCTTCCACTATGATGATAAGGGCCTATAACTCTTCTCTTCCTCATCTATGTCAACCGTGACAACTTTTCCTTTATCAGCCATTGATAGCTTACTGCATAGTGGGTTCCTCGAGGACACTCGTACGTGGGTCATTGCTTATTTATCTTTCTTGGGCCTCGACGTTCGCGGTGATTTGGGGATTTATATCACAACCCAAATGCCTTTTGGAACATCCTCCACCATTGGGGTCTGCGCGGCCTCACTGGTGGTTACCTCTTCAATCCCTAAACCATCCTTAGTGGCTGTCATCATAGCTAGGCTATATTTTGTCGCTTATGAACTTAGGGGCTCAATTATCACTTGGCTCTCAATCCTCAATGCTCTACTGAAGTGCTCAATTCTCAAATGGCCAAGTGTTGTTTGCTGCCCAACCCTTTGTGTTTTATAGCGCCTTTCGAATTTAAATTTGACCGTTCGCCCTAATTTTAGGCCATTAATGCTTTCTTGGTGGCATATTTTCCCAGATTTTGCCCATAAATCACGTCTTAAATTCCCTTCGCCCACTCCATTTGGCCTCAAATCGAGCATCCCATCATGAATAGTGACTCCAATGGTCACTTTTCGGCCAATCTGCGTGGTAGCACAGCCCTCCGTGTGTGATTGTGAACCCTGTGATGCTGTGCTTCTGCGCACATCCCCAATATCGCGTAGCTTTTGGGCATAATAGTTTATAGTCCCACACTTACTTTCAACTGCCTGGAGTGCTAAGAATATTCTTCCTATGTCTAGTCAGGTGTTCACACCACCCATGTGGGGCTTCATCCCGTCCTTCATCATGGTTCGCAGAGAATCCACACCTTCTATTGTTATGAACAGCATCGCGCACTTTTCTACTTGCAACACACTACCCTAGTCAATACGTTTGGTGATATGCGGTCCAAGCCAAGGCAACATACTAACCAGTTCACAACAATAGTCATCCAACTTGTCAACATGATTGTATGCACCTTGCCTTACCAGCCTCAGTTTTTCGACTAGAAATGCTTACTTTATTTCATCTTCCAGCTTCTTGACCTCCGTGTCCATCAAAGCACTTTTCTTCCTTAGCCATACCGAGTCTTTTTCAAGTTCACGAAGTCTAAGGTTTCCCCGTCGGATTTCTTCCTCAAGTCTTATGTGTTCTATTTCTTGCGGCTGTGTGATCCCTTTGTTCTGGGCTTCGCAGACTGTCATATCTACGGGTGCTGCTATGCACAAACTAGGCTTCATATGTTCCATAGGGATTACAACCACTGCTTCATACTTCAGCTTCAGAAGTGCTCGCACGGTCAGGGTTTTGCACATGGTCCTATAAGCCCATAGAACCGCTGGTACACGCAGGTCCCAGTCAGTGCGTCTCACATGGTGGACCGTGTTTAGCACTTCACACATCTTGTCAAAGGCTTCTCCGTGTATAATCTTTAGTGCACTTGGTCTTATCATACTTTGTCATTCGCGCCCTCATCGTGCCCACTCTAGTTTGTTGTTCCTGTTTCCTATTGCGAGGACAATGTGTGTTTGTACAGGTTGCATACCATACAATCGTACCCATCTGGAGAGGTGGGTGCGTAGGCTGTATCGTTCATCATATCTGGCTTGCCTCCACATCTGAGGCTTTCCAAACCATATAAGCATCATTCCTTTGTAGTCGTGCCAGTTCTCAAAACTCCTCTGATGCATACCCCACCATCTTGCGGGCGTAGCACGCAGTGCCCATTTCAGAGCATCAAAATGCTACTGTTCTGGCACCTCTCTTTCAAATTTGTTCAGGAATTCATCCATCGCTATCAACCCATCATACATAGGCAGATCCCTTACCTCTGTTGTCACGCAGCGCAGTGATCTTACCATCATGTTGCAATTGAGCGTGATTACCTCGTGTAACTGGTTCTGCCATTGTTTTATTTCTTTGTCCGAATCTGAAGTGCAGGATATTTCGTTCTCCCATGAAATCCTGTCATCCACTATAGGATTCACCTAGTCCTTCTCCCACATGGTTATCTTGTAGATATAGTCTAGATCATCCTCACTATCATCATCACGCACTGGTTCCGTGTAGCACGATCCTTCCGCAAGGTCCAAAGGTACCACTATGCGTAATGACTTTTTCTCGAAAATCATTTTCCACTTCTTGAGATTTATCACCCCATTCATATCAGTGGCCCAATCTATTCCCAGTAGTGCGGGATAGGTATTTCTTTCATTGACAATCTCTATTACTCCAAAATCTACAAGCACACTCGCACCTTCGATATCTACCATTATTCCTTGTAATCTTCCCATCAGTAGGAGATTCTATTGGTTGGCCATTCGCAATTGAATAGGAGACCATTGCAACGCAAGCCTACCCATGTGCTCCCATGTCTGCTTTGGCAGTACGTTCACGTCTGATCCTAAATCCAGAATCACTTGATCCATTTCATATTCCCCAATTTGTGCAGTCAATCTCATCTCCCTTATTGTTGCGTTGTGTGCTTCTCGAGCTTCCAGACTATGCGCGGTTCTCCTGACCCATCACACCTAGTGATGAGTTCCTACAGTCCCTTCATAGCCTTGCTATCATGCAGCAATGTCATGCATGTCTCCAGAAAGGTAGTGAGCATTGAAGGATCCATCTCCGATTTTAGTTGATCCTTACTACCTGAAGTGGAGGCCTCCGTGAAGCTCTTCTTAGCTTCCATCAATGCCTCCTTTGCGTGCTCCAAAATCAAATTCAGGTTCCTTTGTGGGAGCCTTGTGAACCCACGCACTTTCTTCAGGCTACTTGCCCTTGTCATCTCGTGTTGTGATACCACTTCGGAGCGTGATGTTTACGTTCAGGTCCTCTTCACACGGTTCAAACCTCATCATTTGTAGGTTCTGAGTCAAGGGAGGCTGAAGTATTCCTTTATCGCGCAACCTCACTATCAGTGTAGGGCAGTCCTCCATCTCATGATCAAACTGGGTACAATATAAACGTGATGCTCGCATCGGATTTGTACAATCATGGGCATAATGTCGTGGCTCTCCACAATTGTAACAAATTAGCTATCCGTGACCCCTCCCTAGTCCCATTCCACCTCGACCTCATCCATGCCCCTGAAATCTAGTGTGCTCCATCCCTGTATTTTGATTGAGGGCTCGTGTTTCGGTCTGAACTCTGTAGGCAGGAGTCCGATCCATCATCAATTCATAACTTCTACAGGTGCGTTCATCATGACCTACCGATCTACAGAAAATACAGAACATTTGTTGGGACATCTGCATATACTTTTGTAGTAGATGACAATTATCCGTAGCATGTTTTTCTCCTATCTGACAAATCGCGCACCATAATGCAGGTACCGCACTCGATCCTGCTTGTGCCTCTAGTCATAATGGCATCGGCCATCCTCCTGACAAGTAGTTCACGAAGACTGGACAATGGTCCTTGTCATGTCCCTGGCCTTTGCATTTTATGCACCATACCTCCTCATGCGCTTCTGCACGAGTTTTCCTATTGTTGGAGAGGTAAATCCCCTCTATGGATAGAGGCGATCCCCACTAGCCCAGAATGGGTCTAGCAACAATCAGTCAATGCTACTATGCAAGTTCCTAATTGCAAATAAAAGGCAGGCAATGAACACCTACTTGGATTCCAACGCTACTGTTTGATGAAGAGACGTCGTTCTTGCTCCTTCGCTTTGGCCGGTCACGATCTTCCACGATCCCCGTAGATAGATACCTGCACACACGAAGAGAAACACAAACACAAGCGTGAAATCTAATAAATGCAATTATACATCAGTCAGAAAGGATGTAATTCACATTAACCATTACAAAGGCAAATGAGAATGGAACCATAATAGTAGTCATCTATTATTAATCAATAACAGAGAAGAGTACAACCAAAGTTCTGACGTTGAATCCTTCTCAAGAGGGTCCAGCCAGCAAGTCTCTTAAGCATTCACCCTTGGAGGTAGATCTCCCAAGACAAAAACTCTCTCTCACACAAGCAATACTTCACAACCTTCCTTAAACTCCCTAGCAAATCCACACTTGTCACACCAACTACCTACTAGCAGCAGCACTCTAAGCACTATCAATTCCACACTATCCAAACTAGCTGCTCATGGCAATGGTAGAGGCTTAAATAGGAGAAGGAGTCTCCATGAATGGTGGGAGGATGAGCTTATCTCCAAGGAAGGTGGCTCAAATGACGAAACAGACATGCCAGAGAAGGGAGGGCGACATTTACAAGGCCAACAACCAGGTCTGGAGTCATCTGGAAGGCCGGCTGTTAGAACAAACTCGCCCAAACTGGATCAGCGCGGGTGTATAACTGAACTGGAGCGCTGACGTCGCATCTGAATAACAGGGAAGGTTATGTCAGCGCGACTCAATATAAATAGAAGATGCGCTGGTTCATGAAATTCGACCAGCGCGGAAAACACGTGTGCTTCCGCGCTGGCAGCGCATTCGTTGTATTATGAGGCGCCAGTCAGCGCGGTTATTTTAATAACAGTCGCGATGATGGGAAAAACTTTGGCAAAGTGGGTCATTTGGCCACATTAGAGAACATGAGCATGATTGATTTGAACTCATGACACAGTAGGAAGACTGACAGGGAGACAGTGACAAATTACTGTGTAACAGATGCCCCCTAAAGCATGAAGCCCGAGAGAGTGGGAGGGGTGAAATGCTTTACAAAACTCGCTGAACTGGAACACCACCAGGAAGAACCTGCACGTATGTACAACTGATATCTCTATTACATGTAGTCTAGGCATGGACGCAGCCCTCCAAAAGACATAAGAAGAAGGTTTGTGGTATGGACGCAGCCACCCAGCTGAAGAGACCATGGTGATAATAAGGTATGGTCGCAGCCATCCCAAAAGACTCAGGTATGGGCGCAGCCATCCATCAATGAGTCATGTAATAATAATCCACAAAATCGCAACCTGGTTTGCAACAGACAAAAACCAGGGTCTTGCGCTCCAACCCGACCCGAACAAAGTACAAGTCCAAGCATGTGAATACATGAGCTGAAGTCGAACATGCATGAACATCGTCTGATTACCAGCCAATAATAAAAACTATTAACAGATGCGAGAGGTACCACCCATAATGACAATGGTCCTCAAGGTACTTATAGGTACAATCCGCGGCGTGTGAATCAATGAGCTGGTGTCGAACACCTGCAGAATCATTCGATCGGAGGCCAATGATGAAAACCTCACGTCGAACACGAAGAACCTGCCATTGAGGCATGCAGGCTCTAAGGCACCTAAAGGGAGTCTCTAAGTCACCTTCCTGGATAATGAGCTGAAGTCGACAGGAGGTAACCTTGATCGAAGGTAGGCCATAATGTTTCCCACATCATCGACACGAGACAGAGAAGGATAAATATTTTGTGCGAGGTATCAAAAGGAGGTTGCAAGCATGCAGAGGTCAACTTCTCTTGAACATATCGGCGGCACGACAGTGGATTTGGCAGTATCTGACGTCAAATGAGCAGAGGTCATGGTGACAAGGCAATGAGCAGATGAGAGGTCAAATAGGATAACCCAAACCCATGGAGGCTAGTGTAAAACAAGATGAGAAATCCCCACCCAGACATGAATGCAGACTAGTGCCATGTTCAAGAGCGACATACTGCCGACACGACAATTATTATAGTTCCATTTTCCCCACCATTTCCGGCAGGTACCCCGATTATTTTTGGATGACAAGCTTGACGGGGATAGCATATGCTTGGAAAGCATCATTTCGATGGTGTCCAATGTCATTAAGTTTTAACGAGTCTGACAAAGGAAGAACTCGGCGTCTTTTCTTAGTTAGAGAGTCTGAAAAGACAGCGAAAAAGAAAACTCCAGGGGGGTCCTTTTTCGTAAAGTTGTGTCTCTCGAGCCCGAAAAAGTATAAAACAATGCTCGAAAGAACCGTCCGACCAGTATGATCGAGGAGTACTTTTCGCAAGTAGTGACTTTGACCCGAAAAAGTAGAAAAGCGGTCAGAAGTACGTCGTTTTGGAGCCAGTAACGAGTGCGAAACAACAAACACCCGGCAATCTTTTTAGTTTAAACGGTCGAAAAAAGAGCTTTAAAGGCGACCGCCTCTCATTCCCTTTAACGAGTCGAGAGGGAGCTCGGCCATCTTTTCTTGCTTTACATTGAAAAAGAGCTTAAAGATGACGTTTTGGGACCATGCGTGTATAGGATTGTCGTGACCCCACCAGTTATGAGAATCTGCACAAGAACACCGCATGCGTAAACCTGTTCGACATGTTAAAAACATAGTAAAACATGCATAAAAACATAGCACAACGACATTGGCACTAAGTACATGGTAAAAACATGACAAAAAACCCACATTTATGAAAAATCATAGTCAATTATAATTTTTTACCATAAATAGGGGGGTAAAAGAAGATTTTTACCATTGTTACCATTTTGAGCCGTGGAGAACGTTGTGGAGCTGCGAGGTTGACGGAGCAAATTCCATCTCGTGCGGACACCAACCACCCTGCAATCTGTTCCAGGTAGGTTCTCCTTCTCCTGCGCTTCATTTTGAGTCATTTTAGCAGCATTTCCACGGTGGGAAGTGGTATTTTGGGCGAATTTTGTGAACTTCAATTCGCTCTCGGTCAGCGCGGATTTCCTCATCGGGTCCGCGCTGATCAAATGATATTTACACATGCCACCCCGGGATCAGCGCGGAAAACACGTGTGCTTCCGCGCTGACCCAAGGAAAAAAACACAGGGCGCCATTATCAGCGCGACTGTTTTAAAAACAATCGCGCTGACGCCGTGAAACTCAATTTTTAACAATTTGAACGTATAAATTTCAACGGTCAGGGCTCTAATGATTTTTTGTGGCCATGCAGGACAAAATGGCATTTGTTTGGCAAGAGAGAGCTCACGATAATGAGGATATAGCGGCATTCGCCGATGCTGGGTGCCGTAATGCAATGCGGGCATGCGGGTTACTCAAATTCTTCCTCACTCCGCGCCTGCGAGCACAGCCCGATCTCCTCGAGTTCCTAATCAGAGCCTGGAATCCTGTTGATGGAAAGTTTACGATTCGAGGCCGTGATATCGAGTTCGATCACACGGATATCTATTTTTTGACCGGGTTATCACGTCGAGGTGAGATGCCCATTCTGGAGGGGCAGCGACCCAGTGGTGAAACCCTAGATACGCTGATGGCTCGGGTGTGCCCACAGGCACGCAAAACACGGAGTGGGAAGGTAGGTATTCCCACGGTGGAGGACATCGTCCTTCGAACCATACTCTTCCTGGTGACCCGGGCAGCGGGTTCTTTGGCCAACCACGAGGCTTCGAAGACCAATCTCTTATTAGCTCTCGAGTGTTTGAATCCCACGGTATTCAACTGGGCAGCAGCAGTAACAACCAGCATGAAGAGACAGTTGAGCAACTGCCGACGCGGTGAGTCGAAGCAGTTTGGCTATGGGTCCATTTTAGTCCCGCTCATGCTGGAGCGGGTACCGGCATTACAGCTACAGGACATGGTCGTGGATCCACCCAGAGGTCCCCGAGAGACGAGGGCTAGTCGATGGGGCCATGTCATGCCGCGA
Organism: Pinus tabuliformis; assembly: GCA_031772625.1. Taxonomy (NCBI): domain Eukaryota; kingdom Viridiplantae; phylum Streptophyta; class Pinopsida; order Pinales; family Pinaceae; genus Pinus; species Pinus tabuliformis. The sequence goes on along the minus strand of CM062818.1, from coordinate 352,687,037 downwards.
GGAGGTGGCGGCCGACCAGTGGCATGGGGAGTGTATTTCCGAGAGTGGCTGGATCGGCAGGTTATTTTTGTAGAGGACTGGCCATATGCTGGCATAGACTTCCGCGGAGATCCAGACATGCCACTGCCTGCGGGAGAGCATTGGGACGATGGTGGTAAGCCACTTGATCTCTTTTTAATTTTTTATTTTTTGTAATGTTTTTTAATTTTTCATGTACATGTCTTTACGATGAATGCTATGGTATGCAGATGTAGGACCAACGAGACCCCTCGGTCTGGCCCCAGAGGCGCGGAGAGAGGCACAAGGCGCTGGAGTCCTGGCCCTGGCTCCTCCAGGAGTCAATACGACGGAGACTGTGATACAGAACCTCGAGGGCTTACTGGCGGGGGTTCCAGATTACCAGGGGATAGAGGAGGTCCCCATAGCATCTCAGATCCACACAGTGGGGGTAGAACCCAGGATGCACCGCCTTTTGAGGCGGGTGGCATGGGCAGTTGTATGCTACAGAGAGCATAACCCACCACAGTAGACATCTAGGTCTTATTTCCCACTGATGTTTTTTGAGAGACACGCGTCTCAGATGTACTGAGGACACCGGCCTTATCTAGACATATACACTTATTTTTGAGCGCCTTGGTGCGCCACACGATATATATATATACCGATTTTGGATGGATCTTTTACATATGATGATGTTTTTATATGCTATGCAAATGTCTAACACAAATGTAATCTAATGTATCAGTTGCATAACATACGACCCACATATTTAAATTATGCAAGCTTAAAAGCACACATGACAACACACATGCAAACTATGCTTGGAAAAGGATTTTATATATACACATGCTTATCCTATGGTCTTATTATGTTTTCTATGTCTTCTCGTATAATGTTTATCTGTTACGCAAATGTCTGTCTAATACATGGTTTGCCAATGCATCAGTTAATGTGTTTAATCGTCTCGGAATGTGTTGATATGTGATGTAATCAAAATTCCTTTCTAACAATCTTACACGTAAATACAACCTTAGAATGCGTTGGTCTCTGACGGAATATCGCCCGTTGAGTTGATGGACAACAAGTTGAGAGTCCAGGTTCACCACCAATGCATGAATGCCGAGATCAACTGCTTCGGCTAATAACTCAATTACAGCACTGTATTCGGCAACATTGTTAGTGGTACGACCCAAGCACACGCCTTGAAGATCTAGCAACTCGCCGTGAGGATCATAGATCGCCCACGCTGCAGAAGACAAATTGCAAGTGCTACGGCAGGCACCATCAGCGAAACCAACATAAGGTGCACTAGACATCTGCACAAGAAGCAGAAAACACAATAAGAGGCAAACACGCCTTCACACCAAAGCAAAACGTGAAATCATACACACATAACACACTTGCTAAAAACACACGTATGTACAAACTAGGTGCACGAAATCATGCATAGTATTTTTTCAAATAAAGCCCGTTACGGGGCTTATCGAGAGGATTTCCTTCATAGTCGATCAGCTCATATGCCCCCTTCTGCAAAACTCTCTTCACAATATAGGGGCCTAGCCACATGGATTCGAGTTTACCTACCCCTAGCTTATCCTTAGCTTGATCATAGAGCAGTACTAGATCTCCCTCAACAAAGGAACGAGGTTGAATGGTATTGTCGAAGTGAGCCTTAACTCTCTTCTTCTGTGCTTCGATAGCTAGAGAAGCTAAGCGACGGGTCTCGTCTAGCCGTTCTAAATAAAGAAGTCGTTCCTCCACCGGAGTGGTGTTGGGAAGCAACTCGACAGCTAACTTTAACGAAGGAATCTCACATTCAACAGGAAGGGTGGCCTCCAGTCCATAAACTAGCTGAAAAGGAGTGAAACCGGTGGCGTCCTTCACAGAGGTCCGGTAAGCCCACAAGGCAGGGAACAGCATCAGATGCCAATTAGACTTGTGTGTACCAACGGTACGTTGGAGCATTGTGATCAAAACTTTGTTCACAGCTTCAACTTGGCCATTGGATTGAGGGTAGTACGGCGTCGAACTATCTTGACGCAAGCCTAGTTGGGTCATTAGTTCTGTCATCATGTGATTACGGAAATGTTTTCCGTGATCCGTGACGATAGCCTGAGGGACTCCAAACCGAGTAATGACATGATTAAACAAAAACTGCGCCGCTATGTGACCGTCTTCATTCAATGTAGGCATCGCTTCGGCCCATTTGATGAAATAATACACGGAAACGATGATATACCCATGCCCCCCGGCCGAACGAGGGTTACAGGATGTATAATCGATGCCCCATTTGGGAAAAGGACCTACGGTAACAACAGGGTGTAGTGGTGCAGGAGGTGCACGCATTTTCCGGTGGTAGATCTGGCATTCATGGCATGAACGGATGGCAAGGATGCAATCTTTGAAGATGGAAGGCCAGAAATAACCAGCCCGGAGGATTTTCTGGGCGGTGGCATATCCAGACATGTGGCTGCCACAAGCACCGGAGTGGCAGTCATTCAACACCCGCTCAGCCTCCTCGAGAGTCAAACATCTGCGGAGAACAGAATCAACGCCGAGGCGGTACAGGGTATCGCCAATAATGCGATAGGGTTGAGATTGATGACGAATCCTCCGTCGAGCATCTTTCGATACATTGGGACAGAAGGAAGACGTCTGCAAATATACTATGATGTCCCCATACCAAGGGTCGAGGGTGCTGATTAGAAACAACGTTTCGTCCGGGATATGCTCTTCCGAAAGAGATGGTGCAGAAGGAGATGGCAAAGAACAGAGCAATTCAGCAAAGACCAGAGACTTCTTAGACTTGGCAGCAGTAAATTCCAAGTCAAACTCTTGGAGGATTACGATCCATTTCGAGTATTTGCCCCCCAGCAACTGACGTGACAAAATGTATGTCATGGGGTTGCAGTCAGAAATCACGGTCGTGGCGCGCAACAGGATATAATGCCGGAAACGTTGGACGGCGCAGACAGCAGCCAATGCCAACTTCTCGACATAAGCGTAGCGAGTTTCCGTATCCAAAAGGTTGCGGCTAAGGTAATAGATAACGTGCTCATTGCCGTCATCATCATCCTGCACTAGAACCATGCCGATAGTGGTATCGGCGGCAGCCAGATAGAGAGTGTAATCACGGTGGTAGTTCGGAGGTCTTAATAACGGAGCCGAGACAAGGAGGCCCTTGAGTCGCTCGAAAGACTCCTGAGCGATAGCATCCCAATGAAAGGGTGTGTCTCGCTTCAATAACCGTGTGAAACCCTTAGCCACCTCGGCATAATTCGGAATGAATCGTCTAAGGAAATTCGCTTTGCCCTGCAAGCTCTGCAACTGCTGCAAAGAAGCAGGGGGAGGAAGATTCAGGATGGCCTCGACTTTGAGGGGATCCAGATGGATGCCCTCTCGGGAGACGATAAACCCGAGTAGTCGGCCTGATTCCACGCAAAAGACACACTTATGAGGATTGAGCCTAATACGGTAGTGTCGACAACGGAGAAAAATTTCGCGAAGATGAGAGGGATGGTCCTGACACCTGACTGAATGAGCTGGGAGGTCATCCAGGTACGGCTGTACAATGTGACGAATATCATGAAAGGCATAAGACATTGCATGTTGGAATGTAGTGCCGGCATTCTTTAAACCGAAAGGGAGCTTCTTATAAGCAAAAGTGCCCCAAGGGTAGATAAAAGCCGTCTTATGTTGATCAGCGGGGGCAATGTTGATCTGGTTATACCCAGAGAAGCCGTCCATGAACGAGTAAATTTCGCTTCCTGCACACTCATCGATAAGCTGATCGATGAAGGGTGTAGGGAAGTTATCCTTAGGACAGGCACGATTGATATCTCGGTAATCAACACAGACTCGGATAGTGCCCTGTTTTTTGTTCACAGGGACTATATTAGAAACCCAATCCGTCAGTGGAATGGGGTAAATGAAACCAGCCTTGAGAAGCTTTTCGACTTCTGCTTTGATAGCTGCGGCCTTTCGGGGGTGCACAGGGCGTAAGCGCTGACGAACAGGCTTAGCACCTGGATACGTAGGTATTTCGTGCACCACTATACTAGGGTCGATGCCAGGCATTTCTTCATAGGACCATGCGAAGACATCACGAAATTCGCGAAATAAGTCAGTGTAGAGTTGAACTTCCTCTGGAGTGCAAGTGACTCCGATATGAATGTGCTCGACAATCCCCGGTTTCACAGAGATGTCGATGGGTTGGGTTTGCGTGATGTTTCCCATATTGCCCTCAGAAGACACTTGATAAAGCTGAATAGGTGTTTGAAGGGGCGGGGATGGGACACACGAAGCAAACCGCTCGAGACATGCGATCATTTCCGGATGGGGAGGGAGAAACGAAGAGCGGTGGTGATGATCTGACCAAGGGAGCTCTTCGAGAGACATGGTCTCTATGATGGCTTCATCGGAAGGAAATATTTCCTTTAATGGATCCGACGTAGCCTCATCTCCAAGCCAAGGGAAATGAACATATGAATCGGGAACACTGCTCGGAAGAGCAGGTTCAGTAGGGGGAGCCGATGCAGCGACGATTTCGACGTAGTTGAGCTTGGCAGGACTCAACGGCATCATATCACCCCAAGAGTCTATCTGATTAGCGGGAGGAAGGACCCACGGATCAGAACGTACAGAGATCATGTTGATAGGGGCGAGATTCGGAGGTGGGAGGGGAAAGACTCCCATTAAAGCGAGATCTTTGAAAAGTCCGGCACCCACGCTCTCGAATGACTTAGAGGTATGCTCCACAAACGGCACATTCCCTTCTGAAGAAGAGGCGAAGAAGGAGAGCTGGTCCACCGTGACAATCTTCCCCTGGTGGGGGAAGCGAATGACACGGAAAAGGGAGGAAGCCACGGCTTGCATGGCATATGTCCAGCTACGTCCGAGAAGGAGGTTGTAGGTAAGATTGGCGTCGACAACTTCGACCTCTACTTCCACCATCTTCCCTTCCAAAGAGATGGGCAAGCGTTGGAGGATACCGTAAGGACGTGACTCTCTTCCATCAAAGGCTTCTAACGTCATAGGAGACTGACTCAACGTAGGAGAACCAATAGCCTTCCAGCAAGCAACAGACATGATGCAAGTTGAGGCACCTTCATCAATGACTGTACGATGGATCGTTTTGCCACTGATGATGACTTGTATAAGGAAAGCGACTTGGTGAGGCAGTCTCAGTGTAAAGCCCTCGAGATCAAAAGAAATCAAATCTGAATCCGTCGGGTCTATGCCACCGATGGTCGATAGCAAGGACTTCCTCTAGGAGGGGCAGCTCTGGAGGACTTCTAGAGCGGACATAGCAGATGGAGCCTGAGCTAAGTCCTCAACAATGCTATAATGTTGGGCAGCACGAGCATTAGGGTTGTAAGATGACTTCCGGAGTACACTTTTCGGAGGGGGTCGGGGGATCGTCTCAGTGCTGGGCCTTTCGATGTGGAGAGGACCAGAACTGGACGGAGGAGCACTGGAGGGGACCTCCGGCTCTTTCCCGGCATGAGATGGATATTCTTTTGCTCGAGTAGAAACATGGATGGGAATTGTTCCAGCCATGAACACTTGAGAGCCAAACGAGGAAGAGGGTTGAGATGGCTCTACCACCATTTGAGTTTGCTGGGAAGGGAAAGGTTCTTTAAGCACGGCAGGAGTCCCAGGAGCACCTTTCAATAATCGACTAACTTCGGATCGCCTTGGGCAGTCCTTAGTGTAGTGATCCTCATCACAGATGAGACAAGGATACTTAGGTTTTCGTTTAGCTCCTTCCTCGGGTGGAGGCTTAGGGGAATCCTGCTTGGGCTGTCCGGATTTATCCTTAGCTTTCCCTTTCTTTTTCCCTTTTGAGGATTTATCTGCCGCGGTGGACTGAACAGCATTTACCTCGGAGGTACTCCCAAAATTAGATTGGCCCTGAGAAGCGTTTCCATTAGAAGCGTTCTGTTTTTGCTTCCCAGGGTTCGCGGCCGATTTCTTTGATGACGAGTTTACAGAGCCAATGACTCCGTCAACAGATGGTTTTGGCGGAGCCTTGGACTGTCCAGGCCTCGGGGCGTCTGGAAAATAATCATATAAAGTACCCGACTGAGAGTATACTAAGTCAAGGTACTAAGCACGCGCGATAGCTTGCTCTTCAGTTACACAAGCTCCCATGGCGATGTCTCGCGCAATCACAGGGACAAAGGAAGTCGTGAACCAATCGGTCAGGAGTTGATCAGGAATCCAGAATTTGATCAAGTGATGACGCCTTCTCCATTCGTGTATATGATTAGATATATGCGTAGCCGTGTCCTATTTAAGAGACGTGAGGAGGTGTGTCCCTGTCTCATACCGAATGGGTAACTGAAAATGAGTTAAGAATGCCATAGCCAGCGAGTTGAAATCTTGAAACGTGCCACGATTCAGCTCAATATACCACTTAGCGGCTGAGCCGGTGAGAGTTCTTTGAAAGAGGCGGAGCCGGATAGAGTCATCAAGCCATGAGTTCGATGAACACCAAAGGTGATAGGTCATGACATGGGCTTGAGGGTCTTCGCCAGCTTTGCCATCAAATTTCGGGCAATCACCGGGTATTTTAGTCGGAACTGGTGGCCAGTACGGATTATGAAGAATGGGATCATTCGTTAACTTGGACACATCTGGAAGTTCCAACGTCGCTAAGAAAGGCAACTGAGGGTTAAAGGACATTTGTCGCTGTGCAGTACCAGGGTTCCAACCAGGTGGTGGTTGCCCCCATGGACTCTGTCCAGACGGGCCTGGCCCATAGGGACTTTGCTCGTAGGGGTTCTGTCCATACGCAGACATTTGACCCTGGGTCTAGCCCCCGACACCCCATGGATTAGCAACTTGACCTGCAGGTGCAGCGTACTGATAATTCTGGTAAGGAGTGACCTGCATCTGTTGATAATTTTGATAAGGGGTAAACTGAGTTTGCCCCTAGGGTTGCTGGTAGCCATACATTTGCTGAGCTCCATACTGAGCCTGATAAGAAGGCTGCACTTGGTAAGAAGGTTGGGGCCGTGGCCCGCCTTGCATTTGATAACCCATTTGAGTTTGGGGCCCAGAAAAATGTCCTTGAACAGGTTGGGCTTGGACCATCTGGCCGGAAGGTTGGCCTGGTTGGGTTTGGGATAGACCTGTTTGCCTAGAAGGATGTACTTGCTGGGTGCCAGGTTGTCCTTGAGCAACCAAGGGTTGTCCTTGCGGAACAGACGGTCGAGCGGGCTGGACGGCCGGTTGACCTTGAGGTTGGCCAGCCTGTCCAGAAGGATGATTAAGGCGGGCAGTGGGTTGGCTTTGCTGCGTAGAAAGCTGGCCCATTTGCCCGGAAGGATGCATAGGCTGAGCAATGGGTTGGCCCTACTGTACATAGGGTTTCCCCCCTTGCCCAGAAGGATGCATAGGCTGAGCAGTGGGTTGGCCCTGCTGTACGTAGGGTTGCCCCCCTTGCCCAGAAGGATGCATAGGCTGAGCAGTGGGTTGGCCCTGCTGTACGTAAGGCTGCCCCCCTTGCCCAGAAGGATACCCCTGCTGGACTGCCGGTTGACCTTGTGGAATATAAGTTTGTCCAGCTTGTCCAGAGGGATAACCCTGCTGGAGACCAGGTTGGCCTTGTTGGATGTAAGGCTGTCCTGGTTGTCCAGACGGGTAACCTTGCTGGGTACCAGGTTGCCCCGGATAACCAGAAGGTTGACTCTGATAGGTAAACGATGGACCACCAACGGCCGAAGGTTGTCCCTGATAGGGTTGTCCTTGTGGGCCCCCAGATTGTCCTGGGTAAGACTGGCCATAAAGTGGCTGCCCTTGGGGGGCTTGCACATAAGGTGGCTGGCCTTGATTAGGCAGTCCTTGAGGCTGTGCAGGGATTGCTTGGCCTCCATGAAAAGAGTGAGTACTAGAGTCCCAAGCAATGGATAACGGTACCGAAACCTCAACGAAAGGTTGAAGAGGCAAGGTTTGAGAGAATTGGAGGTATTGACCAGTAGAATCGTAATAAAAAAGTGGACCTTGCGCGTTCGGATCCTGAACAGCTTGCCCATAGGCATCATATGGCCCCCCTCCTGGAACAGGACCAGAAGAGGGTGGAGCACTTTGTGCAGGGTGGACAACTCTAGGCGAGAGTTCCGGCTGGCCACTACTCACTTGACCGTGAGGGGGACCAGCACCAGTGTTCAAAGATGAGGATGCTGTTACGGCGCTAACGACCGGAGTTGAATGTGCTACACAAACAGTTGGATTTGTCGGAACTGAAGTAACAGGTGTGGTATGGGGTTGTGAAACAAAAGGTCCCGAGGTGGGAGTGACATGAGGATCCCACATGGTCGAAGTAGAAGTCCTGGCAGCTACCCTATCCCTCAACGACTGATAGCGTGGGGGAAGTGGAGAAGTAGCTGGGATGGGAGTGTCGATATTCGACACCACAGGTGTTTCACTCATGCTAGGAGATGTCTCATCCATGTGGGAGGTAGACATTGAAGACGAAACACCAGGGGGGGTAACAGGAATATCGTCGTCGTCAGGCTCCCAAATCGGGTTCCAATGAATTTCTTAACCTTCGTCGTCCGGAGTGCAAGAGTTGATCGGTTGGATACTCGGGATAACAGGAAGAGTATCACTTACAACTGGTACCTCGGGAGCAACGGAAGACGGAGACCCTTGATCACTTAGAACGGGAGTCGACGGTTCAGCCAGGATGACAAACTTCAAACAAGACCTAAGGGAGTCTAATGATAAAGGACCCTACTCAACTAACGCACACAAGATCTAACCAGGTGATGTTAACGTGGCCGAATAAATTTTTAAGACACAGGAACTAAACTTGAGCTTTTCATGTTTTAAGAGTCGAGAAAAGGATGAAAAGATGACTCTAGTCTCCTTTGAATGTTTAATGAGCACGAAGTGACAAGACGCTCACTGGCACCTTTTCTTTTAAGGAGTCCGAAAAGGATCAAAAGTCACTGCTCTGGAGACTCTAGGCAAAGGGTTTACCAAGCACTCCGTAAAACTGCTTATACACCTTGGCAATCGTATGAGAACCAAGGACTTTCCGTACTGCAGTCAATCTTCCCGAATGTTGTGTTCGGTGCGTTACGGTTCGCAAGGCGGCAGACTCGGCTTCCTATGGATCAAGGATAAAAGCCTAGTGGGGTCTCCCTATATACGCGACGGTACGTGGGAGCACAATCCGTGTTAGACCACTATCGAGTCACAGAAGGAGGAATCACCCAACCATAATGTGAAACAATAGTGACTATGTTTAAAGACGCCGGAACATGTCTCTAGCTTAGACCTCTAGATGTTTGCGTTAAGTTCCAATGCGTTTTTAGGTTTATTCAGTTTATTTTATGGTTGATCTTGAATTAAGTTTCGGTTTCAGGTCCTACCGTGTGATCTCTCACAATTGCCTAGATGCAAACTACATGCCAAAGAATACCATTTCGTTCGATGAATTCTAACTATGAGAGGGTTAAGAATTTTCAATCAAACAAAATGAACACAATCAATCAAACAATCTAATGCAGCTAATGGCAAGGAAATGAGACTTTTTCTTTTGAGAACACAAATCAATGAAATGCTCTTTTTCCCATTAACTATTGAATGCAAAAGATATTAGTTCAATTTCTTTTTCCAATGGCGTAATGCATTTAAAATGAATTTTGAGAGACACCAACACCGAGTAAAGAGAAATGAAATCACTCAATGAAAAACACAACAAATGTGAAAAGAACCGGTTGAGCCCAAACAACTGTAATCCGTGTCTGGGTAGTGAGAGGTAATCGAAACAATACAAAGACTGGTTCAATAACAATCACCTCAACAACCAAGCAAAGAAAGCAAAGAGGAAGGTTTTCGCAAAAGTAAAAGCAAGTAGTAACGAATCTTTGTGAACGAGTAACGAAACAAAGCCAATCCAATGAAATCGGGATGATAACACCAGGTCACAAGACACAAAAACAAGATCCGCCCAACAAGACTTCGCAAGCAAGTGCTTCAAAGTTCAAACAGTAGAGATCAAGTCGTAAACTAGGTGGAAAGAGCAGGGGATAGTCAAACCAACAGGCTCAGGAGGCAAAATTGAAAAAAATCAATTCTACAGGATCAGCGCGGGTGATACACAGCAACAAAGCGCTGACCAGAAACCACGTGTAGCAACAAAGCACTGTCAGTGCGGAAGTACACGGCTTAAGCGCACTGGTTCGATTTCAGAACTATCGCGACTGTTAAACGTACAAGCACGATGACCACGAAGTCAAAGAAACAGCTATGCGATGTCAGTGTGACTGTTTTGTTATAAACCGCGCTGAGGCTAAAAAACAGGCAGAATCAAGCCAAAAGCTCCCAAACCAAGGCAATAACTCTTTAAACAATCAAGGCACCTCCCAGACTGAACCAGGAAATCTAAAAGCAGAGAACTAATCCCCAATCTTTGAAAAGAGAGTAACAATCAAACTCAAAGCAAGAATGAACAAAAGGGACAAAGGCCGGCTCCCCAGCGGAGTCGCCAAATTGTTGGAGAGGTAAATCCCCTCTACGGATAGAGGCGATCCCTACTAGCCCAGAATGGGTCTAGCAACAATCATTCAATGCTACTATGCAAGTTCCTAATTGCAAATAAAAGGCAGGCAATGAACACCTACTTGGATTCCAACGCTACTGTTTGATGAAGAGATGTCGTTCTCGCTCCTTCGCTTTGGCCGGTCACGATCTTCCACGATCCCCGTAGATAGATACCTGCACACACGAAGAGAAACACAAACACAATCGTGAAATCTAATAAATGCAATTATACATCAGTCAGAAAGGACGTAATTCACATTAACCATTACAAAGGCAAATGAGAATGGAACCATAATAGTAGTCATCTATTATTAATCAATAACAGAGAAGAGTACAACCAAAGTTCTGACGTTGAATCCTTCTCAAGAGGGTCCAACCAGCAAGTCTCTTAAGCATTCACCCTTGGAGGTAGATCTCCCAAGACAAAAACTCTCTCTCACACAAGCAATACTTCACAACCTTCCTTAAACTCTCTAGCAAATCCACACTTGTCACACCAACTACCTACTAGCAGCAGCACTCTAAGCACTATCAATTCCACACTATCCAAACTAGCTGCTCATGGCAATGGTAGAGGCTTAAATAGGAGAAGGAGTCTCCATGAATGGTGGGAGGATGAGCTTATCTCCAAGGAAGGTGGCTCAAATGATGAAACGGACATGCTAGGGAAGGGAGGGCGACATTTACAAGGCCAACAACCATGTCTGGAGTCATCTGGAAGGCCGGCTGTTAGAACAAACTCGCCCAAACTGGATCAGCGCGGGTGTATAACTGAACTGGAGCGCTGATGTTGCATCTGAATAACAGGGAAGGGTATGTCAGCGTGACTCAATATGAATAGAAGATGCGCTGGTTCATGAAATTCGACCAGCGTGGAAAACACGTGTGCTTCCGCGCTGGCAGCGCATTCGTTGTATTATGAGGCGCCAGTCAGCGCGGTTATTTTAATAACAGTCGCGATGACGGGAAAAACTTTGGCAAAGTGGGTCATTTGGCCACATTAGAGAACATGAGCATGATTGATTTGAACTCATGACACAGTAGGAAGACTGACAGGGAGACAGTGACAAATTACTGTGTAACACCTATCTTGTTTCAAACTCTACACTTCCAGACACAAGTTTTTCAGTTGCGCGTGGATTTGTTGGACTCCCGGGCTAGGGTCTTGTATTAGGGTCTCGTGCAGTCTCATTGCAATCTCCAAAGCTTCAGCCTAGGTGGATAACTTCTACTATGACAACTCCATTCTAAGATGTGGCATTAGTGATGCTACAAACCATGCGTAGTGCTGTCCATCCGTCAAGGTTATGTTGGCTTCACAAATCACACTCTTCAATCTCTAATCCAACTCCCAGGGGGTCTTGCCTGGAACACTGGCAATTTTATCGCACTCGCCATATTGGACTGTGGTGGTGGCGGAGGTGGTTGATGATCAGTATGTATTACTGTCTCTTTGCCCATTAAGTAATGTTTCCACTTTTTCACACTCTGAACTAATACATACAATTCTTTATCATATGTAGGATAGTTTACTATTGCAGGATTAAAAGTCTCAGAATGATAAAATATGGGTTTCTTGTGCTGTGTCAACACTGCTCCCATGGCATAGCCACTGGCATCAGTTTGGATTTCAAACGGTCTTTGTAAATATGGCAGTGCTAGTATAGGTGTTGTACTAATTTTCTCTTTCGAGGTGTCGAAGGCTTTTTGATATTTGCCTCCCCACTGAAACACCTTATTCAATCCTGTTAAAGCATGTAAGGGAGCTGCAATTGAGGAAAAGTTAAAAATGAACTTCCTCCAATATTGTGCTGCTCCTAAGAAGCTTCTCACTTCTGTAGCAAACCTAGGTTTAGGCCAGTTCACAATGACTGCCACTTTAGAGGGATCTATTTTCAATCCACCTCCCCCTACTCCTTTGAACACCGGCAATTTTATCATGCCCACCATATTGAACTGTGGTGGTGGCGGAGGTGGTGTGGGCAGAGATGGGGGTGAAGAGGGTGAAACCGGTGGTGGTGTAGGTGGAGGTGGTATGTGCGGAATTTGCTTCCTTATCAGACTGATCCCACTTCTTGGTGAAACTTTCATTAGCTCTTCCTCGCTTTCCTGCCGAGGAAATATTAAGGGGTTAGTTTTTATTTCTGTTCTACCTTCATTTCTATATATCCTCCCACTTCGCATAGCCCCAAACATCAATTTATTTGTATAACCTGCTTTTCACACAATAGCATTTTAATCCAAGTGTTCAAAGATTTAATGTACTTACCTCGTGATCCTTTGAGGAAGCGTCATTCCACCTCATTGTAGCTGACTGAAGTATCAACCACGAATTTTGTGATAAACCCCCCATAATTCGATCGAGCCAATGGTCCACAGCACGCACGATCTTATCTTCTGATGCTTCTAGTATGTGCACCAATTCTAGAGTCCACACAATTGGTTTGTCGAGCCTACACCTTCCCTAACTGTCTGCTAGCTTCGCGATCCACTCATACAACTTAGAGGGGAAGGATGCAAAGAAAATTTCATGGATTTCCATATATAAGTAGTGCTCTAACCACTATTCCTTTAATACTTGTGGATTCCTATTATCCTGTGCTGTGAACTCGTGAATATTTCTGTCCAACCACCCTTCAATTTCTTTCTTCGTCAGATTCCAGTGACATAACATCAAACATCCCTTATGTAGAGCCCGGTCCTGGCAACGGAACCATTTGTTGGCTTGTTGCGGCCTGACCCAGGTTTAGAGGTGATTTGGCCAAACAAAGCCCGGTACTGCTGGCCCTTTCGGCAACAGTCCATGGAGCGCAGACTAAGTTCTCACCCGAAGTAGTATGAGAGGGTGCTATAACCAGGTTTCTGCACCCTGGAGATGTCTGATGAGTTCAAGTGTTCTGTGGTTCGATCCTGTGCGCATGTCGCTATGCACACTTACTTGTTCCTCGCAGCCTGAGGAGCTACCCTCGTGCAACCCTACTCGGGGGTCGAACAATGTTATTACCCAAGTCCTTACTAGTAATCTGATATTAGTTGATTAACTTAGCTTATTTGTATGCTTTCAGTTATACTTAACAATATTCACAATTCATACAAGTGCACGCAGTAAAGAAATAGTATATTCACGAATGATATCAAACATATAATAACCCAGAATAGATACACAGAATTGGTAACAAAACCTTTCTTTATTAATTTCTTCTCCGATTACAGACTTGACTCTACCCTATGCACTCAGCTGCAGGGGTCCGCGCACTCAACTGCGGACAACTAGGCCTCTGCGCACTCAGCTGCAGAGCCTTCTCCTACTCTACGACCCAAGATACACCTAGACGCTTGCTCTATGCTTCTACTTTTCTATCTCATACTTCCTCTAACTAACTCTCTTTTACACTTAGAGCCTCGCTCTATTTATACACTCCCATGGTCTGTGGACCATGGGTAGGCCGACATTACATTAAAAACTAGGGCAGACAACCCTATGACTCTAACGTACTTCCATGCCCACAATTCGCGGAGCTTTACAACAATATCAACTCAAAACTTGGGCTTTGAGCCCAAAAACATGCCGTGGGGGGAATTCCATGCCCAACAGTGTTCCCCCAAGGGGGAGGGTTCTGTAACAACCTTGGTTAAAAATCCATGTAAAAATATATAAGACCACGGTAATGGGACACATATTCCAAATTGAATGGTGGGGAAAACATCCTAGTGGGTGTTCATTTCAATTGTTGCGGCTAGAATTTGGCAAAGGCAATGGAAATGTCTTTGGAAAGGAAAAATGGAATTTTTGGCACATTTATTTATGAAAATAATGGAAATTATGAGGAAAGGAAGGTGAAAGGTCACAAGTTGCATGTGAGGAGGAAAATGAAGGAAAATAATGGAAATTGAAGAAAATAAAGGCCTCAATGATAAAAAGGCTTTTGAAGGTCTGTGGGTCAGGGTTAGGGTAGCTTTCTGTCAATTCAGTTTTGGAGCTCTCATTCTATTCTCTCTCTCTCATACTCTTGGACACGTATAGTTTTCTTGGTGCACTCTTGGAGAGTGTGGAAAACTTGGATGCTTGGAGCAAGAAGGCAAAGGAAGAGGTGGAAAGTGCAAGATGACATCAAGATTAGCGACTACAGGAGGATTCTTTGCAGGTATCGATTTGCATGTATGGTTTCATTGCTATATTTGGAATGTTTGTGTTGCATGTGTGTTCTTGGTTCTCTTTCTATCATTGGTATGGGTTTTTCCAAGTGTGACAACGTTTTCCAACCTAGCCTTGCCATTTCCGGAGAGCCATGGTGTGATGGGGTTCTAATGTTTTGGTTGAGATGGATTTCCAGATGGATTCAAGTTTGAGTAAGGTGGATAGCTGAATAAAAGAACACATGGCCCAGTAACCCTTGAACCAAAGTGTGGGTTGCGGTAAAGCCAAACTTTGTGTTGCCTCGGTGGGCCTATGAATCCTTGATTGATGAATGGTAGGATATATGGTAAAGCCTAGAGGTGGGTGCTCTCCATAAGACCTAATAATCCTGGGATGGGATATAAGGTAAAGCCTGGAGAGAGGAGTCTCGTTTAGGGCCTAGTGATCCAGTGTGGATTATGGTAAACCCTAGAGACTAGGAGATAAGAAAGTTCCTCATTGTGTAGGTGGAGAAATCTAGTGGCATCCATGCTTGTTTTGGCCTAGTGATATAGTGGAGATCATGGTAAATACTATTATTACATGTTTATTGTTTCATTCTAGTGATCTGGTGTGGATTGCAGTAAAGCCTAGTTTCTATTGATGAGGGTGAGGTTCTTTATCCTTGGGACGCCCTCATTAGTTCTTTTGGTTTGAGTCCCACATTCATGCTTGGAATATGGAATGAGGGTGATTGGCTGAAGAGAGATTTGGCTCAGCCAATGTATGGTCAAGTGGAACGTGGTAGTCCCATACCGTGTTGGATTTTATATTCATTAATAAGAGGTTCTTTCCTTGGTATATTATGTGTAAATTCACTAGTTTATATGTGGATTCTATGGCTGATGTTATATGTATCATGCTAAATTGGATTGACCTATCTAGATGGTTAGGGTTATGACATTTATGTATGAGTCGACATATTTGTGATATTGTGTTGTACTAATCTAGATTGACTTTTCATATGTGATTGTTATGAATGAATGATAATTATTTATGAGATTATAATGTGAACATTTTAGCTAGTTATTTTCATGGATATCATGACCTTATTTATGGTTGAGTTGATACGTTGTGAAATTATATCGTGCTAATCTAGCTTGATTGTGTAGACAATAGAGCCTCCCCTGAGATACAGTAAGGTATGAGTTTGCTTATGTCGTATATTTGGTGCTTGATTGTTTGATTATGTCATCTATTTGGTTTTTGATTGTTTGAGTGTTTTGTGTCTATTATGTCGTCTAGTTGATTTATCTAACATGATACATTTATAGTTTGTTTGAATGTTTGATTAATATACACGATGTCTTGATCTTTGGAACACGAGACTGACATGTGTGAGAAGTTGTAGAGAAACATGCTTGGTATTAGATTGAGAAGGTAATATTTGACATGGTTATATAATTAACATTTAGGTGATGTGACAGTGCATAGTAAGACTCAATTACAACAAAGAAAAGGTAAAATAAAGGAATTGAGTGAGAATTCCTCTGGCTATGTTTGGAAACCACAATTCCAAATGAATGAGTCCTTTGCATACAGGAAGTCTTCTTAAACCTAATTTGTCTGAAATAGCCCAGATATGTGCTATATTCATATACATATATTTGACAGGTATAACATCTAGTGTCTAGTTATAGCTAGATCTATGAAGGGAATCAGAGTCTCTTGAGACATGGCATAGATGTGTTCAACTACAAGGCAATGTGCTTGGGATAGAAAGGTAAGCCAACTGGTATATTGTTATATTTATTTATACATTGAAAATTATGTGCTTATGGTAGTTTGATGCAGGGAGTTGCATGGAAAGAGAGGTTGCCATGAAATCTTGAAGAAGGCTTGGGTTGAGATTTCCTTAGGAACCATGGGATTGAGTCATGGTGTCTATTGTTAGTCTTGTGCTTTCAAATTCTTTCAATTTGATGCTACTGAAAACAGCTCATCCAATGAAGCTCCATCCACTGAAGTTCCTGAGGAAGAAGTGGGTGAACCCCAATCCAAAGTAGACAATGATCTCATAGGTATGATAGATGAGCCAGTTATATCACTACATGCCCTAATTGGAATTTCTTCACCCCAAAATCTCAAAATCTAAGGTTTTATTAAACATCAACCAATAATGGTGTTGATTGATAGTGGAAACACACATAAATTTTTCCATAAGAGCATAGAAGAAGTTGTTCATTGTTTTCTACGGGTGGTATCTAATTTCCATGTCCTTATCGCTGATGGGGGGACCATAAAATATGAAGCATGCTGTGAAAATATTAAGCTATAGATGGGGGATTATCACCTCAAAACCTACATGTTTTCAATTAAAATGGGTGGTTACGACATTTCCTTAGTACTGAAGGGCTCCACACACTGGTCCGTATCACAATTGATTTCCAAGTGTTATATATGAGCATTAAGTAGAACAACCACACTCATACATTGAGGGGACTCCAAGAAGGTGCTCTTACTATCATTAGCTCGTGTTGAATGGAGAAACTTTAAAAAAGCGCCATAATGGGATAGTAGCCAAATTTAATTCCATTTAGGCCATTGAATCCACTCCTCCTCATATTCATCCTGATATGCAACAGGTATTAGATCGCCATCAATGGGTCTTTGACAAACCTAAGGAGCTCCCACCCTCTAGGGGTGAACATGATCATAACATCCCTTTGCTCCTGGGTGCCTAGCCACTAAATTTATACCCATATCAATATCCTTTTGCACAAAATAATGAAATTGAAAAAATCATCAAGGAACTCCTCGAAGCCAGTGTTATTCGTCCCAACACCAGCCCTTATTCATCTCTAGTGGTCATGGTTCTAAAGAAATATGGAGAATGGCGCATGTGTCCCAAATTTAGGGCCCTTAACAAGCTCACTATCAAGGACAAATTTCCTATTCTAGTAGTTGATGATATTCTTGATGAATTGCATGGTGCTAAATGTTTTACCAAGCTAGACCTCCGCTCGAGCTATCACCAAATATGCATGAAGGAAGTTGACATTCCCAAGACAACCTTTTGAACTCATGAAGGCCATTATGAATTCCTAGTCATGCCATTTGGTATCTATAATGCTCCATCCACTTTTCAGAGCCTCATGAACCACCTTCTGAAACCATATCTTAGAAAATTTGTCCTGGTATTTTTCATTGACATTCTCATCTACAACATAACATGGGATAAACACCTTCAACATGTTGACTAGATATGGTATTTTCTCCAAGATCACAAAGTATTTATCAAATTATCCTAGTGCTCCTTTGACATGGAATATGTAGAGTATTTGGGACACATTATGGGTCGTGACGGAGTAAGGGTTGATCCGAAAAAGATTTAGGAAACGTAAGACTGTCCCCAACCAAAAAAATTGAAGATTTTGCAGGGATTCTTAGTTTCCACAGGCTAATATCACAAAATTGTCTGCAATTATGGAAACATTCCCAGATCCCTCACTAATATTCTCAAGAAAAAAACATTTCTCTAGACTAACGCAACTCAGCAGGCCTTCTTGGCTCCCAAACATGCAATGTGCTCCACTCCAATATTGACCATACCAGACTTCGCCAAATATTTTGTGATTGAATGTGATGCTTCAGGTATGGGCATTGGTGAATTGTTAATGAAGGAAGGCAGGCCATTGGTTTTCACCAGTCAAAAAATAAGTGTAAAACATCTGGGTTAATGTACATAGGAGAAATAAATGATGGCCATCTTACATGAATTAGACACTTGGCAAATATACTTATTGGGGTATTGTTTCCAAATCCCTATTGACAATCATAGCCTAAAATACTTTTTAGAGTAGCATTAATCATCGCCACAACAAAATAAATGGCTTGCAAAAATGTTGGGATATGATTATGAGGTAATTTACAAGAAGAGGTGTGACAATGTAGTGGATGATGCCTTATAACACTAGTTTGAGGACGAGGGCACCCTGTTATCCCTCTCTACCCATACTATATTGGATTGAAGAAGCTCGTCATGAATAGTTCTCCCAACCTTATCTATCCTAGTTCACTAACATATTATGAGTAGATCCTAATTCCTTAAAGGGTTACTCTTGGAAGGATGAGGTTCTCCACTATAAGGATAGGGTGGTGTTGGCCCCAACCTCCACCCTCAAACCCCACATCTTGGAAGAGTTTCACTCCTCTCCCATTGTTGGACATTCAGGCTTTCATAATACTTATGCACGTGCATGTTTCTATTTCTATTTGACTGACATGAAGCATGGAATTATTACTTTTGTAGCTGAATGTGAAGTATGCCAACAAAACAAGGGGGAAACGATCAAGCTATCGATCACCTTGCAACCCTTTCCACTCCTTGCTTCTGCCTAGACATATGTTTCCATGGATTTCATTATAGGTCTCCCAACGCTAGGCAAAAAATCTATCATCATGGTGGTTGTTTACCGAATTTACAAATATGCTCATTTTTGCACCCTCCGACACCCATTACCCCTACATTAGTGGGTCAGGTTTTCCTAGACCAAATATTTAAACTCCATGGTATGCTGACTTCCATTGTGTCAGATCGAGACCCCACTTTCACCAACTATTTTTGGCAGAAACTTTTGAAGCTACAGGGTACACACATCCAAATGAGTACAATCTATCATCCTCAAACTGATGGTCAAACAGAAGTTGTCAACAAATTTTTGGAGACCTATTTTTGGTGCTTCACCTCATACAAGTAGCAACAATGGGTACAGTGGTTACCTTTTGCAAAATGGTGGTATATTACTAACTAACATAAAGCCACCAAGATGACGCCATATGAGGCAGCGTATGGCCAACTACTACCTTCACCAGCTTCTTACATCCCTAGATCTTCCAAAGTATAGTCAGTTTATCAACTCTTGTAGAATTGTATCGCCATGACCGCTAATCTCAAATATAATCTACATCAAGCTTAGAATCAAATGAAGCAACAGGCTGACCAACACTGTTCAGAGATGTCATTTCAAGTAGGAAACTAGGTGTTCCTATGACTCAAACCTTATAAGTAGACCTCTCTCAAAGAAAAAGGTTGCCAAAAACTAGCCCCAAAATTCTATGGGAAATATCAGGTAGTTCAGTGTATATGAGCAATCGCTTACAAACTAACCCTGCCGACAACTTCAAAAATCCACCCAGTCTTCCATGTATCCTACCTCAAGAAAGTTGTGGGGAACAATTGTAGGGTTCAAACCATTCTGCTAGAATTGGATGAGGAAGGTTCACTGTGGCTCCAACGTGAATAGGTACTTGATACTCATGAAATAAATATCAATGTCCACATGATCAAGGAAGTCCTCATCAATTGGAAAGGCATCTCTCCAGAAGATGCGACATGGAAACCAACCAATATTCTTCAGCAGTTTCCACAACTTCAGCCTTGAGGACAAGGTTTCTTTTGATAGGGGAGGACATATTAAGGTCCTAAACTAACTCCCTTATTCATGTAATAAGTCTCATCAGAGTCACAGTTAGTTAGAGTAGTCAATAAATCCCACAAGTGGTTATCCGCATTAATAATAATTGTAAGTGGTTGACCGACATTATAGAAAAGGGACCACAATTAGTTATAAGTGGTCCATAGTTAATAAATAAATTGGTTAACCAATTTATGAAAGGGACCGCTAGTAGTTAGGGTTTTGGATGTCATAAAGCTATAAATAGTCTTAGATAGCAATGAAAGAATTATCACATCTTATTGTAATTGAGCTCTCCTCTGTTGGAGTTTGCCCCCCGAAGAGGAAAGTGAACATTAGATTTTTCTTTTGAATTATTAAAAAAATGAAGCAAATATAATCTACATCAAGCTTAGAATCAAATGAAGTAATAGCCTAACCAACATTGTTTAGAGAGGTCATTTCAAGTAGGAAACTGGGTGTTCCTTCGACTCCAACCTTATAAGTAAACCTCTCTCAAAGAAAAAGGTTTCCAAAAAATAGCCCCAAAATTCTATGGGAATTATCAAGTACTTCAGTGTATAGGAGCAGTTGCTTACAAACTGGCCCTGCCAACAACTTCAAAAATCCATGCAGTCTTCTATGTATCCTTCCTCAAGAAAGTTGTGGGAAACAATTGCAAGGTTCAAATGAGTCTGCTAGAATTGGATGAGGAAGGTTCACTGTGGCTCCAACCTCAATAGGTCCATGATACTCATGAAAGATATCTCGACAATAGCACAATCAAGGAAGTCCTCATCAAGTGGAAAGACACCTCTCTAAAAGATGTGACATGGAAATCGACTAATATTCTTCAGTAATTTCCACAACTTTAGCCTTGAGGATAAGGTTGCTTTTGATGGGGGAGGGCATATTAGGGTCAAAACCTAACTCTCTTATTCATGTAATAAGCCTCATCAGATTCACAGTTAGCTAGTGGAGTCAATAAAGCCCATAAGTGGTTATCCGCATTAATAATAATTGTAAGTGGTTGACCCAAATTATAGAAAAGGGACCACAATTAGTTATAAACAGGCCATAGTCAATAAATAAATCGATTGATCCGTTTATGAAAGGGACCACTAGTAGTTAGGGTTTTGGATGTCATAACACTATAAATAGTCATAGATAGCAAGGGAAGAAGTGTCGGGTCTTATTGTAATTAAGATCTCCTCTGTTGGAAGAGGAAAGTGAACATTATATTCTACTTCTTAATAATAAAAATACCTTTGCAGCTTGTCTCATTTCATGTGATATTTCTATATTTTGGGCCATATTAATTTGTATTTCTAGTATTTTGGTTTTCTCATAGGTCAAGTGCATCACAAATTATGCACCTATTATGAAATTGATTGTGGGGATACTTCTTGCGGGTTGTTCATCCTTACATTCGAAGCAGACATTAAATAATGGTATTACACATTTCTGACCGCCTCTGTTCACTCTTTCAAAGATCTTGTCAAGGAGCTTCATCGCACCTTTGACAGGTATGACTATGAAAATATTTACAAGAAAATCATTCATCTCAGAAAGGAACTTGATGAATCTCTTGAAGATTTTCACAATCGTTTTATTCATTTCTGTTATGAATTTTCTGAGGATGATATTGATTGGAATTTTATGAAAAAGAAGTTTAAGTATCTTGTTCTCATTTTTTTGAATCTGGCTGAATATGAATCCCTTAAAAGACTTCCAACATTTAATGTTCATGGAGATCTAAAATGTAAGAAAGAAGAAGTTGTTTTTCCAGGTAACTCTTTGTCTACTCCTCATCAAACAACCCATGAACACAAGTTGAGGTTTGAGAAGTTGAAAGTCAATTTGTTGATCTACCACCATGTTCTCCCACCCCACATGTTCAAAATTTGAATGCAATTTTCGATTGCAAATATGATTTGATCAGTGATATTATTTCTTGTCATCCTCCATCAATCAGTTCCTTTGATCCTTTTGATATTGAGTTGTCACATCAACCTGTTATAATTGCTTCTTCTAATTCTCAAGAGGATCAGATGCGAGATGGAGTTAATGATAACGAAGAAACTTGCAATATATTTCATAATGGATACGTGTGGGATTATAATTTTGAACAAGTATTTGCGATGAAAGATGTTCTTTCTTCTAATATCTCAAATTCTCCCCCATCTCTCACCCATTATCCTGACATTTTCCATGACCCTATCACAATTGTCACATATTTTGATGAGTAAGTCTTTGAGAATGTTAATTCTGATTATAGTTAGGAATTGAGGAATGTGTATTTTACATTAGAATAGGGTGAGGAAAAATCTTCTCTTTTTGATCCATATCATCTATATTTCTCTCAATCTCAAGAAACAAAGAGTGAAATTTCTTGTTTTCAATCAAACCTTATCTATGGTTCATCAAATACTAAGGATTCCTTTCTTTCTAACAAGGAACATTGTGATCATGGTTGTCTTGATATATTCATTTAGTCATCTAGTAACGGCTCTGTATCTTCAAATATCAATTATTCTAAGCCATCAATCTTTGATGACATATCTTCTAGTAGCTTGGAACTACCTTAAGGTGTCAAGACACTTTAGCCTACGTTGATGTTTATGTCAAGTTCTCATAGTATTGATGTGTGTTCCAAGCATGATCAAATTGACATTCTTTCTAGGAAGAATCCTCATTAGGTTATCATGAAAGCTATAATTGAACCTATCTCACAATCTTTATATCCTTTACTTATTTTTCATGATCCTATTTCTCAATGGTTGCATGAACCATACCTGGAAATCCCATTTGTGAAACACAAGTTTTTCACTTTCTTCATATTTTCCAAGTTTGAAAGTTAGAATGTTTCGATATGAGAGTTTGTTGCGATGTGTATAGCCACAAGAATGCATTAGCGGATTGTTTTGGGCATTCTTTCTTTTTGTATTTTTCTTCTTGCATTTTCTGTTTTCATATTTCTGAACATATCATACTTTATCTTCTTTTTTTTATGTGTTGTTCTTGAATATCTTTCTTGCCGATGATCCCATCACCAATGTAGGTCAGTAAATGATTCAGTGGTTGCAATTCAAGTTTCATTATAGGTGAGCCTAGCCTATCCTTTGTTAGTTTAGGAGTAGGGTTAGTTTAGTTAAGTTTGTTTCGCTTTCTGTTTTACTTTTTCCTTGCCCTTTTCTTTCCTTATAGTTGTAATAAGCTTTGCATGAGACTATGTTCTGCTTCTGGAAAAGGCATGGAAAATTTCAAGAGGACATTGTATGACTACCAATGCTTGGCTTTCTATTTATTCTTTCTCTTTGCAATGGCCTTTTATATTTTAGTTGATGATGCCCAGATGGAAAATATGTTCTTTCTCAAAGAGAACCTTAAAGTAATTGTGATGCTATATTCTATAACGAGTACCCTCTTCTCTGATCAGTTTTATGTTTGATCAGTTCTACCTTGTCAGCGAAGTCAAGTAAAGTAAGGAGGGGAGGAAACTTAAACAAGTGGATTGTATTTCATAAGTGTATAAATATTCTTCTATGAAGGGACAACTACTTCTGCTCTCAATAAGTCAGGATCCCTCTTCCGCCCCATGAAACAAACAAGTGGTGATACATAGTTCTACAAAACATAAAAAATGAATAAATGGTGAAAGAATAGAAAGGATTCCTACACAAGGAGGTGAAGCAAGCAACTCTGTTAGGGTACTTTCCAGGATTGCTAATAGCGGAGCAATGTTTGTGTCCCTGAAGTGACTCCGTCAGGGTACTGTGCAGGCTTTCTAGTAGCTGAGAAATGCTAGAGATGAAAACCAAGACTCTAATAATCCTTTTCGACTTGCATAACTATACTCCTCATCCCCAGTGGAAACAACTAAGTTTTAATTATTTTTCCTACTGTGTTGTCGATGTAAAGAACAAAGGTACTATATCTTTAATTCAAGAAAAGTATAGAAGATATGGTAATCAATGAAATGAAAAATACTTCCTGAAGAGCCAGAACTTTTTTATAGAGTTATATGCAAAGAGAGTTGGATTTCTACCACTGTGTCGCCAAGAGTTGTAGCTACTACAATCACCCTCCAAAATTTTTCCCATGCCTTGATTTTGGAGCCTACCTTCTATGCTTAGGAACCTATCTTTCACTGTCATCGAGTATTCCTCTTGATTTTGAAGACCTATATTTGCAGGTAATTCTTGTGTTGACTTGATTAACTTGTCCCTATCATGACTAAATATTATTAATGATAACTAAGAAATTTCTAACACAATCCATCTCTTGCCCTAATATTACACTTACTACCAGTCTTCACTCTAGGAATTGCACAAGCAAATGTATCTAGAAATTTCATTAGGCCTTGAGGATAAAAACTACGCATTTCTTAAAGACAGGAAGCCCTTGATCGCAAAAATTGCGCTGTCCCTCTTTCTCATTCAGAAACTTCGCAATTCACTGAGGTAGTGAACTATGTAATCACTTATTGTTGGGAATTTCGTAGTCCTTTCTACTAGTGTGAATATGTAGCTTCCCAGAAAAAGATAAGTGTTCACACCTAGAAGATAAGGAGTGCGTAATTAATGTCTAACAAGTGGCACAAAGTTTCCTTTTTCAATATTATGACAAGTGTCACTTTTTCCTTGCTTTCAGGCATACACATCAAAAATCCAAATTGGACTAGATCTATATAATAGAAACTCTTAGAGCTCATTTGCACACTAGACTTTGGATATCTAGCCTTCCCAATAAGATCAAGGATATTTCGACTCATTTGCAACAATTTTCTAGGTAAGTTTGCATGCGTTTCCTTTTGTCTCTTTTTCTATCGCTTTTGTCGCTTTTTCTTTTATGAGTGTTATGTTTCCTATTTATTTTCATAGTAGTTAGTGTTTTAATGGTTATTATCTTGTACAAGTGTTGTTTTAGTTTGTCGTACACTTTTACAAGTGTCACATCGACTTCTTGCTTTTTTCCTTTTAGCAGTTGTCGCTGTTGGGACATTTTTTGCATGCATGTTCTCTTGGATGCTTGTTTCTAACACTTGATTTTCATTTATCTAACTCTCTTGAGACCAATCTACATTGCTTCCTCCCCCAACACTCAAATATGAATATTTGCTCTCTCTTTCCCAAGTGGATCTTTGCAATCTTGACCAATTGTTACCCCTCCCAACTGCATAGTTCACAACCTAATGGCTCAAGCTTCACCCTTGGCCTCTTAGACTACACAATGCATAGCCATTGGCTTCCCTGATCCATATTTAAACAATATTGCAACAAATTACAGATATAACCATAAATACAGAGATGCAACAGAAATAATACTTCATTTCATTAATATCAAGTACTAAAATATGCTTACAAACAGAAATGGAAATAAAGTAGCTAGGGAGATGGTAGCTTGTCTCTGAGAAGAGATGTGGTAGATACATGCCTCTAAACTCTGTTACAATGAGGCTAGAAGGCCTATTTATTGTTGAGAAAAAATGGAAAACCCTAAATATTCCAAAAACCTAACCCTAGGAGATGAAACGCAAAACTGTGGGCGTCGTTTGGGTAAATTGGTACATCAACTTCCTAGGGTAGTAACTTTGGCATACGATCTCTATTTGACGTGCACAATACCTCGTTAGAAATATGTATCTAAGGAATACAAATTTTGAGTGAGAAACATTGGTTGAGGACCCATGTTACTCCCAGTTTTTCGAAAAAATGTCATTTAGGGCCTCAAAACAGCTCTGGATGTTTAGGACCTGAAAAAATGTTAAAAATAGTAAACTGTGCTACAGTTAAGGAAACTGAAAAACTGAAAGAGACAGTTGTGGGAGTCCAAATGGGATAGGTGGGTGGCCACCAACATCCATGTTGATCATTCCTCCCCCATTAGGAAGCAATGGTCCCCATTGCGTTGAGTTCCTCCATGAGATGAGGAAACTTCTGTGGAACTTGGTCCCTGGTGAGTTGTTCTGCAACCTCTGTTGTGTCTAGTAATGGTGGGAAGCATGCTCGATGATGGTCTACATTGAACACTTGGTGCAAGCAGAGGAACGGGGGAATGATTGCTCCAAAGCATTGTTTCCCATAGCCTTGGTACTGGTGTAAGGACCATATCAGAGTGGTCTGAGCTTCTGATGGGCTCTTGTAAGTCGTTCTTTCTGCAGATGCAATCAGACTTTTCCGCCCACTTGAAACTTGTGTGGTACCTGATGCTAATTATATCACTGCTTGTACTTGGAATTTTCCAAAATGGAGCGGCTATCTATCGACCCGTCGGGTAGAGGTGCTCTGGAAGTCAGATCGAATAAATGCTTGACCTGACATTGCAATGGTACCCTTGTGGGTGAGGAGAAGATGTTCCTATCTTCTTTCATGACCGTATCCATTTGCTACCATCGTTGTGTGGAGGAACCCTTTGCGGGGGTCATGGATGTGGCGATGATCTTCCCCTTACTTTGGGAGTGAACCAGACAGAAAATGAATTTCCTAGTTTGGGCGATGATCTTGCTACATTTCTTAGCAGAGATCAAAGAGTTGGCGGTAGGTGGGGCTACCTCTGGTATCTTGTATAATGAATTACCCAAAGAAATAATAACAATGCGAGGCCTTGACTCATACACAACATGTCACCTCAACAAGTATGGTTGGCCTAATAATACATCACAAACATCAAGAGGTGCAACGTCACACAATAACTAATCTATGAAGGGCTTGATGCTGTAGGGAAGGCAACACTATTGGCGAACTCAAAGATCTTGTCCTTCGTGAACCCACCCGATATTGTATGGCTACGGGTGTGATGTAGTCGGTAGGATAAACCGCTTCACAACCTCTACTGAAATGACGTTCTTTTGGCTCTCACTGTCAATAATGAATTGCAGCAGTGAACCCTTCACCCACATTTGTGAGTGGAAAGGGCGCTCCCCCTCCTCTAGATTTTCAAGCTCATTCTTCTGTACCTTGGTGGTGGCAACAATGGCGTTGGGCTCTGCATCAATGATTTTCTTCCCTTTCTCATTCCCCTTGTCGGGTTCTGACTTAGGGTCGGAACATGCATCTGATTGTGAAGCCTTCAACTCGGCCACCAGCGACTGTTTGGTCCGACACTCACTTTTGTTATGAATGGGGCTCTTATGGAACTCACACCACTTTCCTGTGTCCTTCTTTGACTTCGTGGTGTTATTCTTTCCTTGCAGCTTTGACGGTTTGTCTTGGGTCACCCTGCCTTGGCTTTACCCTTTGTTCTTTGGATTCATAGATCCAAAGTCTTGCTTCTTTTGTTTAAACTTTTGCTCAATCTTAACAGTGTATTGGTATTCCATGCTGAGCAAGGAGATGTTCAAGAACTCCATCTCATCCTAGATGTAACTATGTAGGCAGCCGCGGTATTTGAGTACCAAATGTAGCTCAGAATCCTTGATACCCAAATTTGTGCGAAGGGTATGAAAAATAGTTTTGAACTCCGACACATCTTGGTCCCTTCCCTACCACAGCATGGTCCACTTGACGTATCTGTCCTCATAGCTCTTGACAGGGTAGTACTGCTCCTTGATGGCATCCTGGAATGAATTCCAAGTGGGTGCGGCTAGAAACAATGAGCTCGTACTTTCATCCTTCTGCTCGCAATAGGTTTCCCACCAGTCTTTGACGTGGGGGGTTGCTTTGAGAAGAGAGAAAGTAATCTTTTCCCGACTGTAAAAATCATGAACATAAAAATACCCTTCTAACAGATTTAACATTTATCTACGACATCTGCATCTATCTGACCCTTGAATATGGGGATTTCAATGTTAACATGTACCTTAAAGGGTGTGGTGTTTCCAGAGTAGCTGTTGGAGGTACATGTGTTGCCCATGGGTAGCTGCTGAAGGATCTAGGCAAAGTTTTCCATCATCGCATTCCTTTGTTGCTCGAGGGCTTCTTCGAGCAATATTTTGATAGGATCTCCTACCCCCTCGTCTTTCTTTTCATCTGCTATGGGAGGTCGTCGGGGTTTGCGAGGCTAGTCTTGCAAAGGTTTGACCAACTCAAGCCCTAACTCCTTATATCCCGACCTCGTTGGGGACATGCGAAGAAAAATAGAGAAAACGGAGACCACTCTGATACAATTGATATAGATTTAAATAGGAACACAACAAATTACAGATATAACCATAAATACAGAGATGTAGCATAAATAATACTTCATTTCATTAATATCAAGTACTGAAATATGCTTACAAACAGAAATGGAAATAAAGTAGCTATGGCAATGGTAGCTTATCTCTGAGAAGAGATGTGGCAGCTACATGCCTCTGAACTCTGTTACAATGAGGCTCGAAAGCCTGTTTATTGTTGAGAAATAATAACATCCAAAAACCTAACCCTAAGAGATGAAATGTCAAACTGTGGGCCCCGTTTGGGTAAATTGGTACATCAACTTCCTGGGGTCATAACTTTGACATACAATCTTCGTTTGACGTGCACAATACCTCATTGGAAAGATCTATCCGAGGAATACAACTTTTGAGTGAGAAACATTGGTTGAAGACCCATGTTTCTCCCGTTTTTCCCAGAAAATGTCGTTTAGGGCCTCAAAATGGCTCTGGAAGTTCAAGACACGAAAAACTACTAAAAATAGTAAACTGTGCTACAATTAAGGGAACTGAAAAACTGAAAGAGACAGCTATGGGGGTCCAAGTGGGATAGGTCGATGGCCACCAACATCCACCTGGATCATTCCCAATCTATGTGTTACATAGTGCAGGGCCTCAAGCCTCATCCTGGGCCACTGAGACTGCACAATACACAGTCTCTTCACTCAGTCTTCCCAGCTCAGACAACACATTGCGCAGTCTCAAGCTTCAAGATCCTCCCTTTCCTATTCAGACTACGTGGTGTGTTGTTCATGAGCTAAACCTACCTCCTTAAGCCCAGAAACTACATAATCCTTATCTGTAGTGGCTGAGTTTCTACCTTAGTTTTGATGAATGAATTGATTTTCATAATCTGATTTGTCTTCGACATGAGTGCATCTTGTGATACAGGTACTGCAAGTTTTTGAGCTCATATCTCTTTTATCAGTTGTTTTCATAATTCTTCCAAAGAGATCAATCTTGAAAGACACTATAGAGAGAAGCACTGGTGAACTAGTTGAGAGCACCCCTATCACCATGCCTATTATGTCAGACACCTGACTCTTTATCGAGAAATATTTAGATATCACTTGGCACATAGTTAAAGATGCATTCACAAACACCAGTTTCAAAGAAGATCTAAAAGGCATACATTTTTATATAAATGTCGAGAGCTCACGCATTCAAAAGTTTCATGCAGGTATCTTACTTTCCCTTATGCAGATATCATCAGGTGGATCATGCCGCACATTGATCTAAAGAGAATGACCCTAAGTAGTGTTAGTGGATAGCAGATTGTTTCATATCTGGTGCATGGAATTCATCCTATGTGTCATTTTCCCAAGCTGGAAGGATACATGGATTCCCATTTCTATGTAGTCACCAGTTATTTGAGCACCAAGGATGTTGTCAAATCTTGGGTGAAAGAGCCATCCAAGTTTTGTCAAACACCCAACAACATATACAATATTAAATCTCTTAATAAATTGTGTTCCAGCACATAATTGTACTATGCTTCCAGATCTATGGTCAGAAGAGTATTGAAATATTTCCTAAATGTTGGGCATATATTTTGCATCATATTGTCAATGAAGGAAAGATATTCAATAGGTAATATTTGTTGGCCTAACAACTATTGATCAATGTGATCAATGCAAATAATCCTCCCAAGGGAAGGCATCCCAAATTTTATATGTTTGCATACTTGTTATAGGAAGTTGAAGAATACTTGGACTAGTTTAGGCAGATTTCTAGCAAATGGGAGTTGGAAATCAACATACATGACATGCATAAGTATATTGGTGGCCCTGCCAAGATGAACATCTTGTTCTTCTTGTTGAAGAAAGAAACACAAACTGGCTCCAATACTATATACCTAGATACAATCTAGGCTAGAGTCCACTCTCATCCTAATCCTATCAAAAATTTTGAGGGAATCATCGCAAAATACAAAGCTTGGCATTGCTATGTGATCGAAGATCTACAAGTTGAAGCTGTTGAGCTAGAGTTTCCCAAAACTCAAGCTTGATATCTTGTTTTGTCTTATTATGCTTGTTTTATTAGACTCTACCCAATTTTTTCTTATATGGGTATTTATAATATTGTATTTGAAATAAATTTGTAAGTGGAAGTCCAAGTGTCAATTGTGGAATATGAAAAGTCATTAGTTAGAAACAAGACAAAAGAAATCAAAGAGTCATTAGGGGAGTCTAAAGGTCACAAAGGGAGATGGATAGTCATCTCATAGGTTATAAATATACCCTCATAACTAATGTAAATGGTTTTTGGCTAGGAATCGAAGGATTGGGAGCATTTTTTAGAGCCTTGAATTCTCCTTTTTATAATAGAAGGATTATATTTCTTTGGAGAAGAAAGTGTTGGCTTTATGTTCCACTATTGGGACTACTGCCTTGTCAATTGTAAATGTATGTCTGGAACTTTTACTTTTAATAAGACTTGGAGCCGACATGTATTCATGATATGTCACGGATGTAGTAAGACTATTCTTGTTATGTTTACGATATGTGTTATTTTATTTACGCTAATGCTTATGAACTAATTCATTTTCTTTTGTATGAATCTTGTTGAATGCATGTTGTTATGTTATTTCGATCATGGTTATCTTGTGAATTATTTTTCAGGTTAACTTATGATTATTTTACTATTCATGCGTCTCTTTTAAGATAAGTACTATTACATGCTTCTAAGGGGCTCACTTTCTTTCCCTTTGGTGTGATGGAATCTCTCATGCATTACACTTTAAACTTCACAAATTTCATACACTTTTTTCCACCAAAGTCATGTATACATCATTTTGTGCAATTATTGCAACTAAGGCATGTTATTAAAACCCACCACTTTAGCAATCGGTCATATTCCAATTTTTGGATCCTACTCCCAATGGCATGGGGTCTGTTTGGAACTTCACATCAGAGAGACGCCCTTCCCTCTTGGCGGCTTCCAACACCATCAACAACACCTAAACATTAATTTAGTCAAATTTCTAAAAATAATTATGAGACTCCCTTGTGGGAACTATTATCTTGGGAAGTCATTGTGTTGAGATGGGGTACCTGGGGTAAATTTTGGTAAATTTTGTAATTTCTTTTCGTTTAAATGTAAAGTCTCCATGAAATTTGGAAGCAGAGCACGAAGATAGTTAGAGTCAAAGGGGCTTTAGTCCCTTAGGTGAGTAGACGATAGGAAGGTTTTGAGAGCTACCCATGGTTTGCGGACCATGGTATTGTAAAAGAAAGGCTATAAATAGAAGAGTCATAGCGAGTCTAAGGGGGAGGTCTAATAGAAAATAATATTTTGTAAGGTCAAGTAAGCTAAGGCAGGAAAGGTTTGCTTCCTGCACTTAGAAGAAGAGGAAGGCTCCTGCAATTGAGTGTGAAGAGACCTTTGTAAGTCCGCGGTCTGAGTGCACAGGCCCTTGTAGCTGAGTGCGTAGGGAAAAGGAGTCTGTAATTGAAAGATTATACTTAATAAAGATAGTTTTGAGCCAATTCTTGTGCATCTGTGTATTATTTCTTACTTCTGCAAGTTTTTATATTTTCACTTTGTAATGTAAATTATCTGAATTAATGGTTATCTTGTGCATGAAAGTAGTAGATCAATGTTATTTATGCATGTTATGAATGATTAAAGGCCTTCGCGAAGATCTAGATACTGTTTAAGAGAATTTACTCTAACTATATGTTTTGGAAGGATTAGGGTTCACGAAGATAGAAACAAGCCCTAGGAGCCACAGGAACCCATCACACAGGCCTATGGATGCAGAAAACTAGTTTTTTTTATCCACCAATACAGTTTTAGGTGAGACTGCATCCTGCACTATGTGGGTTGTTACCAAAAGGGCCAGCAGTTTAGAGTTTTGTTGGTTGGCTCAGATAACGTTGAACTTGGGTCAAGCCCCATCAAGCTAAAACTTGTTCTGTTGTCAGGATAGAGATCTTGCTGAAGGGATGTTTGATAAGTGGTTCCCTACTAAGAAAGAAATTAAGAAGTGGATCGATTAGAAACTACATGTGTTTGCATCCCTGAAAAATAAAAATTCGTGCTTGTCGAAGGATGGTTGAATAAGTACCTATATAAAGACAAACATGAAATATTCTTATGCTCTTTCCCCTATGAATTATATGAGTGGCTGTCCAAATTAGCAGATAGTCACGGTACGTGGAAACTTGATGACCATATTGTGCAGATCCCTAAACTGGTAAAGCACTTGGAAGCTTCAGAAGAAAAAAAAAATCACGTGGGTCGTCGATCACTGGATTGACCATATTCTGGGATGATTCATAACTGAATTCATGATTGATACATTCATTAGCTACAGTCAAGCAGAACACAGGTTCTTCAAAAGCCCAAGAGGTAAGTACTTGAAATCTCTGAAGACTTTAATTAAGATGCTATTGTGCAAAATGCAAGTTATACCTTTAAATTGATGTTTGGGACTATGCGAAGTGGAAGATCATTAAGAAGAAATGAAGAATCATGATTTGAATACAGTATGCTATTAAGATATTTTTATAGTGACGAAGAAGGTAATATTTTGAGAACACCGTGAAGTGTGCTACAACTTGTAAGTCTGGGTATTGCAGGAATACCTCGTCCATCCTCTTCACCTTTGCCTCCACCTTCGCCTCACACACCTAAAACTACACCTCCACCTCCACCTCCACCCTCGCCTCCACCTGCACCTCCATCATTTAATATGGAGAATACAATGAAGTTTCCTGTGTTTAAGGGTGTGGGAACTGAAGACCCCTAAACATTTTGGTTTGTCGCAGATGTTGTATGGACAACACAACAAATCACTGATGATAATATGAAGAAAGCACAGCTATTCACAACGCTACAAGACAGAGTGTTGAGTTGGTACATGAAGTTCTGCACATATAAGCCCATTGTGACTATGCTAGAGACCCAACAAGCACTGAATAGTGAATTCAAGAAGCCCAAATCTCAGGCTCAGTCTGTAACAGAGTTCAAGGAGATTAAGAAGAGGGTAGCTGAGTATGCATGGGACTTTGATCAAATATTAAAATGTTTTATTCAAAAGGCTAATATGAAAATTACAAATGCTCAGCATAGAGACTAGTATATTGCTTCACTCCTACTGCATCTGAGAGTGCCATTGTCACAACAGAAAATAGGAACACAAGCAGAAGCAATGGAGATCACTATGAGATTAGAAGCTTCACCAGTGTAGGATACGAATATAGGGGTACAACAAATTCAATCACAGTCGGCAAGCCTACACATGGGATTGCAGAGCCTGAAGAAGGGAAAGGAAGTGCAACCTGAGGTGCGCGCATAAGTTTGGTGCCTGAAGTGTAAAGTACAGGGTCATGCAAAGGACCATTGTTCTGTTTATCAAAACTACCTCATTGGGGGAGGTCCTGTCCCTATAAAACTAGAAAATATTGTTCGATTGTGCATGGTAGTACCCTTATGGTGTGCTATCTATCAAGTAGTTGGCAAGCACGTGACTAATAACTATCATCTCCTACAAAAAATTGTGCAGACACTGCAACAATTATTATGTACTTTTTGTAAGTCAGTTAGGCATGATGAGTGCAGTTTCTGGAGCTATGAACTAATGATGGAGTGGACCCTATGTATATAATGTTGAAAGAAAATCAGCTTCAGGATTAGAGCGTAGGTGCAGTTTGTGGAGGATTCCTAGGCCAAGGAAGAGGACGAGGAGGAGGGGTTGGCAGGGGTTGTGGAAAAGTCATTTACTATAATTATGGAGTGGCCAACCATTTTGCATGTGACTCATAGAACTCAACACATCAATCCTGCTAGTATTGCTGACAGTTTGATCATGAAATAAAATATTAGCCGGGTATTAATAGCCAAGATGTAGGAAAAGAAGATGTAGACACCTACATACAACATTCAGATGATGAGAACGAAGCCTCGCAAAGAAGAGCCTATTATTAATATCATAATGTGAAGTGGTGTTTCTACAGGAGAGGATAAGGGAAAGCCGTCGAAAATTGAAGGATGGGTGCGCAAGGCTACTAAGAAGGAAGTTGGCTTCAATCTAAACCATGCTAAAGAGACCTTTATGGAATCCAAAAATAGCTTCACTAAAGCCTCTACCTAAAAAGTCAAGAGAAGTTTGGCAGAACCAGCAAAGCATAGAACGTAGATCCATTGCTATTAGCTACCTTCCTGAAGACGTGTATGAAGCTATTACGAGATAGAAAGGCGGTAGAAGGGCTTCAAGAGTTGATTGATAATTGTATAGGGAAGGTCAAGCCTCCTCTAGAGTAGTGCACTATACGAAAATTGTGCAAAATCAAGAAATGAATAGGTCATGGAATGAGGCTAATAACGCAAATCAGAGAGTATGAAATGGAGCAAGTAATCCTCGATCTAGGATTAGATGCGAATGTGCTACCAAAACAAACTTGGGAAAGAATGGGGAGACCTGTGCTACAGTGGTCTCCTATCTAGCTTCGTATGGCCAATCAATAGAAAATCATTCCTATGGGGTGCTTGTATGGGGTAACGGTCGATATTGAAGGAGCAAGCGCTTTGGCCGATTTTGAAGTGATAGAGATAGTGGATGATAGTAATCCTTACCCTGTGCTATTGGGCATTGATTGGGCCTTCGATATGGATGCAGTCATTAATCTTAAGAAGCACATAATAATCTTTGAGTAGAAAGAGCTCTGGGTAATTGTCCCTTAGATCCATATGAAGGTGCGCGATACACTGAACTAGTCTGTGATTATGAGGAGGAGGACGATCTGGATCAGATATATAAGATCACTGTGTGTGATGAGGAATAGATAAATCCTACATCAGATGGATGAATTACATGGGATAGAGATAGCTCCTGCACCTCAGATTCTGATGAAGAGCTTGAGCATTGGCAGAACATATTACATGAAGTCTCTTCACTGTGCTACAACATGTTGAAAAAATCGCTTCGATGCATATCCACAGAGGTAAGAAATCTTCCTCATTATGATGGTTTAGATGATGTTAATTTGTTTTTGGATAAGTTTGAAAGGGAGGTACTAGAAGAGCATCGGTTCTAGGCATTAGATTTGGCACTGCGTGCTACACCTTCCCATTGGTGGGGTATGCATAAGGATGGCTTCAGTGATTGGAAAGAATATAAGAATGATGAAGTTGAGGTTCGAGTATGCCAATACCCATATGATAGAGAAAAACAGTGGAAAAGACGATCTGCGAGAGAATCTGGCGCGATGGACTAAAGCTTGGGGAGAGGAACCTCACCCTCATTGGGTGCACATCTTTTGTCATACTTTGGATACCATTCCGATGAATTGGTATCTAGAAACGGAGTTATGTCATAGAATAGCTGAGTCAGATATTTGCAGGAAAAGTTTTTATTAACCGTTAACTTTGAGGATGGATTTGAATGTATTGATGAGGTTCTCCAAGAAACTAATGTTGCAATGTTTCAAATGCCTGAGGAACTGGTATAATGGGTTCAACCAGACTGGAATACATAGCTGCATCATGCACTAAATGATATAATGTGACTATAGAAGAAGAATAAGATGATCCTAGAAATATCACCATTTTGGAATCTGAGGGACAATGCGAAGTTGAAGGAACCAAAGAAACAATCTCGGAAATAGCAAAACTTTTGAAGAATATACAGGTAAACATTCGAACAGACACACAGTTGAAGTTTACTAAAATATGCAACTATTGGGATGAGGATACAATTGATAAGGTCACGGAACTGCTACACGAATACCAAGACTTATTTCCCACCAAGTTCTCAGATCTGAAGGAGATAGTAGGGGATATGGGGGTTATGAAGATTACTTTGAAGCTCAATGCAAAGCTTGTAAAACAACGACCCTACCATTTCAATCCCAAGTATAATAAAAAGGTGCGCAAGGAGTTTGAAAAAATGCTAGAAGATGGGATCATTGATTTAATGGAAGAATCAGACCAGGTAAGGCCTATGTCAGTCTAGGAAAAGAAGCAACAGGATGAAAGCCAGCTATACGTAGATCTAAGGAAGCTCAATGATGCATGTGTTCATGACTTGGTTCCAACGCCATTTACAGATGAAGTCTTGGAGAATGTTGGAGGGAAGGAAGCCTATTCATTCACTGATGGGTTCTCGAGGTACCATCTCATCACGATCACGTCGGAGAATCGCAACAAGACCACCCTCATGATAGAGTGGGGATGTTTTCAATATACGGTTATTCCTTTTGTATTGAAGAATGCCCTTGCAATATTCTCACGAGTTGTAATTACAACCTTTAAGGAATTCATCCAAAAGTTCCTTGAAGTATACTTTGATGATTGGACTGTATTTAGGTTGGTAAAGCGCCATGTTGCAATTCTACACCTTATGTTGGATGCCTATCACAAACATTAAATAGCCCTGAATTTAAAGAAATTTATTTTCGGTGTTCCTTATGGAATATTTCTAGGACATGTGGTTTACAAGCAAGGGTTGATGGTAGATCCTACAAAGACAGAAGTTATTGTCAAGTTGGAGGCCTCAAAGAACGTAAAATGGTTGTGCGTGACAATCGGCCATCTGGGGTATTATAGAAATTTTATTAAGGTGTTGTGCAAATCACTACGCCCATGGAGAAACTGTTGAAAAAAGATGCGACATTATGTTGGGGTGAAGAATGTTAGAACAACTAAGACATTCTAAATGAAAAAATGGTCACCACACCCATCCTAGTATTCTCGCATTGGAAGAAGGAGCTTCATGTGCATGTGGATACTTCTTGTATTGCACTAGGTGCGATGCTGACCCAACCAAGATAAGGCAATATTGATCATCCTATAGAGTTTTCAAGTAGTAATTTGTCTAAGGGTGAAAATAACTATTCAACTACAGAGCATGAAGGACTAGCTATGGTGTATGCACTATAGAAATTCTGGCACTAGCTATTTAGAGCACACTTCAAAATGTATACTGACCTTTCTGCTCTCAAATACTTGGTCAATAAGCCTGTGTTGTGGGGGAAGATGTGCAAATGGTTGTTTCTCTTTCAGGAGTATGATTTTGAGTTTATTGTGAAGCCTAGACGATTGAATGTTGGTCTTGATCATCTCTCCCAGATTGAGTCTGGATAAGAGTGTACTAGTTCGGAAGAAGGATTGCCGATGTGTAGCTCTTTGTTGTTTGTGTTGTAGATGATCACTTTGCTGATATAATCCAGTTTTTAACAACTGGCACAAACCCATAGGGATATTCTGTGCAGCAAAAGAAGGAATTGGGGGTTCACATAGCTGCCTTTTCTATGATCACTCGACACATATATAAAATGGGTTGCGATGAGATACTGTGCTAATATGTCCCAGAGTTTGAACGACGAAGCATCCTTGTCGAGGCACATGGAGGAGTGGCAGGAGGCCACTACGCAAGGAGAGAAACTGCACAGAAGATCATTCATGTAGGACTTTTGTGGCCAATGGTACATAGGGATGCAAAGGTCTACTGTAGGGCATGCGATGCTTGCCAAAGGATAGGGAGACCATCGTGGAGGGATGAATTTCCTTTGAATCTACAGATAAATTTGCAGGCATTTGATAAGTGGGTGATTGATTTTGTGGGCCTGATCTAGTCGCCAAGGAAGAAGATTGGAGCACGATATATTATTACAGTGACTGAATACTTGACGTGATGGGCATAAGTGCAACCGGTAAAGGAATGTACTGTGTCTACCACTGCGAATTTTATATTTTAGTATATCCTATCCTGATTTGGATGTCCTAAGATATTAATGAGAGATAGGGGTACACACTTGTTAAACGAAATGATTTCCGTGATGCTTTAAGAATTCCAGGTGTATCATTAGAAACGTACGCCCTATCATCTTCAAGATAATGGTACAGTTGAATCTTTCAACAAAATTCTAAAGGGCACTCTAATGAAGGTTTGCAACGTGAAGAGAAATGACTGGGATGTGTGCATACCAGCGGTCTTGTGGGCGTATAGAACTACTTGTAAAAATATGATAGGCCAAAACCCCTTCCGGTTGGTCTATTGGTAGGAGGTTGTGATTCCCATGGAATATATTATGTTGAGTCTAAGGATTACAGTGCTGACCGATATGGTTGATCGCAAGACTATGGAGGAGTGCCTCGCTCAACTGATGAAATTGGAGGAGGATCAGATTTTAGTAGGATTTCACCAACAAGTACAAAAGGAGTGCGAGAAGGCATGGAACAATCAGCATATAAAGTAGCACACCTTCCAAGTTAATGATTTTGTCTTATTATATGACATTACATTTTTGAAATTCCCTAGAAAGTTTCAAATGCATTGGCTGGGACCATATGTGGTGAAGGAAATGATAGATGGTGGTGCAGTCCATCTTGCGAAGCTGAATGGATAATTGTTTCTAAGAAGAGTTAACGACAATCAATTGAAGTTGTACAATGGTGATCCCACCCCTACGCAATGACTATATGATGGTGAGATAGTCTTAGTACTCTAGGAAACTGCAAGGGAGTACGAGACTATAAACTACACTGCCCAAAATTTCAAAAGATGAAGTAAGGGTGTTCCGCGATGGAAGAAAGTAGGGCGCCGAGGAGAGCTGTGCTAAGAGAGTTGTGCCATAGAGGTTGGTGCCGTGCAACTGGGTAAAAGAGTAGCCATTGGGTGCACTGTAGATGAGTGGATGGTAAAATTTCCGTTAGGATAAGTGGGGAGGGCACATTTATGGAGAAAATATTTGGAAATCTACCTCCAAATATGCATTAATGATAGAAAATTGAAGGGAATGGCTGGATTTGAATTCAAATTTGCCTGTATCTGGCAGTCTGACTAGCATTGGAACACTTCGCTTTCAACTAGTTTGCCTTAATCTTTGCTACCAGAGAGATTTTTGTATGCATGAGAAGATTTGGGAAGCCTTTTTAGCATGGCCACTTCCCCCACAACCGATGTCACACCATCTGAAGTCACACCGTCCGCTGAAGTACCACCCCTTTTTCCTACGAGAGTTTCAGTGCCTAGGTGTCATCGACCTAAGCCCTCTGTAGCTACTAAGAAATAAACGAAGCCACAGTAACTTTCGGTGAGGCAATCACCATGGAAAAACCCCACAGAGATTCATCAAAAGGGGAAAATGGACAAGTCAAATCAGCCACATGATCCCCTTGATCTCAATGAAGAAGATCTTCGCAGAGGCATT
Source organism: Pinus tabuliformis (assembly GCA_031772625.1). Lineage (NCBI taxonomy): Eukaryota > Viridiplantae > Streptophyta > Pinopsida > Pinales > Pinaceae > Pinus > Pinus tabuliformis. Next base: position 352,647,617 of record CM062818.1, on the reverse strand, counting down.
GAGGAAATGGATGTCGAAGAGAATGAGCCTATGACTTGGCTATGAAGTATATTCCAACTTGAAAAGGAAAGGCCAAGGTGCCTAAGGACGAAGACACTGCCAAATTCATGATTTCTACACCATTATTGCCAGAGAAGGTGGTTTTTGAGGGTGCACTATTAGGACGCATTCCATCGCTCAAGCTGGAGGATTGGGACTTGGAAGACCATGAGAATTTCTTGCAGCTTGTGAAAAATAAATATTTAGTGAAAATTTACTATGATGAAACTGAAGTAACACAATTGGAGCTGATGAAGTGGGTCATAGGAATTGATAAAGTAGGTCTCATGAAGATGCTCTAGGTGCTACATTTTAGCCAGACGAATATTGACACAGTGTGTATTAGGAAAATTGCTCACCCTGGTGCATGATGGGTGTCTCTAGTTGGGAGAACCTATCCCTATTATTAACATGTGGATCCACAGGATCAATTCGATACCCTATCGAGGTGTGGATCCAACAGAGGCATTTGGAGGAAAATCAAAATAAAAGTAGCTCACGGACCAGATGAAGAGTGAGTTTGGCTTGGTGAAGAAGTAATGCGCATATTCTATCCACTCCATTATAGACAAGTGGTGAAATTTTCCATGCAGATCTTGGCAAGATCATATGAAAGTGTTGGGCAGATGAGGTTCCAACACTGGTGATTTCATTAGCTACACAATGTGCAAAAGATATCTAGTATAACTGGGCACAATACCTCTATAAAGTGTTTTTAGCAAACTGTCACGAAGCTCGTGATGAGGGTAAGGCCTTCCATTATGCCTGGTTATTGTTGTTGATAGTATTGGTAGCATGGAGGATGCCAAAGGACAACTAGTTTCCTCCACAAGACTGAGACCTTCCGGAGGTAGCGAAGTTCGCTTCGCTTTGGGTGACCAAAGATACAACACGGGTCACGGAGACCAAAATGTTTTGGGTGCTTGTAGAGCTGGATCTCCGCACGGTGATCTACCAGAGGCCGAGGTTGTCACCTACTTTATATGAATAATTGGAGCCTTATGCAAAATTCAAGGCAGATTTCCACAATGCCTCAATCTATGCTTGATGGGATCCAAATAAGACGTGGTATAGGCTACCCTACCCTGTGGGTGAGGTAGATGTATAAGAGATCATTGGTAAATGGCTAGGGGACTGGCTGGTTCCATCACATCTAGGTGTGGGCACAAGAAAGGCTGGGGAAAGTACCTCCGTTTAGACCACAACAACACAAAAAAAGATGTGTAGCAGAAGGAAGTTGTTGCCAAGGAAGCTTCTGTTAAGGTAGTTGCTGAAAAAAATCGGGCGGACAAAGGAAACCACCATCAAAATTGAGGGGTCTGACTCCCAGCATACTCCAGACCAGGAGGAGTCAGATGTCGAAGGAGGCAGGGGTGAAGAGCTAGAAACCCCTTTGAGCACAAGAAGAGGCTGAAGCAGACAACATCAGTGTTGCGAAAGAAGCAGATGTCCACCAGATTCTCCCAAGTAGATCTAATAGTCCTCACTCAGGGGGACTTAGATGAGATTGGAGATAAGTTCTGTGACACGAAAAGAGGACTATGGATGCATTCGAGCAGAAGTACAAGCATGTGTTGGGAAATGTGCAAAAAGATATGTGTGGTCTGCAAATCTAGACGGGGTGACTGCAAGCGAGCATTGGCCAGGCAAGCAAGATTCAGGTGAGCTTGCACCAAGTGAGTGCGACTATGCTAGATAAATATTGGACTCTGGATCTCAGAGTCATTCAATTGTTGCACGGGGCCCTACGCACCCAATCAGAGGAAGCAAACACCCAATTGGAACATATCAAGGATTTGGTTGTCAATCACGTGACACTCCCTATCCAGACCCTCCACGAATTGCATCAAGGTGTATCCGCCGAGCTGAGGGTAAGGGAGAAGCATGCACTGTTGGTAATCAACGAAGTCAGAACCAACAACCCATAGATCTTTGAAGAAAAGGCACAAGCATTGAAAGAAAAGGAATAACTCGCTTCCTGAAAGCATTAGTTAGAAGTAATGCTTACACAAGCATGTAATGTGCTGCCTGAACTCAATATTTATGCAAAAGAAGAATCAATAGAGAAGATACAAAAGTTGGTTGTGGCAGTCAGGGAATCCTAGGTTGAAATCGATTGAGTCTGATTTGAACTACAACTACAGATTTCGGAGCTGCAGTTGAAGCTCCAACCGAAAACTCTGCCAAAATTTTGGGAGAAATGTGAAGGATCGATCAAGGAAGGAATGGCCACGTTAGATGCAACAATCAAGGACTGCAACGAATTATTTAAGTAGGACATGGAGCTTTGGACATCTCTGCAAAAGATCAACATAGACCTTAGGGAAAAGCAGCAACAATTTGACGAAATAAGGTTGATTGTGCATGCTTTGGCACTAGTATAGCGGTTCTCATGGGTATAGGAAGGAAAGCAGTTGCAAACAGAAATTGAAGAGCTTCCCCAGAAAGAGATCATCTTGAGGGCCATAACAAAGCCTTGGATAGAGGAAGCAATCCAACTCACTTTGTTAGATCAGAACAAGTTAAAGGGCATCCAACGGACACAAAGAATAATGGGCCTCACGATGGATGGACCTACAATAGAGAAGCTCGTCGAGGAAGTACAATAGGTGGCTATGTAGGGTACAACTACTCTACAGGTTCTGAATATGGAATTCCATGAACTCCATGACAAGATTGCAGTGCTAGCCAAGTGACTCGAAGGCGAGTCACCAAATTATGTTGGGGGCCCATTGGGATGGGGTCCCTGGGGTAAATTTTGGTAAATATTTTAATTTGTTTTGTTTAAATGTAAAGTCTCTGTGAAATGTGGAAGTGGTGATAGTCATATTCAAAGGGGCTTTAGTCCCTTAAGTGGGTAGGTGATAAGAAGGTTTTGAGACTCATCCATGTTCTACAGACCATGGTATTGTAAAAGCAAGCCTATAAATAGAAGAGTCATAGTGAGTCTAAGGGGGAGATCTAATAGAATATAATATTTTGTAAGGGAAAGTATGCTAAGGCAGGAAAGGTCCATTTCCTGTACTTAGGTGAAGGGGAAGGTTCCTAGAGCTGAGTGCACGGAGACCTTGGTAAGTCTGCAGGCTGAGTGAGTAGGCCCCTGTAGCTAAGTGCACCGGGAAAAGGAGTCTATACTTGAAGGATTATACTTAATAAAGACAATTTTGTGCAAATTCTTCTGTATATAAGTATTATTTCTTACTTCTGCAAGTTTCTGTATTTTCACTCTGTAATGTAAATTATTTGAATTAATGCTTATCTTGTGCATGAAAGTAGTAGATCAATGTTATTTATGCATGTTATGAATTATTAAAGGCCTTCATGAAGATCTAGATACTATTTAAGAGAATTTACTGTAATTATCTGTTTTGGAAGGGTTAGGGTTCACAAAGATAGAAACAAGCCCTAAAAACTATAGGAACCTATCACACAGGCCTCTATATGTAGAAACCTGGTTCTATCATCCCCCAATACTTCTTCGAGTGAGACTTCAGTCTACGCTACGTGGGCTATTTCTCAAAGGGCCAAAAATTTAGGGTTTTGTTGGTTGGCATAGATAACATTGAACCTGGGTCAGGCCCCATCAAGCGAACACATTGTTCAACCTTACTTCTTTTATGTGGGTGCTCCTTGCCAATTCTTGCCAACCCACCAACTCATCGCATGTGTGCCCCTGCCGAGTGGGATCCCTGGTGTATGCATTGCACGACTATTAAAATTTTACAGCTTAGGGGTGAATTTCTCCTAGAAGAAATCATAGTTTTTAGCTATTTTTGAACCACCTTCAATAAAATTTCATTTTTGACAATTCTAATATGACTTTCCAAAAGTAGTAAGTCACATCTCAATTTGGAAGTGACTTTCCAAAAATAGAAATCCATGTCTAAATGATCAAGGATGATATTGACATGTGGAATCCACTTTAAAATCAATTCAATAATGATTATACAAGTCAAGAATTAATATTTTTCCTTACTAGTACTATTATTATTATGATGATATTATTTATAAAATAATCTAAAGTCATTCACCTTTAATGGATTAATAAAAATGAATTCTATGATGGAATAAGTAAATTAAATTGAGAATCTCTTACATGGAAAATCGAATCTCTCTCTTGGAATAAAATAATATCTCCACACTTAAGAGAATGTAACTCTCCCTCACTAATTCAATGTACGGGAAAAGTATAACTCCTCATTAAATGCACTTGTAACTCCCTCATTCAATTAGATTTGTAACTCTCACCAAATATCCTCTCATGTCTAAGTGTAACTCTCTCTCTCCCTAATTTGAATTGTAACTCCTGAAGACAAGTGTACCTCTCTCTCTATTCCTGGTATGAGTTACACTTCTCCTCATGTAACGCCTTCCTCATGGAATTCGATTCTCCTATTAATGGCTCAAGGCATGAATTCATTTTGTAACTCCTATCCTTTCTCATCTATTCAATCATGAACACTTGAGAGTTGATAGTAGCATGTTCATTGTGAGGAATGAGAGAAATTGTTGAGTGTGTTCAAGAGAAGTGTGAGAACTAGTGAAGAGAAAGAGCAAGGGAAGAGCTAGAGAAAGTTTGAAGGACATCATCTAATCAAGAGAAAGATAATATCTTCAAGCAAAGAAAAAGTGCACTTAAACGACAAGTTTATTAGGCATTGGTGACTTTATTCATTCTCATTCTCTTGCTCTCTCTCTCTCTTTCTCTCTCTCTCTCTACTTTTCTAAAAATTTGAATAGCTCTAATGGAATAAGAATCATTTAGGTTATCTCCCCTGAGGGATTTTTCCCTGGTCATTGGACCAAAATATTAGTGTCTCATATTTGTGCTTGACTATCCTCATATAATCCTTAATTTTATGTTCTATTTACAATTGATGATATGAAAAGTTTTGATGAAGAAATTTTCAGTCTAATTAATTGCAACAACATAGAACATTTAGTTTTCTGCAAATTACATTCAATTTTTTGCATATAAGTTTCAAGTTTCTGCCAATTAATTGTTAAATTTCTACATAGAACTTTCAAATTTTAACATGGTACCAGAGCCTTGTTGAAGAAAATTATAAGGAGACCAGGGATCACCTGAAGAGACCCCACTTGCTGCCAATTTTTTTTATCAAGATGACTTCTCCCTACGTCAAGGTAGAGGAGAAGCTAAATGATGCTTCAAACTTTGATCCATTGAAAGAAAGACTAGATATTACTCTTGAAGAATGCGAAGTTCTGGATTATGTTGAAGGAACAATAACGAATCCACCAGAGAATTCAAGTGTTGTTGTCAAATCCAAACATTAAAATGGTGAAATGAAAGCTAGAAAAATTTGATTCTCTTACTGATCATCTCATTACTTATGTTTTTGCTTTGAACAACGCTAAATAAATGTATGAAAAAATAATTGGCATGTTTGAAATTAGTACATGAAGATAAAGGAACAAAAGTTGCTTTTATTAATGGAGAATTTCTAATTGGCCTTTGAGCTCAATTATGAGAAAAGCCTTCACTCTTGGATCAACATGTGAAGGGATTTACAAAGTCAATGGTAAACCCATTCATGCACTGGTCCATGATATTGATATACTATGTGAGCTATGGTGCAAAATATTCGCTCACCTACACTGCAAAACCTTACCTCATGTAAGGAGGATGGTTTCTAGAATGCCTGAGATCATAATGGATCATCAAGGATTTCTTCTAGGATTTGCAAGTGGAAAGCATATAAAGGGACCATTCCCTTCAAGCAAAACAAAAACTAGTTAGGTGCTTTAGTTCATACATTATGATTTATGTGGAACTATTCATGTTACTTCTCTTGGTGGCTACTTGTACTTCATGATTTTCATTGATGATTTTTCTCACAAGACATGGATATTATTTTTAAAAAAGAAAGGGGAAGCATTTGACATGTTCATAGATTTCAAGGTTCTAATTGAAAATCAAACTGGAAAGTTGATTAAAACTTTCAGATCTGATAATGGGGGAGAGTTCACCTCTAATGATTTTAAGTATCTTTGCAAAGACATCTAAATAAAGAAAGAAACCATTGTGTCATACAGTCCACAACAAAATGGTGTGGCTGAGGGGAATAATAGAAACAATATGGAAGTAGTTAGAGCCATGTTGCATGATAAAAAGCTATGAAAGTTTTTGTGGGGAGAAGCTGTGAATACTATTGTTTATGTGTAAAATAGTACTCCTCATCGGGCCTTAGATAGTAATACTCCTAAAGAAGTCTTCACTCGCAAAAGGTGTGAAGTGAGTCAATTGAGAATCTTTGGTTGTCCTATGTACTTCCATGTGCCAAAAGAGAAAAGGAACAAATTGGAAGCTTAAGGTAAAATATGTATGTTTATTGGTTATTATGATAATTCAAAATATTATATATTTTATGTACCCGGTCAAAGAAATATAGATTTTAGCAAAGATGTAACATTTGATAAAGATGAAACTCTTAGAAAAGAAAGAGACTCTCCTCCTCCCATCATTGTTGAAAGACAAGATATTAATTAAAAAGAGTCTGCATCTGAGTGTGAACCAAAACCTGAGAATGAACTTGTTCATAATCCAATGGTTTCCATGGATCCTCTAGATCCTCCACCTCATGATCCTCATACTAGAAAGAGACCACTATGGCTGTGAGATACCTTGCAATATGTTGAACAACATGCTTCACCAAGAGGAATGTTAAGAGAAAGTAAGAAGCCAAGTTGGTTTCAAGGGTATGTTGTTGCAATAAGAAACATCATTCAGGAAGAACCATCATCTTTGAAGAAGCCACAAAAGAACAAATCTAGAAATATGCCATGATTGAAGAATATGAGTCCATCATCCAGAATTATGTCTGGGAAGTGGTTCCTATACCTCAAGTTAAATCTGTTGTCACTTCTAAACGGTTGTTTAAGATTAAACATGGTGAAAATGGTAGTATTGAAAAATATAAGGCTAGATTTTTAGCTAGAGGTTTCTTTCAGAAATACATAATATATTAGGGTGATATTTTTATAGCTATATCTTGATATACAACTATTCAATCTGTTGTTTCCTTAGCTACTAGCAAGGGATGGAATCTTCACCAAACAGATGTGAAAATTGCTTTCTTAAATGAATTCATCAAGGAAGAGGTATTTGTGGAAAAACCACAAGGATTTGAAGGGCGTGACATGGAAACTCATGTATGCGGAGTGAAGAAATCCTTGTATTGGCTAAAGAAAGCTCTAAGATCTTGGTATGATCACATTGGTAGCTACTCGATAAAGCTTGGTTTCATAAGAAGCTTTTCAAACCCAAACCTATACTTCAATAGAGTCCAAGGTATACCTTTGATTTTGGTATTATATGTTGATAATTTATTATTTATTGGAGGAGAACCTCTTATCCTCCAGTGTAAGAGGGAGTTATCTTATGAATTTGAAATGAAATACCTTGGTTTGATGCATTACTTTTTGGGTCTAGACATCTAGGAAACACCTAGTTAAATTTATCTTTCTCAAGGAAAATATGTTGTTAATATTATTGAAATAGTTTTTATGGTAGAATGTAAGTCCATGCATACTCCTGTGGAAATGAACTTTAAGAAATAATCTGGCAAAGTTGCAAGACCTAGTCTAGAAAATCTCATAGAGTATAGATAGCTCATTGATGCTTTGATGTTTTTGGTAAACACTAGGCTTGACATATGATTTGTTGTAAACACTTTAAGTCAACATATTATCAATTCCTTTCATTCCCATTGGATTATTGCAAAACATGTACCCAGATACTTGTATGGAACTATAAATCTAGGATTGAAATACACTACTAAAAATGTAAGATCATGGATATACTGATGTTGATTGAGTTGGTAACTCTATTCATAGAAAGAGAACCTTTCAATGCTACTTTAGCTTGGGATCTGCCAGGATGTCTTGGATGAGTAGAAAGCAAAAGTCTGTTGCACTGAGTACAACTGAATTTGAGTAGATTGCAACTAGCATGGCTAGTTGTGAGGTATTTTGGCTAAGAAATTCTTTGGGGAACTATTTGATCAAGTTCCAGAAACAACAACTATATATTGTAACAATAAGAGTGGGATTCGTCTTATATAAAATATTGTGTTTCATGATAAGTCTAGGCATATTGAGATCAAGTATCACTTTATACAAGATATGGTGCAGAGGGGAGAAGTGAGGCTCCATCACATATCCACTTGTGATTAGATAACTGAAATTATTACCAAGCCTTTAATGGAAGCAAAGTTCTTGGTTTTTAGAGAGAAACTCAGACTTATTAACATGAACCTTCCAGGAAGTGGTCACAGTTGATCAAGAATACTGAGCTTCCTTTCCCCCCTGCTAGAGCTCACATGATTAGGTAATGATGCTAGAAATATCCTGAGGATGAGAGACTTCTTGTGTAGTATGTGCCACAATAATAAGCCTCACTATGCATCCAACCCATAGTTTGGGACATGGGAAGAGCCACTTATCTGGAAAATAGGTGTAGTGAGACTTGTCTAGGATGCAAGTGTTCCACCACTTATCGTTTAATGAAACTTGGTTGTGTTTGATTCTTGTCTTGTCCATGTGATGATCCTTTCCTTTCTAAATTTTGTCAAGTGGATGAATCTTCTTTAGATTTCGACTTCATTGTTATAGATGTTATAGAGTAGAGTTGAAATGAGATGAATGAAAGAGAACATAGGAAGCAAACATCTTTGATGCAGAAATAAATTCCTCTCTAGCTAGGAGGGAGTGTTAAAATTTGGCAGTTCAGGGATGAATTTCTCCTAAAAGAAATCATATCTTTCAGTTGTGTTTTAACCACTTTCAATATAATTTAATTTCTAACAATTCTGATATGAATTTCCAAAAATAGAAAGTCACATCTCAATTTGGAAGTGACTTTCCAAAAATATAAATTCATGTCTTAATGATCAAGGATGATCACGATGTATGGAATCCAATTTAAAATCAAATTAATCATGATTATACAAGTCAAAAATTCCCCGGATGCGGGTGTTCCCACGGCAGAAGGTGTGAGGCCACATGGCCAACATGTGACGCCTCGCGTTGATATATGGGAGGACACTCTGATCGCCGCCGAGGAATTAAATTCCGAGGCATTAACTCAGGGCCTTTAATGAGATCTGAGACGAATTGGGGAAGTTGCAGTGCGCATTTATGGCGCCCAAGGTTCAAGAGAATGTTGAGAGGGTTAAAGCGGAGGTTTGTATGGGGAAGAACCATATTCAGAGTGAGAGGCACGCTGCGCAGGCTGGTGTGGGCAATTTCTTCCTTCTGGCAGACGCTGCGGCTGGTTCAGACAGTGAACAAGAGGTCACGGAATATCTCGTGCTGTTTCTCCCTGTTGAAAGAATTGCGGGCATCACTGTGCTACTGCCAAGAGCCGAGGAGAGAGTCCTTAGCTTCGTTGGGAAGAGACTCGAGCAGGGGCTGCCAGCAATTGAAGCTCTATTCCGCACCTCTAGCTCCACTGTCGAAATGGTCAAGCCAAGGGAAAGAATGCCATGTAGACGCGCCTCTGGTCGAGGGAGCTCCTCACGCCATCCAGCAGCGGATGCCCACCACCATTGCTGCTGTTGCTACTGTCACAGGAGAGCCGGGGCTACCCAATTCATGGATGCGGGCAGCCCCACAACAGAACCACCCTCCCTTCCAGCATTTGGCACAGCAGTTTTTACTTTTGGAAGCATTAGTGCACACCTCTCCGTCTTATTCATCAAGGATACCAAGGAAAATGAAGACGGTGACGGTAGCAGGGCGATGCTATACGCTGAACAACCGACAATTGCTGAGGAAAAGGCAGAGGGAACTATGGAGTAGGCTCCCACCCAATCTCAGAAGCCGGAGGCGTCGTCCTCGAAGAACACTGCAGGAGAAGAAGGGGATGGCCTCCCTGAGTACTATGGATGGGTTCCGATTGTTGAGGAGAAGCCTGAGGAGTAGCACTCAGTGGCAGGCTCCGTCGACCATCTTTTTGTTCAGGTTCTGTTTAAGTTTTCTGTCTCGGTTACCACCTGTGTCTGGGTATGGGATAAGCTATATGTTTATGTCTGGATCTTTAAAGTTTATGTCCAGTTTTTTATATGCTTTGGTTCAGCTAGTTGGTCGCCCCTGCGCAGGCAGTTTTTGCTTAAAGGCCCCTGCGTGGGTGATTATGGTCTGGAATGAAAACTATGATGTGTTTTGCTGTACTGGTCACAACTCCAGATGGAAATGTCGCCCCTGTAAGGGCTGTTATGGAGTTGCAAGACGCCAACCCACAGTGCCACAATAGGCCTTGGGCATCATGCTTTTCTGTCTGTAATGTTTTTATGTACATAATATAATAGAATAGAATAGTTTCACTGAGAAAAAAGATTATACAAGTCAAGAATTAATATTTTTATCCTTACTAGTATTATTATTATGACACTATTATTTATAAAATAGTCTAAAGTCATTCACCTTTAATGGATTAATAAAATGAATTCTCTCATGGAATAACTAAATTAAATTGAGAATCTCTTACTTGGCAAATCGAACCTCTCTCTTGGAATAAAATAGTAACTCCACACATAAGAGAATGTAAATCTTCCTCACTAATTCAATGTATGGAAAAGTGTAATTATTCCTCATTAAATGCACTTGTTACTCTCTCATTCAATTCAATTTGTAACTTTCACCAAATATTCTCTCATGTCTAAGTGTAACTCTCTCTCTCCCTAATTCGAATTGTAATTCCTCAAGACAAGTGTACCTCTCTCTCTATTCTTGGGATGAGTTACACGTCTCCTCAAGTAACTCCACCCTCATGGAATTCAACTCTTTTATTATTGGCTCAAGGCATGGATTCGTTTTGTCACTCCTCTCCTTTCTCATCTATTTAAGAAAGAACGAGTGAGAGTTGAGAGTAACATGTTCACTCTGAAGAAGGAGAGTATGTATTGAATATGTGTAAGATAAGTGTGAGAACTAGTGAAGAGCAAGAGAAGGGCAAGAGATGGAGAAAGTGTGAAGGATATGATCTGATAAAGAGATGGAGAATATATTCAAGAAAAGAGAAAGTGCACTTCAATTTCAAGTTGATCAGACATTAGTGACTTTATTCACTCTCATTCTCTCCCTTTCTTTGTACTTGCTAAACAATTAAAGAAATTTAAAAGAAGAATAATCATTTGGATTTTCCCTCTTGAGGGGTTTTCCATGGTCATTGGAACAAAATCTCAGTGTCTCATATTTGTGCTTGAGTCTCTTCATATGATCCTTAAGTTTATGTTATATATACAATTACAGATATGAAAAGTTTTGATGAAGAAATTTTCATTCTAAGTAATCGCAACAAAATAGAACACTCAGTTTTTTGCAAAGTACATTCAAATTTGTGCAAAGTACATTTAGTTCCATTTAGTTTTATGCAAAGAAAATTCAATTTCCTGCATATAACTTTCATGTTTCTACAAATAATTTTAGAATTTTTTCATAGAACTTTCATATTTTAATAGTGACACCCCCATCGCCACCTAGGTGCCCAGCTTTCATGCGGGCATTTGCACTGTCGTGTAGATCATTCAACACAAATCCTTAGCTCATCAATGACAAAAAAATATTATCGTTTGTTAATACCATGCTACATAATCAATCAATTATAAACCAAATTTTAACACATAAACATTAATTTAGTTCAATTTTCTAAAAATCATTATGATATCGTCTTGTGGGAACTATGTTCATTGGAAGTCATGGGATAACCTTACCTCTTTTGCATGGGTCCCCCTTGCCAAGTTGGGTCGACCCACCAAATAGTCACATGGGTGCCCTTGCTAGACAGGTGCCCTATTGTGCTCAACGCATGATGCCCCCATGGGTGCCCGGGTGCCCCACTTTCATGTGGGTGTAGGCATTCGCCCAACTGTGTAAATTAGTTAACAAAAATAATTAGCTCATGAGGGATAAAAAATATTATCATTTGTTAGTTTCACGCTACATAATCAATCAATTATAAACTGACTTTTAACACCTAAACATTAATTTAGTCAATTTTCTAAAAATCGTTATGAGACCCCCTTGTGGGAACTTTGTTCATGGGTAGCCATGGGCCAATGTTACTTATTTTTTGTTGGTTCCCCTTGCCAAGTTGGTCGACCCACCAACTTGTTGCACTAGTGCTCCTGTTAGGCAGGTGCCTTGGTGTGCCTAGCACGCAATTCCCCCATGGGCTTTGAGGTGCCCCGCTTTCGTGTGGGCACACCCAGGTTTCAAGCGTTCGCCCTACCATGAAAATCAATCAACAAAAATCATTATCTCATCAACGACAACAAAATATTATCAATTTTTAGTACCATGTTGCATAATCAATTAATTATAAACCAAATTTTAACACCTAAACATTAATTTAGTCAATTTTCTAGTAAAGGTATTCATAGTTGGACTAAATTGACCCCTCAGACATCTCCAGGGTGCGGAAACTTGGTTTCATCATCCCCCAATACTACTTCGGGTGAGACTTCAATCTGTGCACCGCGGGCTAATGCCAAAAGGGCCAGTAGTGTAGGGATTTGTTTAGCTAATTAACTCCGAACCTGGCTCAAGCTCCTTCATGCCAACAAGATCATTATTTAAGAAGGCAATTTTTGCTTCCATGTGATGTATTTTCCATTATTTTTGAGTTGCAAGAGAAAATAAAGTTATAATAGTGCCCCATTTAGTTGTTGGAGAAAATGTTTATGTATAACCAACACCTTTTGTTTGTGCATACATTTTCTACTAGTCTTTCTTTGTGCTTGTCAATTGAACCATCTGCCTTATATTTAATTTTATAAACCCACTTACAACCAATTGGTTCGATGCCAATACGAGGATCTACCAACTTCCAGTTGTCGTTTATAATAAGTGCATCATACCCTTTTCGAATTACATCTTTCCATTCATTACAACTAGCAGCTTCTTCAAAGGTAGCAAGTTTAATAACAACTAAAGAATAAATTCACAATCATAAGAACAATGGGAATCGTTACCTGATTTTGAAGTAATATCCCCTTATTTTCCTTCATTTTTTTAGCACAAATTCTTATAACAAATTCATTGTATCTTCTTGCAAATGTCCCCATTCGTGTCGATCTATGTACTGATCTCTGTGGTGTTTGCTTATTCTAAAGGACAGGTTCTTCATAAGGAGTTTTTGATTTCATAGAGACATTACTATCGTCCAAACTTTCTTCTGTAGAAACATTATTATTATCATCCAATTTTCCTTTTGTAGAAACATTATCATCTAATGTTTCTTCATTCTCAATTGAAGAAGGAAAATTTATTGAAGGAAAATCCATTGACCTATCTAGAATAGGAACTCCCCTTTCAATATGTGGAATATCATTTTCACATTTGTAATAAAACTTATTGGAAGTGGATATATCCAAATGTTTGAGTTGTTTATCAATAGTGGAAGCATCTTTATCAAATTAAAGAAAAAATACATCTCTTGAAATAATATGTTTCTTGTTCTCTTCATCATGCAAACTATAAGCTTTAGAAATATTGGAATACTCCAAAAAATACATTTGTGACTCTTGGCACCCAATTTGTTTTGTTGTTGTTTAGGAATCAAATCATATCATGGAGAACCAAAAACTCTAAAATGTTGAACAACACGAAGACGATTTTACCACATTTCATAAGGGGGCTTATTATTGATCATAGTAGAAGGACATTGATTGCGAATATAAACAACACAAAGTACCACTTCTCCCCAAAATATGAACTTAACATTATTAAAAAACATCATTCATCTCACTATATTTAGCAATGTCATACACTCTGCAACACCATTTTGTTGCAGATTAAAAGGAACTGTAGTTTGATGTTTCATGCCATTATCTTGCAAATACTTTTCAAAATCATTAGATGTGTATTCACCAACATTATTAGTTCGTACGGTGACAATATGAAGTTGAGTATAATTTGTAGTCAATAAATGAAAATTCTTAAAAGTCGCAAAAACTTGAGACTTTTCTTTCAACAAATAAACCCAACACATCCTCCTATGGTCATCAATAAAATTCAGCAAATACTTATTACCATTGGAAAATTGAATAGGCATAGGACCCCATAAATTGGAATGTATGAGACCAAACTTCGTTGAAGCTCTAGAAGTAGAGTTATAAAACTGCTTCTTAGAATTCTTACCCAAAATACAAGCATCACATTGAGAAAGTTTTCTTGGAATTGTAGGAAGCCCTTGAACTCCTCTATGTTTAATAATCCTTATACTATCATAATTGATATGATGAATATGAGAATGCTATAAGACGTTAGAAGAGAGAGTATCATGTTGCTAAATTAAATGAGAAGAATTTGTTGTAAAAGATGATGTTCCTTTGAGTTTCAAAAGTTTGTCTTCCTCAACACTACTCATAACAATCACATTATCAAATGCTCTTGGAATTTCAATTATACGGTCAAATATACATACATAATTTCATTGCTTCCTGATAGGTTTTGGGATTCGAAATGTAATAAGATGTATATAATATTGTGGATAATTCGAAGTATCTCTTTCCAAGTATAAAGAACATCATGTGAAATATAATCAGCAAGTCCTAGTAATTGAAGCCGGACATATCCAATTTCTAAAGGCTTGATTTGTGACTTATCATCAAAATAAACTACTCAATCAATATGATGACTCAATGTTTCAAAAAAATCCCTTCTAAAGGGTATATGACAAGTAGCTTGAGTGTCTAATATCCAAGTGTATTTCAAAGAGGAAAAGGTAGTGCTAAGAACAAGTACATTGAAATTACAATGTGAAAAAATATACTGAGTAGATTGAGGTGGGTTTCCTTTGTATGGTGGTTGTTTCTCTTTATTTGCACTCATATTTTCCCAAGGATTACAACATTGAGAGGAATTATGACAAAGTTTACCACACCTATAGCACTTAATAGTATGTCTATCATTTTGAAAATATTTTTGTTGTTTGCCTCCTTGATGTATTATTACCACCCCCAACCCCCCTCCTTTAGGGAGTTTCTTCTCACAACCTTTGAGGCTATTGTCATATCTAGCCTACTCTTTTTGAGACTTCCATTCTTTCTATGCAAGACACAAAGTCTCAACATTAGAATTGGGAAGTGACTTCTTCTACCAAAAGCTTTATCTCTCTCTATGCAATTTTCTCTACAAGTTTATCAAATGTTATACCTTTCATTTGTTCACTAGATGAAAAAGACTCTAGTGTGAATAAGTAGAGTATAGGACTTTAATGAATGGACTGAGTTGCAGATTAACACTAGTGACTTCAATATCATAAAAAAAATTCTCTAATTTCTGAAGCTAACTTCATTGGATCATTATCTTTCAATTACTTCATTAATAATGGTATGATTTCCAACTTTGAATGAGCTCCTCATAAAGTTCTTTTAATTTTTTTAATGTTGCAATTGTTGTGGTGTTGGAAAGAATGTGTAAAGTTACCTCTTTTGTACGGAATGTAGCTTCCACCAGAAACACAATTTAAAGCATATCACAGAATCAAACATTCTGCCACCTGAGACCGATTTGCCCCCACACACCATGGTTTATCTGGAAAGAAAGCTCTCGTTTCCCAAGAGATTGAATCTTACGAACGGCGACATACTACCAAATCTTACAATTATTTGTCAGCGGACTCATCTCTACTATAAAACACCTGTTATTTCAAAATTTTGATTAGTTGGTCATTGTATTATTAACACCACCTTTAAAAGGAATTATGTAGAGTTAAAAAAAAAAAATAAAGACACTTTTCTTAATTACGCCGTAAGGTGTTTTTTCTGAGAAAGACATCCCTAAAATGTGTGACTGTGTGCCATCCTCAGCCATTGATTCTGTGTTAGACTATTTGGGTGTTTTCCCCATTGGTTTAATATGTTTTTTATTCATGGAAAAATGACTTGAAGACAGAGAGGGAGGATCTGGCTATGGGCTACAGAGAGGGAGGATCTGGCTATGGGCTATGAAAGGCTAGGCCTCCTGGGGATGAGACTCTTGGCCATCACTGAAAAGACAAGGGCCACAGGAAAGGTGTCTTTCTTCCCTGGTATCCTGTCTTTCTTCCCTGCAGGAGGGCCGCGTAGCCCTGTGCTTCCTACCAGAAGTTTATATAAGCATACAATCTGGCGTAAATAGGCACAGATTTTCATCCGGAGGTACCTTTGATTTGGGATATAAGCAGAATAGAAATTTGCATGCTATGTACACATTAAGCCATGTCCAAGAGTGCTGGTGAAGACGTGGGGCTTTGCAGAGACAAAGGAACAGACAATCAAAATTCTCATTAGTGGGATTTATTATTTCCTTCTGTTATGTACTGTCAAAATCCTTATATCCTATTCTTTGTGTTGGAAACGTAAAACATCTTTGTTGTTTTTTAAAGTAGAATTTGTTATAGAAATTAAAACAGGTTATTGCTAAGTCTCACAATGTTTTCTACACAGATTAACCGTCAAGGGTAACCAGCTCCACACAAGAACAGGTAATTCTTTGTTCAGTTCTTACCGGAGAGGGTGATCGAGGATGAAAAGTAGATGTCGGTGAAAATGAAATGCTTTTCCTAAATGGGTATTTCTTCAAATGCCTCTTCCTCTCCTCCCGCGCATTGAATAGGTAATTTTCTGTAACGCTTTAATTCATAAAAGTATTTTTGTGCTGTTCTTCTTTTACTTTGTATTCCCGTAATTCTTTTGACACTCAAACTGAGCAAAGAGGATAATTTATGCAGAGCATAGCACAGAGGCTAATGGGTTGTTTCTTCAGTGTTTTTGGTTCTTCGTCTCTTTAGTTTTTTGTTGCTTTTACTGATTTTGCTTTTCAATACTTTAATAGTTTTTACCCATATGAGTTGAGAGTCATGTCATGAGTATTCTATTTTTCTTCTATGCTTATAATGCATTTTTTCGTTTTTGGGTTTTCCGTTTGGTGACCTCGTTGAAACCCTATGCAGAGTCTGCCATGGGTGGAAATCAAAGGGTGATGGAAGAGGTGTGCAAGGCTTTCTTTCTGAGGTATTTTAATCTCTGTTGTTGTGTTGCTATTGGGTGCTTTATGTTTTTCAATAGTTTTAATATTATGTATGTGCAGGGTTAGGGATATTTTGGAGGAGTGCTGGTGAAGACGTGGGGCTTTGCAGAGACAAAGGAACAGACAATCAAAATTCTCATTAGTGGTATTTATTATTTCCTTCCTGTTATGTACTGTCAAAATCCTTATATCCTATTCTTTGGGCTGGAAACGTAAAACATCTTTGTTGTTTTTTAAAGTAGAATTTGTTATAGAAATTAAAATAAGAAGATAGGTCGTTTTTCTTTCTTTAATGGCTTTTCTAATCCATCACTCTCATTAGTGTTTGGTTTTGTGAAATTGTAATTAATCCCATGCTCACCATTATTCTAACAACATTTCATCATTATTTTGTAACAAAGATATGATAGTCAATTTCCTCTCAAACAAAGAATCATAATTCACATTGAGTATAAATTTATAGTATTAGCTTTTAAGAGGAAGGAAGCGACTAAAGATCAAGGGTGAGCTTTTACATACCTCTACAATATTTATAAATCAATTGCGTAATTCATCCTCTTAAAAATCATGCTTTATTTGCTCTACTTATAAATTAATTGTATAATTCATCCTCTCTTTAAAATTATGATTTATTTGCTCTTAAGTTGATGTAGTTTAACTTTTCCAATCAATTATTGATATTACAGGGTAAATATTCATTTCAAGTGAATATCACTTGTTCTCGATGTCCTCATCACTTAATGGATAGTAAATAGGAAATGAGTAGCTCAACTCTTCCGATAAATTATTGATATTACATAATAGATATTCATTGATTCCAGATGTCCTCATTAGGATAGTCGAGATATTGAATAAAAAAGCCATGCTCTTAGTAAGAAAAAAAACTTAGCCTTGTATCTTTGTTCATCTTACTCCTAATACTATGGGCTCTAGGTCCCTGCTCACCTTACTCCTAGTACCGTGGATTTGTTGTAAGGTGCATTTTATATATATTTATATAGTTTTATTATATGTTATTAGTTTAATATTATAATAATAATAATCTAAATTTAAGGTTGTGGTATGATATTTTTTTGTTTGCGGAACAAGTCTCTTGTTTATGGGACAAGGGATCCTCCTTCATGTAGAAGTTTATGGAGGTGTGCATATTCCACCCCCTCTAGATTTGAATCTATGACCTCTTACATAGAAACACATCTTCTTAAACTTCAAGCTTGCCCAAGTTCTACTATAGACATAAACTTTAATTGTTTTTCCCTCATTTAGTATGTTGTTTTGTAATTTTTTCATCTACAAATTGTTGATTTTTCTAGTGCAATTAGGGTTAGCACAATATTTATGAAATTCTGATAATTACTTTTGATGTAGATATTCTTTTAACTTTTTTCAATACATCATTCAATAATTATACTTCAGAAATTCAACAATGAAGAACAATAGAGATATTTCTCTTATTAAATAAGATACACACCTAAACTTATGGTCTAATCTGGTTTTCTCCTCCAAGTCAAGTCACTCAAACTTCGTTCTGCTTGTCTGATCTAGAAATTTTAGCCTCCTAACAACTATCTAGTAGCCCAGAATTTTGCCCCCCAATAATTGCCCAGTAACCCATAAAATTCTGACGCTCCAACAACAATTGCCCCAGAAAGATGTCAATCACAGAGAAAGAGACTAGACCACACTTGCAAGATGCTAGCTAGAGAGAAGATTTTGTCCTCCTTTTTTTCGTCCGTCACTCCCTTTGCCCAGAAACTGTCTTGAGTGAGAGACGGCCCTTTAGCTCCAATTCTTTCATCAAGGGAATCTTCTCTGGGAGGAGGCTCTGCCCGCAGGATCCAATCCCTCAGGTCCAGCTCCGGAGGCTCTAATTAAAGGCAACCCATTACAATCAATGAGCACTAATTGGTATGGGATTAACCCTTACCAGTTCGTAAGGAGCATCGATGATTCAAGAGAGAATCCAAAGTTCAAATGTCATGGAACCCTTCCCATTTTAAAGCGCGTTAGTCTACTCTGTTAATTCAAAGATGGGGTTCATAGCTACCCGTAGATTAAACACAAAAATGTTTAAATATAATTTTTATTTTTAAAAGGAATGAGCACTGAGAACCATATGAAACTGGACTTTAGTAATAAAAATAAAAGCAGTAAGTTCTTACCAGAGGGTAAGGATAGACCTGGGGTATCAGAAACCTAGCCATTCAAAAACAGGTGCAGTGGGTTAGAGAGATCTGTATTAAAGTGGAAAAGAGAAAAGAAAAGACCAGAGGAAGGGGTTAATATAAAAATACAGACCCCAGTCTCCGTCTCATCCGAGATGCCAAGAGCAAAACCCTGAGAGTCCCATGGTAATCCCGAAGAAATGTTTGAAGAATCGGATAAGCATAAGGGCAAAGCACCATCACACCCAGTAGAATCGTGCAGGCTTGAAAGAGATGAATGGGATTCACTGAAATATAAAATGGTGCCAGAACCACATTTAGCTGGAATTCATTGGCAAGCACTGTCAAAGAAACCTCAAGTCTTCTCTTTCTCTATCTTTGGGGTTTTTAAAATTCTTTGAGCTTTGACATTTTCAGGCTTCATTTGTCCTTGTACCTGGTGATAAGGATTGTCCTTTCTACCCATAACCCCCTGCAGACAAATCATGGCAAAGCTCTATGGGAAACAATTCATTTATCCTTGTACTTGGCGAGTCATCACACCTCATATCCACATGGATATGTTGAATTTAGGGTCTTCTTAGGGAACACTAATTTCCTCACACACAACAAAGTGATAGCCTATTGCCTCAAAAACAGGTGCATTTGCTCCCATTAGTTAACCAACAACTTTGATTGAATTAACCCGTTGTGATCTTTGATGATACAAATGTAAATCTAAATAGTTTTCAACCTATGAAAAGATCAATTCATGCCAAAACTCTAGGGGTAAGCTAGGGAGTCTAAACTGTGCTAGATTAGATGATGGCTATGCTTCAAAGGGATTGGCACAGTTTGCCATATCATCCATAAACCTCCTCCAAACACGGTGTCTGTATTCAGGAATCAAGAAGAATACCATGATAAATCCTTTTGATTGGAGTGTTATGGCTTTAAACCATTCTGGGTCCCAGTCTCCCAATTAAACTTGATCCATTTGGATATAGTATCAGTGGATCACCAAATTGTTGCAGGAGCAAACAAAGAGATCCATTGTTTTGTTAAGTACAAATATTATACATTATTGCATGACTTTAATGCTAGCGACCACTTTAGTGTTCAAGTCATATTAATGTTGGTAAATGTGACTGACATGTAACATCAAAAGCACAGGTTAGTGCAAGGTAGTTAAACAACCATAACTTCCTAAGGGTGTCTTATGTGAGAGAGTATGATTTTTCTGTCTTGTATAATTTCTGTAATATCATCCATAAAAATAATGTTATATGTTCTGTCCATTATCATATTGACTCTTATTTATGTGTTTGCATTCCAAAGTTAACATCAGAGCATGTTAAATGAGGATCCAAGCATAGTTTTGTGCATGTATGCAGCTGAGTTCAAGACAACGAGATTTTTTAATAGGCATCAAGTTAGGTCAGAATGAAGCAATTGTTGAGATCATAAATGAATAATGAAGAAGAGATGCCGGGAGGTTATATGAGTTTGTGCCTGAAAAGGATCCCTTTTTTATTCACGAAAAAAACATTATAATATGTTATAGGAGAAATCAAAATATACATTTTCATTTTTTTTATTGACACTTTCAGAACTGTAGGTCTCTGTGACCTTCTGTCCAGAAGACCCCAAAAGGGTTTTTTATAACCTAATTTTTGCAGTCATCTGTAGGCATTTTTTGCCTCAGCTTTTCTAGAAAGCACCAAATTTACATTCAAATTTGCCTGAAATTAGGCCATTACATAAAGTTATAAACAATTCACAAGATTAACTTCTAGAGCAGAATATCTGATTTTTTTTTGTGAAAATCAGTGTAGGGAAGGAACTGATGCTGGAAGGAAAAATTCATCGGTAACTTTGTAGACATTGCCCTTCCTGCAGTGATAATACTTCTTTAGGTAATTTGTTTTCTTGTTTATTGAATTCTCTATAGATGCACAAGAAAAAGATTTCAGAAAACTTCACTATGACCTCAGAAACCCTGTCCTCGTTCATGGTTGTGCTCAACACCATATTTTCTGTCCAATCCATAATCAATTTAGAATCTTCCATTACTTGGAGCCTCGCATTATCTTTATGAACTGCATGTTGCAGCAATAATCTTAAGTCACAAAATTCTACTCTACTATCTATCCCGTGGCCTATAGCATACTTGAGAGAGATGAATGGGATTCACTGAAATATAAAATGCTGCCAGAACCACATTTAGCTGGAATTCATTGGCAAGCACTGTCAAAGAAACCTCAAGTCTTGTCTTTCTCTATCTCTGGGGTTTTTAAAATTCTTTGAGCTTTGACATTTTCAGGCTTCATTTGTCCTTGTACCTGGTGATAAGGATTGTCCTTTCTACCCATAACCCTCTGTAGACAAATCATGGCAAAGCCCTATGGGAAACAATTCATTTATCCTTGTACCTGGTCAGTCATCACACCTCATATCCACATGGATATGTTGAATTTAGGGTCTTCTTAGGGAACACTAATTTCCTCACAGACAGCAAAGTGATAGCCTATTGCCTCAAAAACAGGTGCATTTGCTCCCATTAGTTAACCAACAACTTTGATTGAATTAACCCGTTGTGATCTTTGATGATACAAATGTAAATCTAAATAGTTTTCAACCTATGAAAAGATCAATTCATGCCAAAACTCTAGGGGTAAGCCAGTGAGTCTGACTCTAAACTGCGCTAGATTAGAATATGGCTATGCTTCAAAGGGATTGGCACAGTTTGCATAGGGGGCATATCTTGCCTGCCCTGGGTACGAAGTGTCTAGTGTGGCTGGGGAACTAGCTAACGGGATGTGATTCCTGGGGAACAAGCTACTGTGCTGTAAGTTGATCAACATATTGAAATGAAAAACCTTCTCTATATTTGGAATGCCTTATCCTTCACCATATTTGAAATGCCTTACTTGCCCTATCCATGAAATTCAATATGCGTTACAATCTAATATCTATTAGCAAGTGTTTGTTCATGAGTCCCAATCTATGAAGAAATCATGCTGTGTTAAGCTGAGTAGAAATAGATGAGAAGGAAGCATCCTCCCAGTAGCGTGTGTGAGGTGGTAGGATTGTTTCTTGGGAGAGTAATCAGCTAAAAGAGTTTATAGCTTTAAAAGATCACAGGTGTATCAGAATGTCTTCCATTAGATCATGGCCTCGTATAGCCTTAAAAGATTGGAGGTGTATCAATGTCTTTCAGAGGAATATAAACACTGTTGTCATATTTTTTCTTCCATTAGATCATGGCCTCTTGTAGCCTTAAAAGATCACAGGTGTATCAATGTCTTTCAGAGAAATATAAACTCCGGTATATCTTTTCTTTATTTTAGATGATTCTTAAAGTAGCAATATATCGTTATTCAATATAATAGACAAATTAGACAAATTGAGACTCGTTGGTCCCTACCTAGGTTTCCAAGTGTTTGTACCTTGCAACATGTTTTGCTTCATGGCGTTTGTTAACTATTAGGGAAGAGTTTATATGCTTATTTGCTAGGACACCCACATTAGCTTAGGATTTTATAACATAAGAAAACTTTTAAATTCTTGCAAAACCCTGAGTTTTACAGTGACGATATACACAACAGTCAAGAACCCCAACATTGAGAGATTCAAATATGACAACAACACAATTGTGTTCTATTACTATGGTACGCAGATTGGAAATATCAATTCAGTTCTGGGAGGATGGATAGTGGCAAAGGAAACAGAGTATCTTTCTGCAGCCCTAACAGTTCGACCCTTTCCTTTCATTCCTGCTTCTCAGAATCCAGATTTCTTCTCTGATGCCAATTCCTCCAAGATTATTCCCATAGACTTCACAGTATACATGGGTGGAGATGCTAGAGTGTTATATTTCTTCACTTCTTATGTTAAATCTATTGTTTATTGCAACTTTGTGATTGATATCAAGCGGGGGAAAAATCTTAGAATGGAATGTTCGTAGATTTATGAGTCCATTTTTTTGCATGTCAATAATCGCTTCGAGTATGGAACAAAAATAATGGGTTCCAGTATGTAACAAATAATTATTTTCATATTCAATTCTCACCAGTGATATGATGATATTTGATTGATAATTGGCCAGAAGAGAAGCATACCAGAGATTTCACATCTCTCAAATATTGTTGTGAGTTATGCTTAAGTTATTCAATGAAATAAAGCCATTTGTGAACCATCCATTAGATCATGGTCTGTTGTAACCTTCAAATATCACAGGTGTATCATAATGTTTTGTTGCCTGGATCCATTAGAGCATGGCCTGTTATAGCTTTAAAAGATCACAGGTGTATCAGAATGTCTTCCATTAGATCACGGCCTTGTATAGCCTTAAGAGATCACAGGTGTATCAATGTCTTTCAGAGGAATATAAACATTGTTGTCATATTTTTTCTTCCATTAGATCATGGCCTCTTGTAGCCTTAAAAGATCACAGGTGTATCAATGTCTTTCAGAGAAATATAAACTCCAGTATATCTTTTCTTTATTTTGGATGATTATTAAAGTAGCAATATATCGTTATTCAATATAATAGACAAATTAGACAAATTGAGACTCGTTGGTCCCTACCTAGGTTTCTAAGTGTTTGTACCTTGCAACATGTTTTGCTTCATGGCGTTTTTTAACTATTAGGAAGAGTTTATATGCTTATTTGCTAGGACACCCACATTAGCTTAGGATTTTATAACATAAGAAAACTTTTAAATTCCTGCAAAACCTTGAGTTTTACAGTGACAATATACACAGCAGTCAGGAACCCCAACATTGAGAGATTCAAATATGACAACAACACAATTGTGTTCTATTACTATGGTACACAGATTGGAATTATCAATTCAGTTCCGGGAGGATGGATAGTGGCAGAGGAAACAGAGTATCTTTTTGCAACCCTAACAGTTCAACCGTTTCCTTTCATTCCTGCTTCTCAGAATCCAGATTTCTTCTCTGATGCCAATTCCTCCAAGATTATTCCCATAGACTTCACAGTATACATGGGTGGAGATGCCAGAGTGTTATATTTCTTCACTTCTTATGTTAAATCTATTGTTTACTGCAACTTTGTGATTGATATCAAGCAGGGGAAAAATCTTAGAATGGAATGTTCGTAGATTTATCAGTCCATTTTTTTGCATGTCAATAATGGGTTCGAGTATGGAACAAAAATAATGGGTTCCAGTATGTAACAAATAATTATTTTCAGATTCAATTCTCGCCAGTGATATGATGATATTTGATTGATAATTGGCCAGAAGAGAAGCATACCAGAGATTTCACATCTCTCAAATACTGCTGCGAGTTATACTTAAGTTATTCAATGAAATAAAGCCAGTTGTGAACCATCCATTAGATCATGGTCTGTTGTAGCCTTCAAAGATCACGGGTGTATCAGAATGTTTTGTTGCCTGGATCCATTAGAGCATGGCCTATTATAGCTTTAAAATATCATAGGTGTATCAGAATGTCTTCCATTAGATCATGGCCTCGTATAGCCTTAAAAGATCACAGGTGTATCAATGTCTTTCAGAGGAATATAAACATTGTTGTCATATTTTTTCTTCCATTAGATCATGGCCTCTTGTAGCCTTAAAAGATCATAGGTGTATCAATGTCTTTCAGAGAAATATAAACTCTGGTATATCTTTTCTTTATTTTGGATGATTCTTAAAGTAGCAATATATCGTTATTCAATATAATAGACAAATTAGATAAATTGAGACTGGTTGGTCCCTACCTAGGTTTCCAAGTGTTTGTACCTTGCAACATGTTTTGCTTCATGGTGTTTGTTAACTATTAGGGAAGAGGTTATATGCTTATTTGCTAGGACACCCACATTAGCTTAGGATTTTATAACATAAGAAAACCTTTAAATTCCTGCAAAACCTTGAGTTTTACAGTGACGATATACACAGCAGTCAAGAACCCCAACATTGAGAGATTCAAATATGACAACAACACAATTGTGTTCTATTACTATGGTACGCAGATTGGAATTATCAATTCAGTTCCGGGAGGACGGATAGTGGTAGAGGAAACAGAGTATCTTTCTGCAACCCTAACAGTTCAACCGTTTCCTTTCATTCCTGCTTCTCAGAATCTAGATTTCTTCTCTGATGCCAATTCCTCCAAGATTATTCCCATAGACTTCACAGTATACATGGGTGGAGATGCCAGAGTGTTATATTTCTTCACTTCTTATGTTAAATCGATTGTTTACTGCAACTTTGTGATTGATATCAAGTAGGGGACAAATCTTAGAATGGAATGTTCGTAGATTTATCAGTCCATTTTTTTGCATGTCAATAATCGGTTCGAGTATGGAACAAAAATAATGTGTTCCAGTATGTAACAAATAATTATTTTCAGATTCAATTCTCGCGAGTGATATGATGATATTTGATTGATAATTGGCCAGAAGAGAAGCATACCAGAGATTTCACATCTCTCAAATACTGCTGCGAGTTATACTTAAGTTATTCAATGAAATAAAGCCAATTGTGAACCATCCATTAGATCATGGTCTGTTGTAGCCTTCAAAGATCGCAGGTGTATCAGAATTTTTTGTTTCCTAGAGCCATTAGAGCATGGCCTGTTATAGCTTTAAAAGATCACAGGTGTATCAGAATTTCTTCCATTAGATCATGGCCTCGTATAGCCTTAAAAGATCACAGGTGTATCAATGTCTTTCAGAGGAATATAAACACTGTTGTCATATTTTTTCTTCCATTAGATCATGGCCTCTTGTAGCCTTAAAAGATCACAGGTGTATCAATTTCTTTTAGAGAAATATAAACTCTGGTATATATTTTCTTTATTTTGGATGATTCTTAAAGTAGCAATATATCGTTATTCAATGTAATAGACAAATTAGACAAATTGAGACTAGTTGGTCCCTACCTAGGTTTCCAAGTGTTTGTACCTTGCAACATGTTTTGCTTCATGGCGTTTGTTAACTATTAGGGAAGAGGTTATATGCTTATTTGCTAGGACACCCACATTAGCTTAGGATTTTATAACATAAGAAAACCTTTAAATTCCTGCAAAACCTTCCCCATGAGGATTAGATTGTGTGGATTATATTAGGTTTTTTTCCCGTAGAGACTACTAATTTACATAGCACTGTACGAATTATGTTGGTTACTCACACAACAATGTTAAATACAGATACTTTGCATCACTTCCTAAAAAAATCCTTGGCCTACTCTGTTTTAATTTTTTTTGCAAAGAGAGTCTGTTAAATAAATTAACGAAACATACAAATCAGAAACAAAATATAGTCAATTTCCAAACAAAATATTTCCAAACATCTTTTTCCTAGAATCTTGTACACTGTCATCACACCTCATATCCACATGGATATGTTGAATTTAGGGTCTTGTTAGGGATTTTTGACTAAAACTTGGGTTTGTTTCCCTACAGATACATTGGGATTGCCTAAGGCTCTATTGCCATTATCCCATACACCCTTTTTTTTCTTTTATTGTATAATATATTGATTCCTATCTATTCTTTGATTACTGTTTAGATTGTATGCTTAATAGTAAGTGGGTATTACGGTGTTGCATTTATTCATTCTAAACTGGAGGGTCAACCTCTCAGTAAATGCCAAGGATTAACACCATAACAAAATTAGACTTAGAATTTTGGAGGCACTTTAAAAACAATTATTGCAAGTCATTCAAATGCTTATTTTCCTTGAAAATTCAAGACTATTTGGGGGCCATGTTGGAGTTTTAGATTTCAATTAACAAGTTATTGAAAAACTGGAAATGCTAATCTGTAAGAATACTTGATACAACCCACTGTTATCTGTCTAATTACGTAGTCTGAAACAACATCATTCATAAACAAAGGGATTTGACCATCATATAAAAATTTTAGTTATTTATTTATAGAATAATCGGAAATTCCCATCTAGAAGAAGGGTTTGTACAGTTCATAACCTCTCTCTTGTATCCCTGTCAGGCTATTAATTTTTCTTCCATTTCGTCTACAATTTTACATTTTGTGATCATTACTGTCGCTTTGAAAGAAAAATAGTTGAGATCTGTACTTAACATTCTTTTTGTCATTCACAGATTAAAAAAGTGGAAAACAAATACATGCATGTGCATTTGCATTTAGAATGCATGCGGAAATTGATTTAGGAAAATGCATCTACGTGTGTGCTCCTTGCTCTATGTTGAAACAATTTCACTTCTCTTTCCTTATTAGCTAGGATTTTCATTGCAAAAAGAAATTAAACGGCTGTTTATCATCTTAGATTGCATATTTAGGAATTGTAAATCTACATCACGCGGTCAACCTTAAAAGCAAACTTCTTAAGAAAGATCAACTGTAAAATAAATTTCAATAAACATAAAAATGCTTTGGAACCCAACGCACAACATTTAGAAGTCTAGGTTAGAGACGTATTCCGGCGTCGTAAAGCCTGGTAACTATCACTTTCATCATAGGTTGGGTGATTCCTACTCTTTAAGACGACAAGTGCCAGTACGGACTTGTGCTCCCACGTACCGTTGAGTATATATTGGGAGATCACAATAGGCTATATCCTTTATCCTTAGGAAGCCGTGTCTACTGCCCTATTGGTCGCAATGCACTAAACACAACATTCAGGAAGATTGACTGCCGTACCATAAAAGGTATTCTACAATTTTGCGATTGGTTTGGTAATCCCCCTATCTAGATTTCCAGAGTGGTCACTTTCATTCCTTTTCAGACTCCTTAAAAGAAAAGGTCCATCTGAGCACTTATCACTTCAAGCTCATTAAAAATCGAAGGCGACTAGAGTCATCTTTAGCTTTTTCTTGACTCTTAAAAATTGAAAAAGCAAGTTGTGTCAAAGCGTCATAAAATTTATTTAAATCGGAATAACATCACTATTCCCTCGTTGGTCTTAGGTTGAGAAAATGGAGTCCACCAATCAAGGATTTCCCCTCAGGGGAATCCTACTCCCTTTTCCTCTAGGGGAGATGTTGGTGCACCTCATATGGCTACATTGTCCCTTCCAGGGCTTGCAATTGGCCCGCGAGTATGGCTTTTCTTGACCTCTGTCATTCAAAACACCGTGATTCTTGAGCAATCAAATTAGCACCCAAATGATACTAGAGTTACCCAAATCGAAGGCATCTAGAGTCATCTTTAGCTTTTTTCTCGACTCTTAAAAATTGAAAAAGCAAGTTGTGTCAAAGCGTCATAAAATTTATTTAAATCGGAATAACATCATTGTTCCCTCATTTGTCTTAGGTTGAGAAAATGGAGTCCACCAATCAAGGATTTCCCCTTGGGGGAATCCTACTCCCTTTTCCTCCAGGGGAGATGTTGGTGCACCTCATATGGCTACATTGTCCCTTCCAAGGCTTGCAATTGGCCCACCGGTATGGCTTTTATCAACCTCTGTCGCTCAAAACACCATGATTCTTGAGCAATCAAATCAGCAACCAGATGATAGTAGAGTTACCCCCCAACCTTCTACTTCGTTTGTTTCTCCCTCTCCTTCTTCCTCTTCGCTTAGTGAAACTAGTCAAACTAAAAACCAAGTAATTGAGAAGAAGAAGAAAAGGAAGGAGGAGAAGAAGAAGAAGCCAACGACGAAAGGGGGCAACCATGCATCATCTAACGAAAATCCACACACTGCACCATCCAAACCTAAATCTCCATGTGTCATTTGCAAAGGAGATCACAATCATCAAGATTGTCCTTGCATCCCATGGATCTTAAGGGACTGGTCTCCCTGCTTGCCGTTCCTTTCTAGCACTACTTTTGGCTATTGCATATTCCTTTACTCTTTTGAATGACATACTTCATTTTATCCTCTCATCTAGCTTTCACAAGACATGTCTTTCCTTGTTTGTGAATATGTCAACTAAACAAATGCCAATTGATCCTGAGGATTAGAAACATCTAACTCAAAGCCCATACAACATACTAAGTACCAGGCAGGTAAGTTGTTTAGAGCTTTTAGATGTTCTAGAATGGTGCCAAAGGTGAAGTTGTTTGGCTTAAAAACACTCTCCTCATTTGACCTAAAAAATTTCAGGCTTCATGGCATTACCCAACACAGGCCTTGACAATGGTGCCAAAGCTGGAGTTGTTTGGCTTAGAAATAATCTGCTTATTTGAGAAAAAAAATTTAGGGCCTCATGGAATTACCCATTATGTGCATATCATCAAATTACAAATCCTGAAATTACATAATTTATGTAACCTCGTCTAGCATAAGCATTGCATTAAATAGTTTCAGTGCTCGGTCATTGGACCTATGTTGAGCTTAGCCACCTATCATTGCATTTTGTGCAATTGCACAACTTCTCTCCACCATTATGTACAGCATTCGTTTTCTCTGGAAACAAAAATACTCATGCGAAACCCAAATTCCACAGTACAAATTTTCTCAATGCAAAACCCACAACGTAGCTCCAACGTAGCTCTGGTGTTGCTACTGCCAAATTCCCTAAAAAATGTATACATTATTTGGCACGGGAAACTCAATCATCATGCCCTATCTGATTGTTTCTATCTGATTGTTTCTAACATGTGTAGGTTTCTGAAATTGTTAATTTACAATTTTAACTATGTTTCAAAAAAAATGATCATATAAAAGTTGTTGTAATAAATATCTTTCTTCATTATGTTTACAAGCTTAGATACCCACTCATTTAGAAACAAATTGAACATGCTTCTTGCCCTTTGCCCTTTAATTCATATATTTTCAAGTAATGTTATAGGAATGTAATGAATATTAAACATCTGACGCAAAGAAAACAACATTTTTGTGTTTTGCTTTATATTAGAAAATGACAACAAACCTTACTCAGAATGCAATTTCCTCAATGTTATCTGGATCAACTCATATTCAACCATACCTACAAATTGTTGAACTTGAACCAATATAATCAATGCGAAATTCAACTCCACGATATCGTACTGCAATTTCAGACGGAACACATAAGAAACATATCATACTTCCAAAAGATTTCAATGATCTCGTAGCTACATGAAACTATCTACATGTATAAAGAAAAAATACTAATATGTTCTTTCAAACACATTATTCAAGTAAAAAAATTCACATAAAACTATTCAAAACTTAGTTTTTTTTCCCTTCTTTCGCTTTCACTTAAATTTTTTACCCTTCTTTCGCTTTCCTACAATAACATGGTTGCTGTTTCCAAATAGCATTCTTCTTTTCCCCTCTCTTGCTTACAGGTACCATAAATTTTGCGAATGGCTTCTTCTTCTAATAATGAACGTGCTCGAAGATACTATGCAACAAATAAAGAATGAATAAATGCAGGTTGTCGTGAGCTTTATCAATAAAAAAAAGACACGAGAGATGTCAAAAACACAAAAAACAGAAGGAAAACCAACATTCCTTGTCTGAAATGGCCCACCCCGAAAACAATCCTCCCTTGCAATTATCAAACTCTTTATCTTCTCAGCAACCTCTCAAACAAATACATCCATACCTCATTTCCCTAACCCCTCCTTCGCACATGCTTTCAGCAACGTTTACACTAATCAAGCACATCAAGATTTCCATGCAAAGATTGATAAACTTCCACCTAAATGCCCATGCTCTATTTGTCTTGAATCATATCCTGGAATACATATCCGCAATTCCAACCACATGTGTTGCTGCTCCAGATGCGTCTCTGAAACAAAGGGTCATCGCTTCTCATTATCAAACAACATGGACCCTGGTCCTCAACTAGCTATCCTTACATCTCTTTCACAAATAGAAGAAATGCTCATTGCTAGGGTTAACCCTATACTGCAAGTAACACATGCACGTGGTGGCCAATATAAATACAGTGGCCACACAATTTGTTTTCCTCAAGACATTACAAAAATTGCAAATATGTTGCCACGACTTGTTGAAAACTTGGACATCCTAATTGTCACTCGTCATAGTAATGACCATAAGGCTTATGATTTCATTGTCAGTAGAAATCACATTCTCGCTGCATTAGAATACAAATTGGCAAATGACCCATACTATAAGAATGTTCGTATTGATAATAAAGCATTGGCATCCTTACCAGCAATCCCCACCGATGTCTCCTCCTCCCTTCACCATTCCAATACTACAGAAACCACTTTCGACCTTTCACTTGAACCACCACATGAGCTCACCGAAGATTCTGCAGACCCATTAGTAAACCAAGCATCATCATTTGTACCCATCATACCTAATACAAATACAGAAATCCAAGAAATCTGCCATTATTTACATGCTTACAACCACCAATCTGAGACTACAATTGAGTGGCCAACAATTGGTTTATCACCAATCAATGAATACAACACATAAGGTCTACTCTCTATGGCTTTCCCCACCCTTTTTCTGACAGGAGTTGCAATGCCAAATCAGCAAGAATGAAAGCAGTGCAGTTACATGAATATGCACTTCATCTCATACGTTACTATGATAACAGATTTAGAAAGCACCCACGCTTTCGTTATTACATATATAATCTCATGATGTGACATCGTAGTCAAGCAAAAACATCGATTTTTGTGAAAAAGAACATCACAGATAATTTCCCAATATCTATTCAAGATCTGAACATCCAATTAGAACAATTTCCAGATGAGAAATTGGCAGAGCAAGTCATGCGATTCAGTAGCTCTTTACGTGGAACAAGATCATTTTGGCACAAAGCTAAAAATGAACTAACAGACATGATATCTCAACTCTATTGCCCGCCGTGCTTCTTCACATTAAGTGCAGCTGATACAAAATGGCTTGATCTTCATGCAATCATGCCCGGATGTCTTCCTTCTGATATTGAAAAACAACAAAAGTGGAGAAATGATAACATTATCTCTAACCCACATTTAACATCGCTATATATGCACTATAGATTCACAAAATTTCGTGAGATTATCTTAGAGAAACACTTGACGACAAAAGATTATTGGTACAGGTATGCATTCTACCACATTTTTTTCCAAAAACTCGAAACAACATTCCTCACCTATTACAAAATTATCTTACAAAAACGCATACTTGACAGGTATGAATGGCAACATAGGGGATCTGTGCACATCCATGGTTTCCTTTGGATAGAAAATGCACCTGATATGGAAAACCTCAACTGGGAAGACACAGAAGCAGTTGATATTACAAGGCAGTTCTTCGACAAATATATTTCCGCTTGGAACCCTCGTACTCCTTCGACTTCAAACCAACCAATTGCTTGGACAAATCTCGAAGACCCTTGTCTATTGTCCACACCACAAATCTTCAGAACCAATCCTTTCAATGACTATGAACAGCTCATCAATTGTGTTGAACGTCACACAAAATGCTCAGAAAGCACATGCCTAAGAAAAAATGGATCCTCACTCCAATGTCGTTATAAAGCACCATGGGAATTACATCCAAAATTGACCTTATTCATTAATTCCAATGGCCAAAAAACATACACCCCTGCTCGCAACGACGATCGACTCAATAGCCATAACCCTACC
The DNA here is from genome assembly GCA_031772625.1 of Pinus tabuliformis. Taxonomy (NCBI): domain Eukaryota; kingdom Viridiplantae; phylum Streptophyta; class Pinopsida; order Pinales; family Pinaceae; genus Pinus; species Pinus tabuliformis. Next base: position 352,614,900 of record CM062818.1, on the reverse strand, counting down.
ATCCTATCTATTTGGTGTGCAAATGTTGACTGCCAACCAGTACTCTCCATACACGTTGTACAAAAATATATCGCCAAATATGAATCCAAAGCAGAAAAAAAATTTGAAAGCTTCCACCACATGCTACGTAGAATTGTCCTGGCTTCACCCATTGTTGTCCCAGCAGCATTCGCATTTCGAAAATTTCTTGCAGAAACCCTTGTTGATCGTGACATTGGAGCACAAGAAACCTGCCATATGCTGCAAAAATTACCATCAACACTATGTAGTCGACCATTAATTTCTTTAAATGTAAGCCAAAAAATTCTTATGCACCTTCCACAAACGAACACCACCTCCAATACATCGCCACACATCATAGATACATATATCCAGTGCCCTTCTACCCTAGAATCCACATCACTAATAGAATTAGCAAGATCCTGGTCATATGATCCTCGTCACAAAACAAACAAATGGAAACAAAGACCTACAAAAGCAATTGTTCGGGTCATACCACATTACTCCTCCATACCATCCACAACTGAACCTTGCTATGTTGACTTTTGCAGAGTTGAACTTATGCTATACAAACCTTTTCGCCATATCGTACAAGATATAGGAGATTCTGCTGCAGAATTCATCACAAATTGGCAAACATTTCGTCCATTCTACAAACCTTGGCATCAACACCGCACACTATCTGATATTGAATCTGTCACAAATGATACCTCAACTATTCATGAAACCAATCCTCGAGACACCATGGAAATAAATGAATGGGAATTACTTTCCCAATTACACCCTACAAATGAGCTTCTCATAAATGACCTTGACATGCTTGGTCTTCGTGGCTTTGATGACACCCATAACTGGAATCATACCACTATCCCATTAGATCTACAAAATAATGCCATACAATTCATTGAGAATAGCCGCTCCATCCACCGCATTCTTCAAACACATCAACATACCCTGGCGACCCTTACTACATTATCTCTAATGCAAAGAAAAGCTCTAAATATTATTTCTAATCATTTTGATAAGAAGGATTATTTACCCGCTCTCAAAATGATAATACAAGGCACTGTTGGTACAGGAAAATCCCTCCTTATCAATTGCATCAAAGATATGCTCATAAGCCTTGCAAGCCCAGAACCTTCACCGATCATGCTCCTCGCCCCTAGAGGGGTTGCTGCCTTTAACATACAAGCATCGACAATCCATTCTGCTTTGCACCTTCCTATAAAGGATCCTATGCCCTTAGAAGGTAATGCTCTTGCAAAATTCCAAGAAGAACTCAGGCATATAAGATACATACTCATCGATGAAATGAGCTTCATTTGGCCAAAGCTTCTTAGCCATATTGATGAATGTCTTTGAGAGGCATTTCCACAGCAAAGAAACACTCCTTTCGGTGGCTATTCCATTATATTGGTTGGTGATCTCGGTCAGCTACCACCCGTCAAAGACATACCTCTATATGCAGGGACGAGCCACGGAAGCGCACTGTGGAACACCAACACAGTCATCACATTAGACACAATATTTCGTCAACAAGGCGACAACATCGCACAGGATACTTTCAGGAACATTCTCCAAAACATTAGAGATGCAAATCCAAAATCGAAGACTACAACGTACTCATGTCGCGCACAGATTCCTTTTTATCAGAAGAATAAATATGTTCATTCCATGATTCCATGCATCTATTCCCAACAAATGCTCAAACAATGGTCCATAATAAGCAAATGATGAAATCTCTAAACACTCCTATCGCAAGATCCATTGCTGAGGATGACAACACATATTCCAACATTTCCTCAGAAGATGAGCAACTTGAGCGAATTGTATTACTATGTAATGGTGAAAAAGTTATGTTGACTTCCAACCTTTGGGTTTCAGCCGGACTTGTTAATGGTTCCCTCGGAGAAATTGTAACCATCTTTTACAAAGAATCAACTGCACCACCACAAATTCCAACATTTGTTTTTGTAGATTTTCCCAAATACATCAGGCCTCCTTGGGATGAAAGAAACCCCACTCACTTGCCTATTCCAGAAGTAAAAAGAAATGGACGTGCACAAATTCCACTGAAGATGGCTTGGGCTTTAACCATACATAAATCTCAAGGTATGACACTTCCAAAAGCAACAATTGACATTGGAAAAACAGAACGTCAAGGTCTCACATTCACAGCAATTTCAAGAGTACCTTCTCTACGAGATCTCCGGATTAGCCCCGCATTCAGTTTTGATCGTTACAGTAAAATGAAGGACAACAAAAACATTGCTCGCAGAAAACACACCGAAGAAATTTTCCGTTCAATGCCGCCTCTAGATAATCTGCTCCAACCCATACTTTAACATCACCAAAAGGTTTCCCCCATTTATTTACCTCATTCTGTTTCATAACATACTTTTCATATCTTTCAACAACAACCAACTTTAATCAATATTAATAATTAACCAAATATTAGAATGTCTTTATATTATCTATACATCTCATTCTAACATTTTCTTTCTTTTGCAACAAGACACATGGACTCAGAAATAGCATACCTAAGCAACTACAAGTAGAATGGCAAGCAAAAAATATGCATCTCCAACTACGCATAGACCTCCAATGGTGTTCAATATGCCGTTATTCACCCTGCATCTTCCACTAACAATATATAAATCCCCATAGCAAAGGTAACTTCATTTCCATTCATTCCAAATTCATTTTAACACAACTCACCTGCAAAGTATTACTAATAAATTTCCACAACTGATTTACATATTACTAATTCTAACAAAATATACATTTTGCAGGTCCATTACTGCTTCTTTAGGTCTTCGATGCCTCCAACATGTTTTGATACAACTTCAAATATGGAATGGCAAGCACAATGTTCTTTAGAATATTATATTCCTCCTCGAACCTCTTCTGTTACAATTCACTATTTGTATTTTCCATTTCAAACTTAAAAAAGGATGTTACAATTCACTATTTGTATTTTCCATTTCGAACTTAAAAAAAGATGTTTCAAGATCAAATACCATTTTGATGGTTTATATCCTCACAACTATTTGTGTTTTCCATTTCAAACTTAAAAAATGATGTTTCAAGATCAAATACCATTTTGATAGTTTATGTCCTCACAACCAATTCATTGTCAATGGGTTTTAACATATTTTGTTAACAAAATCAATTGATTTTAATGAATATAATACATGTTTTCAATATATCTTCATATTAATTTAATTTCCCCTTTGAATAATGATTTCTTAAATAACCCTATCCAAATCAATATGGATACCCGGTTGTTGATCGCATGGATTCATTAATTTATTTTCACCTTTAACTCCACAATTTTTACCAACTACAAACAAAGGTCTCTAAACAAGTTCAATGGATATTTATGGCTACTTGCATTCCATTTCAGCGGTTTTCGGCATGGCTTCCTCAAATTAAAACTCGGAATCATCGACCCTTGCTTTCAAAAAAACCCACAAAGCCCATTCACATTTCAATATTCTTCCACACACTATGCCTTACGGCATTTCCTTTGCAACATTAGGTGCAAATGCTAGTTATAAATGGTATTTATAACAAATTTTACTGGATAATGCGCTTCAAACATTTGTAATATCATAATTTTTTATTTGATGTATCACTTTTCACTGTTTTCCAGGTTGCGTTAAGTCAAAGGAACCACCTGTTGGTTCTGTGTTTCATCGTGTAAAAAAATATCTGTATCTCTGTTTTATGTCCTCTGGTTTTTTGGGATAATTAATGTATAAATAGTTAGTTAATTTTTTTATTGAGTTAGAAGTTTATTTTACAACCTAATATGATGTGTAAAGATGTTTGTTATAATGTATAAGGATATTTGTCGATCATCAAGGTTGAAATTTTGCTATGTTCCCCCAAAAAAATATAACTATACAAAACATTTAAATCACACATGTTTATGAAAAAATTTGCATGTGAAAAAATTCGATAAAAAACATTTAAATAATATATCCTCATAAAAAATTTACATGTGTAAAAATTAAATCGCTCTAATCTCATATTATATCTATATTTAAAATAAATCTATACTCACAATTTCTCAATAATTCTTTATTGAGTGTGAATCATTTAAATATTAACTATATCGAGCCATATTTTTGTATATATCCTGTTGCAGTTAGCATGCAAAAAAAAAAAAAAAAATTCTTCAAACAAAACTTTCTTTTATTTTAGGAATACAAAACCACTAAACTTTCACTCACCAACAAAGCGTACAATTATTTGCTAAAGTTCCATTATTTTTCTTTAATAAATCCCACGCTAATGGAGGGACGTTTCTTTTTGGAATCTTAACGCATATGTAATTTAGACACATAATTAAGTGAAAAAGGTACCCCCAAAGTTGAAAAATTATAAAGGTGAACACGGTTAAATTCCAAGTTTGTTTAATCATGTACACTGCAAAACGACAAACTAAATGAGGTGAATACTAGTCTTTCAATGATAAAGGAACGTCATTACAAACGACTTGGTTTATTTTTTATTTAGATTTTTAATATTCATAATCAGATTAGATTATAAAATTATTTATTTTATAATAATATTTAAGTTAAAATTGTATTTTGATTTTCAAATAATAATTAAATTATTTTTAATTATTATTATTATTTTAAATATTAAAAAATAAGCTAATAATTAAAGTCCAAACCCTTTTTAAAAGAGGGAAAGTTTATTCTTTATAATTATCAACGAGTTAAGTTTCTATAAATTATGATAATGAGTTAATATAAATTTAAAAATAATAAGTAATATTAATTGTTTTCATTAATAATAATGAGTTAAATTATAATTAATTTAAGCTTTAAGACTTAGCTTAATTCGTTGAGGTCTCTTGCTAAAGAATCTTGTCATTGAGAGGTCACAAGTTCAATTATTCTCAATTCCTTTAGAGTTAGACTCATAGTAGTTTTTTCCACACTCTTGTCATAATAATTTTTTTTTTTTTCAACATTTATAATTTTAGAAAAAAGAGAATGATACTTATCATTGCAATGTTCACTAAAATTAATATAGTTTATGAGGCATTGAGAGATTACTCAAAAACAATTGAGTGTTTTACATCTATATGAAACATTAAGAAAAACTTTACGCCCATCATAGATTTGTTAACTTGAAAAGTTAAGAAAGGTAGATCTTTTGAAAATTAGATCAAATAATATTTATAAATATTCTAGAAGCACTATTATAATATTTGAGTATAATATTATTGGACTAGGGGAAAACTTAAAAAGAATTGTAGAGTTTGAACATTGTTCTACTCTCAAATACAATGATGTCAAAATTATTTTTATGGATATTAAGTCTTTTTTCTTAACTTGAAGAAAAAATGAAAGAATTTTTTTTTGATGTTATTAATCTTTTAAATTTTATAAATTATCAATAACTCAATATATTAATATATAATTTAACAATCACATATTATATTTACCAAAAAAACATATTTATTTTTAACAATGTTTTTCATTTTAATGTTTTTAAAGGTATATTTCTGATCTGAAAATGGAATGTACTTGTTTAAGGGTGCAAGGTATTCATTTCCCATAATTTCAAATGTGAGCTATACACTCCAAGTGACCTCTAAAAATGTGAAAACTTTTTATTTCTTATACAGAGATAGACTGTAGGGGCATTCACCGGACATGTCACCTCTAAAGAGAGGATGAGTTCCAGAGGCTACCTGGCGCTCTACAGGCTCTGCCTAAATAAATAACGAAGTAAACACTTAGAAGACTTTGACATATACATACTTGAAGTTTGATGTCTTGCGGAATAAGACAAATAACTTTCTGCAGCTAAATAGGTGATTATGTGTGTATGCAAGTTATGTATATTTGTTGTTTAACACTTTATATCAGTTTTGTTTAGCATATCATCTTCAGAAAATAAAGACATTCAAATGATAAAGCAGTTCGCCCCTTCTGGGCTACATATGCTGGACCAAACCTCTCAAACTAGGCTTGTCCTCTTGTATTAAAAATGCTACAAAGGCTAATACAAGAATATGAGTGTCTCGAAAGACATATCTGACTGTAAATACAGAATCAGAAGATAGGAATTAGCTAAACATGCTCTTTCTCAAACACTAAACAGTGAAATTGTACCTTATACAGTACTTTCCCCAATTGGCCCTAGTGGCCCTTTAAACTTGCATGGAGAATTTGGAGGTGAAGATGACCTCAATTGGTTCTGAAACCTCTTCCATTAGACTCAAATGGTCGAGAATAGCAGACATAGGCTTTTGAATCACCAAAAATGGATGAACATAGCCCCCAAACAGCTCAAACACTGAAATGGCCCTAGTGGCCCTAAAAGCTTCCCTGAAGCTAAACAGTGAAAAGAATGCCGCAAAAGGAAAAACAAGCTGTAGAAATGGATTTAGAATGCTGAAAGCCTTCAGGAATGACCTTCGTTCCACATTCACTCGCTGCACAATTCCCAATGCAACTCCTAAACTAATTTGTCCTTAGTGGCTCATGGAACTTCCATGAAGAAAAATCACCTGCAAATGACCTCAGATGGCTGTGAAACCTGTGCCAATGGCTTCATAAGGTCGAAGAGACCCAAAATCAAAAACAAATTTGTCCAAAAATGACTTTCCTAGCTAAAGTTATGTCCATTTACTCCCAACTGCCAGCTGGTCCTAGAAAGACTCCAACTAACTTTAGTGGAAGTCCAGATAGGTCCGCCAATTATGGCGGGACCACCCAAATTTGGCGCTCCACCAATATTCCCGCCAGTCTAACTGCCTTAACTCCAGCTTTAGCGTGCATGTGACCAAAAATCTCGGGCTGGTGGTTTGCATTGGAGTTCGTGCCGGTGGTTAAGGGAATAGACCCATGGTTTTGGGTGCATAGTCATATGTATGGGGGCTGGCCCCCTTCGGGCCCCGCTAAAAGCCATTTTAAACTTCATATAAAATTTTCCCGCTCACATAATAAGACCTTCAGTTGTGGCTCAACGGTTAAGCATTTTGGTGTTAGACGGGAGGTCATGGGATCGAACCTCACTGCCACCCAAAATTTTAAATAACGCACATGCGACATGCTGACATCACCTTGGCCATGTGGCTGCCTCCGGGCTTGCCACGTGGCAGCTTTCCATTCGCTTCCCAAAAAGAATATTCTCTGGAATATTCTATTTTAATTTTTTTTTTTTAAAATTCAAAATTTCAATGTTATTGGGCAATTTTTCTTTTTGGCATAACTTTCTCATACGTCGAACTGTATGCAGCGCCGGAATTAGGAAGACGAGATTTATCCGGTCATTTAGGTTCAAACCAGTTCTGAGCATTTTCATTTTTGACCATTTTACGACACTTGGTCTTGAGCTCCTGATCACACCTCCCAAATGAGAGGGCTTTTGTTCCCCAAAAGCTTACTGAATCTCTGAACTGAACTGTACAACACTTGAGGAACAGAAATATCCTCTTTTGTTCAGCCAAAAGAGCATACTGATGCCCAAAATGTCCTACCTTTCCAACTGTCGTCATGGCGACTTTTTGCTGCATAAGCCAAGTGCTTGTTGAATCCTGACCAAGTTCTTTCGCCGGACAAATTTGAAGTTGCAGGAACCAGAAATGAAACTTGCTGATATATGAGCTGAAATCTTCCTCTGAACATGTGGGCTTTCCAACTGTCATGATGCCCATCCATGGCACCTCCGCTCCAGAAGAAGAGCTGCCTCCCAAATGAGAAGGCTTTTACCGGCTGCAGCATGCTGAATGTACTGCAAATTCTCATCCCAAACTCTTGGGAAACTTGCTGCAAAAACTTCTCAAAAGAAGTAGAGACCCATGCTGAAATTTGAGCCCTCTTTGCATGCATGCTTTTCCAGCTCATGGGATTGTGCACAGCTTTGCACCAAATTCTTTCCCTGCACCAAATGACACCAAAGGTACCTTGTGCAACAAGAGAATCATCAGCAACAAGTTGTCTTGAAATATGTTGAACAATGGACTCAACCATCAACATAGCAAATGTGTACACAACCGACACAAGTCGACAAAACATGTGCACCACAATCGACACAAGTCGACAACATAAGTGGCACAATCGACACAAGTCGACCAACAACAAGATACATTTACAAACACCTATGCATGTATCATGTACAATGAACTATATACAGTTCGACAAATACACCTACAACATCTATGTACAGGTGTAACTTCAACTCTTCTTTTCTAAGACCAACAGGTACATCAACCCAATAAAAACACATGTGGGTGACAAGAGCTGAAATAGAGTGAGTCTCATACTCAGCTTTTCCATCCTGCAACTTGCATTCCCTTAACAAAGAAATGCATTCAATTAAAAGACATGCAACTTTAATTGGATAAGAATTCTAACCATTTCTTACCAATCCATTTCAAAGGCGCTTCCTTTAACAGCACATCAATATCAACATGTGTATCATCCTGACACATATCAATGATGGAAACTTCCTTCCCATTCTTGCCATACTCTTTCTCCAATTTCTTCAACTTTCATGGAAGCATTGTTGGATTCAGAGCCCAACACCTTTCAACAATATGTCCTTGCTTATGGCAATAAGTGCAACACATGTTCATCTTCTTGACACAATAATTTGCATTGTTCAATGGAACTTTGGCTTCTTGCCTCCTTTCCTTCAAAAGTTTCTTGTATGTTGTCATTCTTTTCCAAGATCTAGAAACACTATGGTTAAACAAACCACAAAAAGAACATGCAATTCTTTTCCAATGCTTGTGTGGAAATTTTCCATGCTTTACATGATCAAAGGAAGTGTGATGGAAATCAGATTTATACCTTTCTCTTTCACCTTCATTACCTTCATGAGGAGGTGAATCAAATGAAGAAGAAGCTCCTTTTGGAACACCATCAATCCCTTCAATGGTTTTAGAGCTTTCACAATTCTCTTGTTCAAGTGCATTCTTATGCACACCTTCTTCTTGCAAGGTATGTTTCAAACTATTGCATTCCTCAAGGATACAACCTTTACAACCTTGAGATAGAGAACTTGAAATGAAACTCCTTCTAGGAATTGTTTCAATTGCCTTCATGGCTGCTTTGGAACTTTCTCCATAAGATTGTCCATAGCCAAGACCCAAATTCTTAGGCCTTACCTCAACCATTATTGGCTCAACTATACCATGTGCATGTTTGCCCAATCCTTTTCCTTCATATCCCATTTTGGACATCAACTTGGACCCTATGCCTCTGGTATGTTTCTCAAAAGAACCAACATAAACATTCTTATAAGAATTTGAAGATAAACTAGAATTGTTTACCTCTTCTTCAAGCTGATACTTGGCTAAGGCTTCTTTGGCAACAAGGAGTTGTGTCTCCAACTCATGCATCCTTTCCAGATTCATGTTTGCAATATGAAGTTGGCCTTCCATTTCTTGCAATTGGTCAGAAAACAACTGCTTCTCTTCCCTCATGGAATTCAATTACTCTTGAAGTCTAGAGCTCTTTCTTTCATACTCATACATTTCTCTCACCATATTCATCATGATGAAAAATTCTTGCTTCAAGCTTTCATAAAAAAATCTTGTGAAGGAGGATGATTTTGAGAACTCACTTATGGAAGTTGTCATTATAAAAATGAACAAAGGAGCTTCAACAAACTCAAACAACAAGTAGTTTGCAGAATAGTAAAGCAGTGAATCTTCAACACTGCTTAAAGCACCTTTCAAGCTACACAATCAAGCTAGTGATGTCAGTCAAACAAACCTAGTGCTATGATACCATCTTGATCTGAAAATGGAATGTACCATCTTGATCTGAAAATGGAATGTACTTGTTTAAGGGTGCAAGGTATCCATTTCCAATAATTTCAAATGTGATCTATACACTCCAAGTGACCTCTGAAAATGTGAAAACTTCTTATTTCTTATACAGAGATAGACTGTAGGGGCATTCACCGGACATGTCACCTCTAAAGAGAGGATGCGTTCCAGAGGCTACCTGGCCCTCTACAGGCTCTTCCTAAAGAAATAACGAAGTAAACACTTAGAAGTCTTTGACATACACATAATTGAAGTTTGATGTCTTGCGGAATAAGACAGATAACTTTCTGCAGCTGAATAGGTGATTATGTGTGTATGCAAGTTATGTATATTTGCTGGTTAACACTTTATATCAGTTTTGTTTAGCATATCATCTTCAACAAATAAAGACATTCAAATGATAAAGCAGTTCGCCCCTTCTGGGCTACATCTGTTGGACCAAGCCTCTCAAACTAGGCTTGTCCTCTTGTACTAAAAATGCTACAAAGGCTAATACAAGAATATGAGTGTCTCGAAAGACAGATCTGACTGTAAATACAGAATCAGAAGATAGGAATTAGCTAAACATGCTCTTTCCCAAACACTAAACAGTGAAATTGTACCTTATACAGTACTTTCCCCAATTGGCCTTGGTGGCCCTTTAAACTTGCATGGAGAATTTTGATGTGAAGATGACCTCAATTGGTTCTGAAACCTCTGCCATTAGACTCAAAAGGTCGAAAATAGCAGACATAGGCTTTTAAATCACCAAAAATGGATGAACATAGCCCCCAAACAGCTCAAACACTGAAATGGCCCTAGTGGCCCTGAAAGCTTCCCTGAAGCTAAACAGTGAAAAGAATGCTGTAAAAGACAAAAAGAGCTGTAGAAATAGATTTAGAATGCTGAAAACCTTCAAGAATGACCTTCTTTCCACATTCACTGGCTGCAAAATTCCCAATGCAACTCCCAAACTAATTTGTCCTTGGTGGCTCCTGGAACTTCCATGAAGAAAAATCACCTAAGAATGACCTCCGATGGCTATGAAACCTGTGCCAATGGCTTCAAAAGGTCGACGAGACCCAAAATCAAAAAAAAAAATCTTCCAAAAAGGACTTTCCTAGCCAAAGTTATGGCCATTTACTCCCAACTGCCAGCTGGTCCTAGAAAGACTCCAGCTAACTTTAGTGGAAGTCCAGATAGGTCCGCCAATTATGGCGGGACCACCCAAATTTGGTGCTCCACCAATATTCCCACGAGTCTAACTGCCTTAACTCTAGTTTTAGCACGCATGTGACCAAAAATCTCAGGCTGGTGGTTTGCATTGGAGTTCATGCCGGCGGTTAAGGGAATAGACCCATGGTTTTGGGCACGTAGTCATATGTATGGGGGCTGGCCGTTAGGGGCTGGCCCCCTTCGGGCCCCGCCAAAAGCCATTTTAAACTTCATATAAAGTTTCCCCGCTCACATAACAAGACCTTCAGTTGTGGCTCAACGGTTAAGCATTTCGGTGTTAGACGGGAGGTCATGGGATCGAACCTCATTGCCACCCAAAATTTTAAATAACGCACATGCGACCTGCTGACGTCACCTTGGCCATGTGGCTGCCTCTGGGCCTGCCATGTGGCAGCTTTCCATTCGCTTCCAAAAAAGAATATTCTCTAGAATATTCAGAGAATATTCTATTTTAATTTTTTTTTGAAAAAATTCAAAATTTTAATGTTATTGGGCAATTTTTCTTTTTGGCATAACTTTCTCATACGGAGACCGTTTTTCGAACTGTGTGCGGCACCGGAATAAGGAAGACGAGCTCTATCCAGTCGTTCAGGTTCAAACTAGTTTTGAGCACTTTCATTTTTGACCATTTTACGACACTTGGTCCTGAGCTCCTGATCAATTTCATATAATCAAAAGAAGTGTTTACTACGAGAGGTCCTTCGTAGTGGTACCCTCCACCTCCTTAGATGCAATATGTAATTAAGGCAATGTGTACACAGTTGGAATTCACATGTATGGGCATGCAATGTCTAAACTTGACAATGCTTATTATTTATGGTGCAATGGAGGGAGCTATTTCCATTCTGAAGGGTTCGTTTGGAAGCAAGCGTTGGAACTCAACTTCTTGTTGTACATTTCTCATTTTGGTTGAGCTAGTGAAGTCCTTAGGGTTTAGTTTTATGCTTGAATTCTGTGGGGTCGAGAGGTCAACATTGTTTTACGAAGGTGATGGAAATATTGGATAAGTTTCTTGCACATTCCAGCTTGGTCTTTGGCTTTGGATGTTTCAAAATTTGTATGGTTGGCATGTCCATCCTTTGTAACACTCATCATGGTATTTCCTTTTTCCTCTTGGGATTGTGTATTTTTCCTAATTATCTTATTACATAATTATGTCAACTTTGGTTTCGAGGTTTTAGAGTGTGTGTTGTGAGGTTTGGTTTATAAGCCTTAGGTGTTGTTTTATAGGTGAGATGGTCTAGTTCTTTTTTTTCGCCTCCTTCTTAAGCACTCTGGTTTTTTTTGGACAATTGGTCTTTGTATGGTTTGAACAGTAAGGTGCTAGTGTCTTGTTGTGTAGTTAAGCTCGATAGGTTTGAGGGCTATTTGTTTATGGTTTTCTCTCACTCGTTTGTCAAAAGTGGTGGGTGCTTATTTTTAGGTCTTTCGCTGGTGTTAATTGTATCTAGGTCTGATTGTTTCTTTGAGGAGGCCAAGATTCCTATCTCTCGTGTCAGTGTCTATGTAGAGTCTGAGGTTTTGTCCTTAGTTATGGTGATGACAATATAAGATGGCATCCAAGTCGTGATACTCTTGGGTCCAATTTATTTTTGTCTTATTTTGTAGGAAGAGGTCCCTACAACAATTGTCCAAGGTGTGACCTCGAGGTTTCATTCATGCCATCGAGGTAGCAAATGAGATGTCATTGAGGAGGAGGTGGTATTGCTCCTCAAGATCAAAGACGAGCATGTCTCTTTACCGATGACTTGGCTGCCACCTATTTTAATGTGGTTCTTCTTGGGACTAGAAAGGAAATTTGAAATATAGAGGCCAAAATAGGGATTGAATGGAAATCCCATTTAGATTCAGAATTATTGGAAGACATGTTGGCATGGATTCCTGACCCTGGGCACACCAGGGGTAGGAAGAAACAATACCTAAATTTGGTGCCTTTGCATTGGTAGATGAAGACCCTCTTGGATTTGGTTCTGAAATATAAGAAAGTAGAAATGTATAATGCCTTTTCCTCTCTAGAAGACACTAATAGGATGCTTTGGAACCAATGTTTTTATCTAGACATGATTGACTCTCGCCTTGCGCACATTGAACAACATATCGCCTATGATTCTAATAATGGGGACTTGATGGATCCTCCTAGACCTAGTGCAAGAGTCCCTGCTACAATTTCTTCCTCGGAAAATGAACAGTGACCAAACAGGATGAATCTCAGGGAGGTAGTTTCTGCTACAGTCTCTAACACTGCATATTTCTTCTATATATTTTGGTTAGTATGGAATCTTGCCTATGTTCCCTGTCATGTCTCGGTGTAGACATATGTTTACTTAGAGTTTCTTGGAGGTTGTTGGAATTATGGCTCACTATGGTATATGTCATGGTTCTTGTCTCATGGGGATTTTTTTTTCATTTTTAGCTACTGTTGGTGTCATCCTTGGTGAACTCATGCATTAGTTGGTCTTTTATGTTTTGAGTTATTTAATGTACGGTGTTTCTTTACATGAATTTTTCCACCTTCGGCGCTCCTTGTTTGTATCAATGAAGTGTGGCTTTGGATTTAATTGGGAAATATATGCTTCTTATGTGGTTGGGTCTAGTACTGGGAGCAAGGCATAATGCTCCTTATGATGGTTTGACCACTCTACTCTATAGATTTTTTGGTACTGGGGCTTTGTAGTAGGGGATTTTATGAGCATCTTTGAGCTTGATATAGGCTTTTGGTTGTGTGGTGTTAACACCCAGGTTGTTCCCTATGACTCCCAAGGGAATATGGCCAGGGTAACCACTAACCAATCTTTGGATCACAGTTTCTAGCCAAACTGTAATCAGAGAGGGCTCTCTCTTTATGATTTGTCTCTGTTATGATGGTGTTTTAGGCTAGGTATTATGCTCAGGTTTTGGTTTATGTTTTGGTTGAAGGATTTCTTTCAGGGCTTAAGATGTAGTGTTTAGAGAGTAATATATCATTGGGCAATGGAGTCTGGAGTTGTGAAATGCTTTGAAATGCAGGATTGGTTGTGTTCAAACTGCAGGGCCGATTGTGTATCTCAGACAAACAAATTTAACTTGAATGGTGAAACATGTCAGCCAACAGAAAGCAATTAAGAATTCCCTATTAAGCTGGTGAGGTGAAAGTGAAACACGTTGCACAGGAGCAAACTTGAATTCCTGAGACAAAGGTCACTGTGAGAGATGTATTCTGAAAGTGTACCAATTAAGAATTACACTTATCAAGATTACAGCTAAAGAAAACATTCATTAACAACACAGATTGAACTCAGGGTATTTCTTGAATAAATCCTGAAAGTTATTCTTTTTCCTTGTTGCTAAATATTCAAACATTAGAAACATATATGGATTTTAACAAATCAAAAAACATAACAGAGAGAGTTACAGAGACTTATTGTATTGTGTAATACACAGGAATCCAGCAGTTTTCAACAGACACCAGAACGCATTTCAACACTTCAGAAATCCGAGAAATTCCATCACTTTCTTTATTAAACTTCTGAAAGGATTACAGCATAAGAACTTCTTCAGGAGAAATCAACAACAACCCTTGCAAACTCATGCGAAGGGGACTTTATAGGAATGCTTATACAAAATATCTCAGGCATTGAGTCATCTGAGAGATATCTTCATTACTTCGTACATAAAGTAGAAAAAAAGTTATTACAGCTTTGAATGCAGCATAACTGCTCTTTAAGTCTGTCAGAGGATATTTTGACCTTTGGAGGTCACTGAGTCGGTTGGAACGCTTTGCTTTAATGCTGGAAAATGGGCCTTTACGTTTGTTGTGCTGTAGTTTCTTGGCCCTGCCACCTGTGACTGTGCTTGCTGTTGTGGTGACCGAACAACTTTGCTGAGTTGGCTCAGCTCTAATCTTTAATGCATGCTGATTTTGTTGATCTGTGCTTTACATAACAATTTATATTTTAAAAACAAAATTTGGTGAATGACTTACTGTCTATAAAATTTTCTGTATTGTATTTGTCCACCAGTCTTGTGTAGGGAGTTGATGCCTGAGAATTGCATCCATAGTCTCCTCTGCCTCTGTATACTTGTAAAAATTGGGAGCCACCTCAAATAGGTGCTTGATCTCATTCATTATAAAAAATAGACTTTCTACCTTGTTGTAGATAGTCTGTCCTGTAGCTGGCCCTATTTCTTCTGAGTTGCTGGGCTTCTCATTGATTTCGTTTGTGGCAAATGCATTCACTCTTTTGGCATACTGCTCATGAATGAGCAGTCTCCCTGCGCTGTTCAGTAAGCTAGGGAGTCCTCTGTTTTGCAGCACCAGGAATTTATCCATGAACCTTTTCACCTCGGTCTGCATGTCCTGGGTTCTTCTCTCCAATGTGTGCACCAAATTTCTCAATGTGAGAACCCTTTTGATCAACTGAATGGTCTCAGTTCTATTGGGAATTCCCATGTTTGCCAGCTGAGTACTTGTTCTATTATTCAGCACATTGATCATCCTGGTGGCAACTTCAGGCATGTTGCCTAGAGCAGCCCTTGACTTGTGAATTTCAGCTTGTGCTTTTGGGATGAGCTCTAGCTGCTCATGGATTCTCTCTATATACTGCCATTGGTTAGTAATAGACTGGCCAATGTTGGCCCATAGCATTGCCTTAAGCCCAGCTATAACTTTATCTAATTTGAGCTCATTTTCCAGCTCTTTGATCTTGTCTTTAAGGGCTTTGATTTCCCTGCCCTTTTCTGCCACTTCTCTCTTTGATTTATCATGTCTGTCATTGACTTTGGCTAATTTTTCCCTGGTCTCATTTAACTCGGTCATTTGAGCTTCCAGGATTTGAATTTCATTCTTCAGCTTTTGCATATCCAGGCTTTGGGCCTGCTCTGTGGTTGTTGGTGTTGCTGAAGTAGATGTTGCTGTCTGTTCAGTCTGTTGAGGAGGAGGAGCAGTGATAGGAGCAGTTTCCTCAAGATTGATGACCAGAGGAGGCTGAGAGGTCTGACCCTCTTCTCTTTGTTTCAGTGCTGTTTGCAATGCTGATTGTGCGGCCTCTGATTCTCCCAACTTTTCTTGTGCTTGAATAAGCTGCTTATAAAGGGAAATCATCAAGGCTGTGGCATCCTGCTCATGTCTTTGCTGAGCCACTTCATCTGTTTGAGGGTGAATGGTAGCTGGGAGTTTGATCTTTTTCCTTAAGGCAGCCATGTCAACATCCCTCAACTTCAATATCTCTTGTATTCCTTTGATATCTTTGGGATCATGCCTAATCTCAATGATTATGTCTTCCAAGGACCTTATTCTGTTGTCCTTTGCTTGGGATGATGCTCTCTCCCACTCTAGCTGAGAGGCTGTATTGTTAAGGCTATTTTGTAGCCTGTAGTTATCCAATGTTTGGTCTGCCAAGGAAGCATAGACCATCTCACCTGTTTGCTTATGCAGTTCTATCTTATCCATTGGGTGGATATCCTTGGCAAGGACTTCCAGGTTAGTCCTCAAGTAGTCAGAGGCAGATTGGGGCTGCACTGCTGTTGGCATAAAATGGCTCATGATCATTTTGCCTTCCTGTACATCAAATGCAGACATCAGTCTTTGTTGATTGGTGGGAGCCATTTTCAATAAATGGTTGTACAGCTGTATCTTGATAGGGTCACTCCTCCTTTTGATGTCTATAAATTGCTGCTTGATGCTCCTTTCTCCTTCTCTTTGCTGGCTGGAGGAGCTGACCTCTCCTCCCATAGTTCTGTCTTGTTCCTGCTGGAAAGAACTGGCTGAAGCTTCCCTGCTGGGTGGGCCCATGCCCAATGCTTGCCTTATTGCTATGTCATCCTCAGAAAAGTCATTCAACCTTTGCCTTTTCTCTCCCTGGTTTATAGATGATGTCAGGGGAGTTTCTCTATCCCTTTTTCTGTTTATGTCCTCCTTCTGTGGAGTTTGGAGGACCGAGGCATCAAAGGTAGTTTCTGGCCTAGGAGGCACTATGTTTTGAGCCTATTGTTCAGTGGAAGTTGGAGTATCAACTACTCTTTCTTGCTGTAAGGGCTGTTGTCTCTCATGTGGCCCTTCTTCTTGATGCAATTCCTGTTGTTGCTGTTCTTCTTGCTGCTGCCCTTCTCCCCGCTGCTCCATTTCTTCTTGTTGCTGCACTAGGGTTTCCATTTGCTCTTCAGTCATAGGAGGTGGCTGTTCCACTTGCTTTTCTTTGCCTTTGTTGGCTGTCTGTGGAGTATTCACGGCAGCTTGCTGATGTGTTGTTGAGGATGAGGCAGCTGCTCCAAGTTGTCTTTTATATGAGAGGGGGACCTATCCACAAGTTTCTAAGTCAGTTTCCTTTTGAATATTTCTGGCCTCTCTTTCTAGCAGCTCTTCACTAGTGATTTCCTCTTCTAGGGTGCCCTCTTCCCAGCTTAATGCATTGGCATACTGCTCAATCTCAGGCTGCCTCACATGTGAATAGGTACCCAATTTGTATCTTATCCTCCTGAGGGAAACAAAATGATTAGGGTCATAGGGTATCCACTCAAAACTAGTTTGCAGTTTGAGGGCCTCTAGGATACTGTTTGCCTCTTTCCATCCCTCCTCTTTTTTGTTATATAGGAAAGGGCCCAGCTGGCTCCTTACCTTCAACTGTTCCTTCTTGTTCTTACTTTGGAAGTGGAGGTAGTCGGCATTCCCAAATTGCCTGAAGTATTCGAGGGCAAAAAGCCTCATGGGGACATACTTTGGCAGCCTAAAAGGCTTCAACTCACAGCCATATACTCTGATGACTGTGTGGTCTCGGTAAAGGTACCAATTACCAATGCTGTAGGTTTTGTTTAGATGGAGAATTCTCCTCATGTCATCAGTTAACCTTGGAGGAGGAACACCATACAATAATGTCATAGCTGGATGTATGAATGAGTCTATGAACTCACAGTATGTGTATGGTGATACAGAGGTGCAATGAAAAACAGAAGTACAAAACACAACTGACCTTGGATTCCCCAGGGCATTAACTTGTTTCAGGGGAATGAGGAAGCTGCCTGGTTGATTAAACAAGAATAGATGATAAATGTAGGAAGTATATCTGAACAGTCTTTCCCTTTGCAGATTCATCAGCTGGTCATGGATCCTATCTGCAATATATGTGGCATAGTCATAATGTACAGCTGGAGGCTTTCCAGGAGAGAATATAGACAGCATTGCCATTATAATTTCATCCACATCCTCCATTCCCTTGAACCCTAGGACATAGCTGATCAAATCCACCAGCATTCTGCCCAATTCATTTAAGTAAGCATATCCAATAGGAGAAGTTCTGATGGTTTCAGAGCCTGATTGTACAAACAGCTGGTTGATTTTGATGATTTGGTCATTTGACAACTTATTCCCCTTCTTTATCAAGTTCTGCATGTAGAGGGGGGTCAATGGCTTTGCAGTGTGGAAATGCAGCATCTCATTTATGCTCTCTGGGGTGATATGGAACAGAATTGAGCCTGTAGGGCTGAGAACAGCTCTTTGGCATGGATCATAGCACTCCTGGCATCTGTGGATCAATTCAGGCATAGAATTTACCTGGGGGAGGTTGTAGATGGGAAAGTTTGAGTCCCAAATCCCTAGGATATCAGATCCACTAAGGTGCTAGGCTTTCAACTCATTTAGCATCTGAATATTATATTTAGAGCCTAATGGAAACCAGTCTAACATTTGATAATCCATATCTCCCAGAGCTTTCCATTCTAACTCCCTGTGAGGGGCATTGAGAGGCTTGATGTTCAGTGCAATTGGAGTTTCCATGGTCTATTAAGCTTCTGACTTGTAGGTGAACTGGTTGAAGTAGGCAGAACGACACAGAGGTGATTACTTGCAGTGAATGTGTGAATTTCAGAGACCAGAGGGTGAAGTGGGCACACAGCAATTGAAATACTGTTTGAAGTGTAAATGAGACCAATGAGAGGTCTAAATCTGTCTTTTTCAGCAGGTGAATACAGTCTGAATGAGTACTTTCACGTTTGCATGAACAGGGTACCGTTTTCAGTGAAAATACGGGTAAACAAGGCTCGGCTATTGTTTTTCGAGCTCACAGTGGTGAATGGGGGCTAGGCACCAAAATTTCACCGGTGAATTTTGAGAGTCTTATGTCGCTTAAGATCTTTCGATAGAATTCACAGGCAGAGTACGCACATGAAGGTTTTTAATGGAGAATACCTAGTAAAGAGCGAGCAATGGTCACGAATGACTGTGGAAATGGCGCGCTGGACGTCTCCGAGTTGGTTTCAACAAAGGTGCGCGGTTGGACGTGGAAATTGCATGCAGGAGCAACAGTCGTTTTTTGTAGAAAAGTGCAAAAAACGCGAAATTTTGGCTATAATATTGATTTTTGGAAATTTTGGCGCGTTTTTATGATGACGTCAGCATGACGTCATAAGTGGGGTCAGGGCCGGATGACGTCAGCATGACGTCATCAGGTGACGTGGCGAGCTACTATTGGTCCATGGGGATGATGCGGTGGCAGACACGCTGGCACAGGGGCGGACAAGAGTACTGATGCGATGGCAGGGTGGCGATGACGTGGGCATGACATGGAACCAGCAACCGGGCGGTAAGTGCACTAGCCGTTACGGTTTTTCGGAGCGGTTACGGTTTCTCGGAGCGGTTAGGATACGGCCCTGGTTTTGTCAGAGGCCGCTCCGAGAGACCTGAAAGGGTGACGCGTGGCCGCGCCATGACGTATCCCTTCGTCATTTTCTCGGGCGCTAATCGTCTGTCGTGGGGGGCGCTCCGATATCAATGAGGGCCGTCGGATCCCACAGGTCCGATCCGACGGTGGACGGGAGGGCGATGTGATCGGTGGATACGGACGCGGGCGGAGTATAATTTATTATTTGTTTTCGGGATCAGCGCTAGGCGGAAAACATTAGGATAGGGTATTTCCAAATGTTTTTTCAATGTATTTCGGAAATGTACAACACGGGCGGAACTTTGGTTTAAGCGGCAAAAGGTGGGTTTTTGGGTTATTTCCCCATTTCAAAAGGGTTTATGGGTAGGAGGGGGGGTTTTATAAGGTTTTTCAACGCACAATAATGCGGCCCCGATACTTAGGATAAGCGAATAAAGTGGGTGTTTGGGTTATTTTGCAAATGAAGCGGGTATAGGTAAAACAAGGTCATTTATGAGATTTTCTTAGGCAAATGAAGCTTTGTAGGGGCCAAATGAACTCAGAAGAGGGGAGGGGGTTAAATTTAGGTTCATCAAAGTGACCAGATGCCATTTGATCCCTGATAGAGAACTTATTGGCTATAATGCCAAGGGGAGGGATATTTATACAAAATTTGGGGTTTATACACCATGGTGTTAATACTAGTAGGGGAAAAGGTAATATAGGGGATTTACATAGTAAAGTTAGAGTTAATATGGGGGGAAGATGTGAATGAGGGGGGGAAATCACTAAGTTTATTTGAAACTTACTTAGTTTAGGGAGTAGATCAAAATGAAAAGAGTTTAGACAAGAAATGTGGCTTCTAAAAAGATTAAGAACCACCATGAAACCATAATTCTTCCATGAATCTCAACTGATGAGGGAATGTTAGTAAATGACATGAAAAGGGGAGGAAGGGAGGTTAGACATGCTTCCTGCTTGCTGCAACTTGATGAAGAATGACACTTTCTCAATTCATTGATTTTGCTTTGGTAAACAAAGTTAGCACACATGCAACTGATAAGAAATGGCCCTTCTGCAACCCCAACTGCCTACCCATCTATTTGCCTAGCATTTTCTATTTCTTCTTAGAGGGTGCACTTGGACTTGCAGACCCTTACTTGCCTTTTCTTTTCTTTGGCTTTTCTTTTGTTTTTCTATCTACTTCTACCCTTATTTCTTCCAAGGTCCCAGATTAAGCTGTTGGGAGCCTTTTTTCTCTACCTAAGCTACTTGTCTGCCAAGATTAAACAGTTTGGACAAACTCCTTTATCTATTCTACAACTGAAAATTTAAAACATGACATGGTCCAGATTAGACTGTTGGACCATCCATCAAAATTTGAGTCCATACCAAGCTTATAAGCACAGCTTGTATTCTTATGGAAATATGTGATCTTTGCATCATCAAAGCAGAGCATATTTGGATCTTTTCATAGCCAATCATGAAATATGAAACCTATTGGTATAGGTAGCTAACAGTGGCTCCACATGGGGATGGTGTTTCATTTGAAAGACCAAGAACAACAGGTCAGATTGCCTTGCTCCTTGACTGCTCTTGCCAATCTTGAAGTTTGCTGCTTTGAAATGCCAAAATTGTGTGCTTCTCTTCTTGGTAGACCTCTGATTCTATTTTCCTTTTGCTGGCAGTTTATAAACTTGGAACAACTGCATTTTTACAATCTAAACAGAAAATATTATATACATCTGCATATATACAAGGGAACCTCAGGCTGTACTCATGGGTAATAGTCAAAATAATGCTTCAGCATCCTGCCATTCACAGGACCTTCATCCAAGTCAGTTTCATTAAGACTTTTTAGGAAGTAAGTGTTGTTACCTTGCACTGCTTGGACAGCAAATGGTCCTCTCCATAAGGAATCAAATTTTCCATGTTTTCCTTTATCCTCTCTTCTTGCATCCCACTTGAGGACTTTGTCACCAATGTTGAAATCTTCTGCCTTAGTTCTTCTATCAAAGGCCTTCTTTAATTTTTCTTGTAGAACTTGAACTCTGCTGAAAACTTGGTCTCTAGTCTGCTGTAAACATATGACCTGATTGATTCTTCTTTGCATATCATTTGGTTCAGCTTGGCTTTCTTGAAGAAGTTTCATAACAGGCACTCCTAGTGATGAGGGAAATTTGGCCTCTAATCCATAAACCAACTCATATGGGCTGGTCCCAATTGATCTTTTGGTTGTTAGTCTATCTGCCCATAGGGCATTCACAAGTTTCTTATGCCAATTCTTTTTGTTCTCTTCTAGCACTTTCTTTATGATATTTACCAGACTTTTATTTGATGACTCAGCAAGGCCATTTCCTTGGGGATAGTATGCAGTGGAATGGCCCAAAGTGATGTGAAATTTATGGCAGAAGTTCACCATTTTCTTGGATCTGAAAGCAGCAGCATTGCCTGTTATTATTTTGTCAGGACGGCCAAATCTAGCCAATATGTTGTTCTCCAGGAACTGAATGATAGTGGAATCATTTGCTTGTCTGCATGGAACAGCTTCAATCCACTTGGTGAAGTAGTCTGTGGCTGTTAAGATCCATCTATGTTGGCCTGAAGATGAGGGATGAATTTCCCCAATGAAATCCAAGCCTCATTGCTGAAAAGGTCTTTCTGTTGCAATAGGCCTTAAGGGAAGTGGCAGCAACTGTCTCTTTCCCTCAAACACTTGACATTTATGACATGAGGTGGTGAATTTCTTGACATCAGAGAACATGGTGGGCCAGTAGTACCCAGCCCTTAGTATTTTATCCACAGTGGACTTCCAGTACAAGTGTCCACCACAGTCACCTGCATGAAATTCTTTTATAATATTGTCAGTTTCATTTTCAATTAAACAGTGCAGCAATATACCTTCATGGTTTTTCCAAAGCAGATTGTCATCCATCACACAAAATCTTGAGGTTTTCATTTTTAAGAATCTACACTTAGTTCTGGACAGTCCTGGGGGAGCACACAGGTTTTGCAATACATAACATATATCAGAGTACCAAGGGGATTGTTCAAAGGCTACATTGATCTTTGGAGTCGCCAGCTCCGGTTCACTGTCCAGCTGATTGATATCTAAGGCTTGGAAATTTGCTTCTGTCATTAATTTGGCCAAGCCTTGCCCTTTTATTAGTTTTGTATGTTTTATCTCAATGTCAAATTCCAAGATGTTGGCAATCCACTTTCCTCTTCTGCCCTCTAAATTTTCTTGGGTGAGAATGTCTTTGACAATAGGACATGGCACATATGCTATAACATGGGAATAAAGGATGTAAATCCTAAAGTCTTTAATGGCTTTAACCAAAGCATAAGCTTGCTTTTCCATGATTTGATACTTTAAAGGTGCATCTCTGAGAGCTTTGCTAAAGAAAGCAATTGGCTTCTCATTCCCTTGGTCATCTTTTTGCAATAAAACAGCAGCAATAGTATGCTGGGAGGCAAAAGAGAAAATGATAAATTCTCTGTCAAACCGAGGATTGGTCAACACTGGGGTTTGGGTAAGGGCCAGTTTTATACCTTCAAAGGCTTGATTGGCTTCGACAGTCCATTTGACTTTTGAATCCTTTTTTAGCATGTTATTTAATAATCTGATTAGTTCTGCTAAGTTTGGGATAAACCTTCTCAAGAAATTGATTTTTCCTAAGAATCCTTGTAACTCTTTGACATTCCTTGGGTGGGGCATTTGTAGGATAGCCTGTATCCTATCTGGGTCAATTCTAATGCCATCTTTAGAAATGATGTGGCCCAACAGCTTACCTTCCTCTAAACCAAACAGGGATTTCTTGGGATTTAAGGAAATTCCATATTTTCTGCATTTTAGGAAGATCTGTCTCAAATGTTTTATATGTTCTTGGTCTGATTTTGAGAAAGGTGTAAGGTCATCTAGGTAAATGACTAAAAAGTCATGAATCTCTTTGGAAAAAGCAATGTCCATTGCTCTTTGGAAAGTTGCCCCTGCATTTTTCAATCCAAAAGGCATCTTTACATATTTGAAAGTTCCCCATGGGGTAGTGAATGCAGTTTTGTCTTGATCATCAGGGTGAACTAAGATCTGGTTGAAACCTGAGAATCCATCAAGTAGAGAAATTCTGGAAGCCCCCACTACTCTCTGCAAAATGTGATCCATCTTGGGTAAGGGGTAATTGTCTTTGAGGGATACTTGGTTCAGATTCCTCAAATCCACACACAGCCTAATTTCACCAGTCTTCTTTCTTGTAGGGACTAAGTTGGAGATCCATTCAGAGAACCTGATTGGTGCTATGATGCCTGCCTTAAACATTTTCTGTACTTCTTGTTCCATTGCTGGGAGAAGCATAGGATTGATTCTCCTCAATTTTTGTTTAAAGGGCTTTTGATCCGGCTTGAGAGGGATAGTATGCTGGATAACAGAGGTGTCATAGGACTTTAGGTCCTCATAACTCCATGCAAAGACATCCTGGAACTCTTTAAAAAGGTCAATGTATTTTGGCTTTTTATCAGGAGGTAAAGATGCAGACAATTTAATTATTTTGGGTTTGTCAATTGTACCTATGTTGCATTCTTCAATGGCTGCATTTAAGGGCTGCATTTTTGGTTTTCTGGGGATGTCATTTGAGTCAAAGATGTCTTCTAGCGGAGTTAGGCCTGTTGGTAGAAAATTGTCTTTCAGCTCTATGATTTCAGTTTCAGCATTGGCCACTTCCTCACAATTGATTGATTGAATTTGCTGAATGTTGTCCTTGTTGAAAATAGTTGGATTTAGCATTTGTTTTGCTGTTGTAGGTGATATTGGGTGAGTAATCTTTTGAAACTGTATTTGTGATGGACTTGCTCTTTCAATTATTTGTGATTGACTTGCTGTATCAAGTATTTGTGATTGACTTGCTGTATCAATGTCAATATTTAATCCTGCAAATTCTTGTTGCAGAGTTAAAAAATGGTTTATTTGCTTGTCATCCTCAAATACTTGCCAATCATTCACATTGTTTGGAATGGAGGGTCTGTGTTTTACCTCAGCTATAAAACAATGATGGGGCTCAAAAGGTAGCTTGCAGGTACTTGCAAAGGTGGCTAAACTATGAGCATGCAGATTGTGTGTTCTAGGAATTTTAGTGATTTGGAATTCAGAGAAAAAGTTTAGTACCTCATCAACAGCAGACCTATAAGTCCTTAGTCTTTTGTCATTGGTGACAAAGTTTCCCTTCACTTGTTGAATAACTAGATCTGAATCACCCATGATTGAAACCCTGGCAGCTTGTAAGAACTTTACTAACTTGAGGCCTAGTAAGAGAGCTTCATATTCTGCCATGTTGTTAGTACATCTGAAATTCAGTCTATAGGCTCTGCCTTCTGCATGACTATTTTCTTTATTGTGTACCCAAACTCCAGCTCCTGCCCCTAATTTGTTGACTGAGCCATCAAATTCAAGGAACCATAGAATATCCTGTTGGGAAGGAGATTTGATGATCTGTTCATGGGCTGGCAATGTGAGTAGAAGTTGTGGTTTTTCATCTAGCTTGTCTTCTAGGACAGTTTCATCATTTGATTGGGTATGCTTGAGATTTAGAACAGCAGCAGTATCTAGTGTTTGATTGACTGTTGTTTCATGGGTGGTGATACTTTCATTTGAGTCTTTCTCTTGTATGAATATCTTGGTTTCAACCTCACCTTTTGAGGGAGTTGTGGTGTCATTGAAGAGAATGTATGAGTCTATGTCTGAATGGACAGCATATATAGGAAAATTTTGAGGCTTTTCTTCACTGCTGACCATGTATTTCATTAGTGTTTCTCTGTACAGTCTTTTTGGTTGCCCAAAAACAGAGATGGTGGCATATGACATGTCTAATTGTAGGGAACCTTGGAGTTTAGCTCCCCATGATCTTGATAACAGCATCCCATACTTAGGTGGGATGTCAGCAACTACCACATCCATTAGGATTGTCTTATTTGGGTATTGAACCAGGGACACACATAAATCCTTTATGAGACCTAAACATTTGACTTGGCTGGAGTCAAAAGAAAACAGGTCTTTGTATGGTCTTGTTATGTCCAAATTCAATCTTTCCATGACTGCTTTTGGCATGAGGTTGTGAGAAGCACCTGAATCAAACATTGCATTGTGTAGTATTTTGTCATGAATATGTAAGCTGACATAAAAAGGTAGTACCCCTGTGACTATTGTTTTTCCATCCACTTCTGGGCCAAACAATAATTCTGGAGTGTCATCTAACACATTGACATCATCTTTGTTACCAGTGAGTTGAAGGGACTTCTTAATCTGTAGTTTATAGATGTCATGCTTGGCTAGTTCCAAGAGAGGAATAGCTATCTTTATTTTGCCAATTTCAGTTTCTAGATCAAAAGATTTTTCAGATTGGGTCTTGGGGTTATAGGTGACAGTCCTCTCCTTATTCATTAAATCTTCTTCTTGATTTTTATCTTGATTTTGGGACTTATCCTTTTTACTCATCCCTTGAGGAGAAATAGTTGAATAAGGATGAGAAGGGGGAGTGACCATAGGTTGTTGTTTTATGGACAGTGGTTCAGTGATCTCCTCAACAATCACTTCTTGTGTATGTGAATTCATTTTGTCATTAGGTTCTGTGACTATGACTCTTTTAGGCTGCTGATTATCCTTTTTCTTTTCAGGCTGGTTAACATTCACAGTTCTACTCTTCAGCTTGTATTGTTTATGGACTTCATAAACAGCAGTGTCATAGCCTTGTTTGAAGTCAAAGGATTCACCTGATTTAGTTTGGAACAGTTTGATTTCATCATCCTCATGATCTTCTTGTGTTAAGAAAACTTGACTTTCACCATCTAGACCCATCAAGTTAATCTCAGGATCTTCATTGGGCTCTATTGATGTGGAAGTTTCTGCATAATTTTCTTGGAAAGGGGGTCTTATGTCTTGGTCAGCACTGGGCTTGCCAATACCTGGGTTTTGAGTTCTCCTAAAATTTGGATTCCTAGGAGGGTTGTTTTGTGGTGCTTCCCATGATGATTTTCTCTCAACCGATTCCACTCTATCACCCAATCTTTTCATTCCATTGAGTATTGCATCTAGCTTTTGATCAAAGGCAGAGGGTTCTTCTTTGAAAACAATCCTCTTTTCCAACCTTGCCCTGTTTCTTTTGGCAATGAGGTTGGCTTCTACTGTAACTGCAACCCTTTGGGCCTCTGCAAGGGATTGGGGATCTCTTTCTTTCAACTGATAGGCCATGTCAGGGTCAAAACCATCAGGGAATTTGTACAAAGCTAGATCAGGAGGAGGTCTTAAATTTTGTGGAATCGCGTTATATACATTGTTAAATCTTGCACAATACTCCAAAACAGTTTCTTGGGGACCTCTTTTGATAGTGTCATATTCCCCAAGTATGTGCAGAGGATCTTTCTTCTTTTTCCATCTACTAGTAAAGGCTTGATACAGCTCATCAGGAGTTGTGATGGAGTTTGCATTCAGGGATCTAAACCAAGTTCTTACATCCCCAGTTAGGCTTTGAACAAACATCCTCATTCTGACACTGTCATCATCTATTTCACAGGTCTCAAAATGGTCTTGCATCCTCTTAGCATGCTGGACAGCCGTCAGAGGGCCATTGGAGTCAAAATATGAGATTTTGGTTTGGTAGTCTTGGGGTAGAGCTGCAACATTAGCTGGTATCTGCAAGGGTGCATATCTGTTAGCCATGTTTACAGGATTTAGAGGATTGGCAGGGGCAGCTGGGATAATAGGAACAGTGGGTGCCACAAGGGTGACAAGTAGGGGTGAACCTAGAGTGTTGGTCAAGGGGATATGAGCAGTGGATGAGGATGTGAGAGGAGGAGTTTGAGATGTGGATGGTGAACTAGGGGAACTAGGGGTAGACCGGAAAAGGACCTTGCATGGGGTAGGGATGAGGCTGGGATGATCTGACTCTGAAGTCAAATCAGCAGGCTGCTCCTGCCTTTGCTGCCTCCTAATGTTTCTAGGGATGGTATTTGGATTATCAACAATGATGGGTGGATTAGGGTCAGGATTTGCCCTAGTGTGCCGTGGATTTTTCTTAGGAGCCAGTTTCTAACTGTTTTTCAGGATTTTTATAGGAAGTTTTTTATATCTGCAAGGACTGGATGAAGATTCTGGAATGGCTATATATATTTCAAAACTAAGATGAAGATTCCCTAAAAAGCTCTTCCCTAAAGCTGTTAATGTGATACAGAAACAGATTAAAGGCCTCTTGACTAATTTCAGGCTTGATAGTAGCTAAGGAAGATATATAGTAATTGAAAATCTCAAGCACTCCCCAGTGGAGTCGCCAATTATGTTAACACCCAGGTTGTTCCCTATGACTCCCAAGGGAATACGGTCGGGGTAACCACTAACCAATCTTTGGATCACAGTTTCTAGCCAAACTGTAATCAGAGAGGGCTCTCTCTTTATGATTTGTCTCTGTTATGATGGTGTTTTAGGCTAGGTATTATGCTCAGGTTTTGGTTTATGTTTTGGTTGAAGGATTTCTTTCAGGGCTTAAGATGTAGTGTTTAGAGAGTAATATATCATTGGGCAATGGAGTCTGGAGTTGTGAAATGCTTTGAAATGCAGGATTGGTGGTGTTCAAACTGCAGGGCCGATTGTGTATCTCAGACAAACAAATTTAACTTGAATGGTGAAACATGTCAGCCAACAGAAAGCAATTAAGAATTCCCTATTAAACTGGTGAGGTGAAAGTGAAACACGTTGCACAAGAGCAAACTTGAATTCCTGAGACAAAGGTCACTGTGAGAGATGTATTCTGAAAGTGCAGCAATTAAGAATTACACTTATCAAGATTACAGCTGAAGAAAACATTCATTAACAACACAGATTGAACTCAGGGTATTTCTTGAATAAATCCTGAAAGTTATTCTTTTTCCTTGTTGCTAAATATTCAAACATTAGAAACATATATGGATTTTAACAAATAAAAAAAAACATAAAAGAGAGAGTTACAGAGACTTATTGTATTGTGTAATACACAGGAATCCAGCAGTTTTCAACAGACACCAGAACGCATTTCAACACTTCAGAAATCCGAGAAATTCCATCACTTTCTTTATTAAACTTCTGAAAGGATTACAGCATAAGAACTTCTTCAGGAGAAATCAACAACAACCCTTGCAAACTCATGCGAAGGGGACTTTATAGGAATGCTTATACAAAATATCTCAGGCATTGAGTCATCTGAGAGAGAAAATATCTTCATTACTTCGTACAGAAAGTAGAAAAAAAGTTATTACAGCTTTGAATGCAGCATAACTGCTCTTTAAGTCTGTCAGAGGATATTTTGACCTTTGGAGGTCACTGAGTCGGTTGGAACGCTTTGCTTTAATGCTGGAAAATGGGCCTTTACGTTTGCTGCGCTGTAGTTTCTTGGCCCTGCCACCTGTGACTGTGCTTGCTGCTGTGGTGACCGAACAGCTTTGCTGAGTTGGCTCAGCTCTAATCTTTAATGCATGCTGATTTTGTTGATCTGTGCTTTACATAACAATTTATATTTTAAAAACAAAATTTGGTGAATGACTCACTGTCTATAAAATTTTCTGTATTGTATTTGTCCACCAGTCTTGTGTAGGGAGTTGATGCCTGAGAATTGCATCCATAGTCTCCTCTGCCTCTGTATACTTGTAAAAATTGGGAGCCACCTCAAATAGGTGCTTGATCTCATTCATTATAAAAAATAGACTTTCTACCTTGTTGTAGATAGTCTGTCCTGTAGCTGGCCCTGTTTCTTCTGAGTTGCTGGGCTTCTCATTGATTTCGTTTGTGGCAAATGCATTCACTCTTTTGGCATACTGCTCATGAATGAGCAGTCTCCCTGCGTTGTTCAGTAAGCTAGGGAGTCCTCTGTTTTGCAGCACCAGGAATTTATCCATGAACCTTTTCACCTCGGTCTGCATGTCCTGGGTTCTTCTCTCCAATGTCTGCACCAAATTTCTCAATGTGAGAACCCTTTTGATCAACTGAATGGTCTCAGTTCTATTGGGAATTCCCATGTTTGCCAGCTAAGTACTTGTTCTATTATTCAGCACATTGATCATCCTGGTGGCAACTTCAGGCATGTTGCCTAGAGCAGCCCTTGACTTGTGAATTTCAGCTTGTGCTTTTGGGATGAGCTCTAGCTGCTCATGGATTGTCTCTATATACTGCCATTGGTCAGTAATAGACTGGCCAATGTTGGCCCATAGCATTGCCTTAAGCCCAGCTATAACTTTATCTAATTTGAGCTCATTTTCCAGCTCTTTGATCTTGTCTTTAAGGGCTTTGATTTCCCTGCCCTTTTCTGCCACTTCTCTCTTTGATTTATCATGTCTGTCATTGACTTTGGCTAATTTTTCCCTGGTCTCATTTAACTCGGTCATTTGAGCTTCCAGGATTTGAATTTCATTCTTCAGCTTTTGCATATCCAGGCTTTGGGCCTGCTCTGTGGTTGTTGGTGCTGCTGAAGTAGATGTTGCTGTCTGTTCAGTCTGTTGAGGAGGAGGAGCAGTGATAGGAGCAGTTTCCTCAAGATTGATGACCAGAGGAGGCTGAGAGGTCTGACCCTCTTCTCTTTGTTTCGGTGCTGTTTGCAATGCTTCTTGTGCGGCCTCTGATTCTCTCAACTTTTCTTGTGCTTGAATAAGCTACTTATAAAGGGAAATCATCAAGGCTGTGGCATCCTGCTCATGTCTTTGCTGAGCCACTTCATCTGTTTGAGGGTGAATGGTAGCTGGGAGTTTGATCTTTTTCCTTAAGGCAGCCATGTCAGCATCCCTCAACTTCAATATCTCTTGTATTCCTTTGATATCTTTGGGATCATGCCCAATCTCAATGATTATGTCTTCCAAGGACCTTATTCTGTTTTCCTTTGCTTGGGATGATGCTCTCTCCCACTCTAGCTGAGAGGCTGTATTGTTAAGGCTATTTTGTAGCCTGTAGTTATCCAATGTTTGGTCTGCCAAGGAAGCATAGACCATCTCACCCGTTTGCTTATGCAGTTCTATCTTATCCATTGGGTGGATATCCTTGGCAAGGACTTCCAGGTTAGTCCTCAAGTAGTCAGAGGCAGATTGGGGCTGCACTGCTGTTGGCATAAAATGGCTCATGATCATTTTGCCTTCTTGTACATCAAATGCAGACATCAGTCTTTGTTGATTGGTGGGAGCCATTTTCAATAAATGGTTGTACAGCTGTATCTTGATAGGGTCACTCCTCCTTTTGATGTCTATAAATTGCTGCTTGATGCTCCTTTCTCCTTCTCTTTGCTGGCTGGAGGAGCTGACCTCTCCTCCCATAGTTCTGTCCTATTCCTGCTGGAAGGAATTTGCTGAAGCTTCTCTGCTGGGTGGGCCCATGCCCAATGCTTGCCTTATTGCTATGTCATCCTCAGAAAAGTCATTCAACCTTTTCCTTTTCTCTCCCTGGTTTATAGATGATGTCAGGGGAGTTTCTCTATCCCTTTTTCTGTTTATGTCTTCCTTCTGTGGAGTTTGGAGGACCGAGGCATTAAAGGTAGTTTCTGGCCTAGGAGGCACTATGTTTTGAGCCTGTTGTTCAGTGGAAGTTGGAGTATCAACTACTCTTTCTTGCTGTAAGGGCTGCTGTCTCTCATGTGGCCCTTCTTCTTGATGCAATTCCTGTTGTTGCTGTTCTTCTTGCTGCTACCCTTCTCCCCGCTGCTCCATTTCTTCTTGTTGCTGCACTAGGGTTTCCATTTGCTCTTCAGTCATAGGAGGTGGCTGTTCCACCTGCTTTTCTTTGCCTTTGTTGGCTGTCTGTGGAGTATTCACGGCAGCTTGCTGATGTGTTGTTGAGGATGAGGCAGTTGCTCCAAGTTGTCTTTTATATGAGAGGGGGACCTGTCCACAAGTTTCTAAGTCAGTTTCCTTTTGAATATTTCTGGCCTCTCTTTCTAGCAGCTCTTCACTAGTGATTTCCTCTTCTAGGGTGCCCTCTTCCCAGCTTAATGCATTGGCATACTGCTCAATCTCAGGCTGCCTCACATGTGAATAGGTACCCAATTTGTATCTTATCCTCCTGAGGGAAACAAAATGATTAGGGTCATAGGGTATCCACTCAAAACTAGTTTGCAGTTTGAGGACCTCTAGGATACTGTTTGCCTCTTTCCATCCCTCCTCTTTTTTGTTATATAGGAAAGGGCCCAGCTGGCTCCTTACCTTCAACTGTGCCTTCTTGTTCTTACTTTGGAAGTGGAGGTAGTCGGCATTCCCAAATTGCCTGAAGTATTCGAGGGCAAAAAGCCTCATGGGGACATACTTTGGCAACCTAAAAGGCTTCAACTCACAGCCATATACTCTGATGACTGTGTGGTCTCGGTAAAGGTACCAATTACCAATGTTGTAGGTTTTGTTTAGATGGAGAATTCTCCTCATGTCATCAGTTAACCTTGGAGGAGGAACACCATACAATAATGTCATAGCTGGATGTATGAATGAGTCTGTGAACTCACAGTATGTGTATGGTGATACAGAGGTGCAATGAAAAACAGAAGTACAAAACACAACTGACCTTGGATTCGCCAGGACATTAACTTGTTTCAGGGGAATGAGGAAGCTACCTGGTTGATTAAACAAGAATAGATGATAAATGCAGGAAGTATATCTGAACAGTCTTTCCCTTTGCAGATTCATCAGCTGGTCATGGATCCTATCTGTAATATATGTGGCATAGTCATAATGTACAGCTGGAGGCTTTCCAGGAGAGAATATAGACAGTATTGCCATTATAATTTCATCCACATCCTCCATTCCCTTGAACCCTAGGACATAGCTGATCAAATCCACCAGCATTCTGCCCAATTCATTTAAGTAAGCATATCCAATAGGAGAAGTTCTGATGGTTTCAGAGCCTGATTGTACAAACAGCTGGCTGATTTTGATGATTTTGTCATT
Organism: Pinus tabuliformis; assembly: GCA_031772625.1. Taxonomy (NCBI): domain Eukaryota; kingdom Viridiplantae; phylum Streptophyta; class Pinopsida; order Pinales; family Pinaceae; genus Pinus; species Pinus tabuliformis. The sequence goes on along the minus strand of CM062818.1, from coordinate 352,582,344 downwards.
TGACAACTTATTCCCCTTCTTTATCAAGTTCTGCATGTAGAGGGGGGTCAATGGCTTTGCAGTGTGGAAATGCAGCATCTCATTTATGCTCTCTGGGGTGATATGGAATAGAATTGAGCCTGTAGGGCTGAGAACAGCTCTTTGGCATGGATCATAGCACTCCTGGCATCTGTGGATCAATTCAGGCATAGAATTTACCTGGGGGAGGTTGTAGATGGGCAAGTTTGAGTCCCAAATCCCTAGGATATCAGCTCCACTAAGGTGCTGGGCTTTCAACTCATTTAGCATCTGAATATTATATTTAGAGCCTAATGGAAACCAGTCTAACATTTGATAATCCATATCTCCCAGAGCTTTCCATTCTAACTCCCTGTGAGGGGCATTGAGAGGCTTGATGTTCAGTGCAATTGGAGTTTCCATGGTCTATTAAGCTTCTGACTTGTAGGTGAACTGGTTGAAGTAGGCAGAACGACACAGAGGTGATTACTTGCAGTGAAAGTGTGAATTTCAGGGACCAGAGGGTGAAGTGGGCACACAGCAATTGAAATACTGTTTGAAGTGTAAATGAGACCAATGAGAGGTCTAAATCTGTCTTTTTCAGCAGGTGAATACAGTTTGAGTGAGTACTTTCACGTTTGCGTGAACAGAGTACCGTTTTCAGTGAAAATACGGGTAAACAAGGCTCAGCTATTGTTTTTCGAGCTCACAGTGGTAAATGGGGGCTAGGCACCAAAATTTCACCGGTGAATTTTGAGAGTCTTATGTCGCTTAAGCTCTTTCGATAGAATTCACAGGCAGAGTACGCACATGAAGGTTTTTAATGGAGAATGCCTGGTAAAGAGCGAGCAATGGTCACGAATGACTGTGGAAATGGCGCGCTGGACATCTCCGAGTTGGTTTCAACAAAGGTGCGTGGTTACGGTTTTTCGGAGCGGTTACGGTTTCTCGGAGCGGTTAGGATACGGCCCTGGTTTTGTCAGAGGCCGCTCCGAGAGACCTGAAAGGGTGACGCGTGGCCGCGCCATGACGTATCCCTTCGTCATTTTCTCGGGCGCTAATCGTCTGTCATGGGGGGCGCTCCGATATCAATGAGGGCCGTCGGATCCCACAGGTCCGATCCGACGGTGGACGGGAGGGCGATGTGATCGGTGGATACGGATGCGGGCGGAGTATAATTTATTATTTGTTTTCGGGATCAGCGCTAGGCGGAAAACATTAGGATAGGGTATTTCCAAATGTTTTTTCAATGTATTTCGGAAATGTACAACACGGGCGGAACTTTGGTTTAAGCGGCAAAAGGTGGGTTTTTGGGTTATTTCACCATTTCGAAAGGGTTTATGGGTAGGAGGGGGGGTTTTATAAGGTTTTTCAACGCACAATAATGCGGCCCCGATACTTAGGATAAGCGAATAAAGTGGGTGTTTGGGTTATTTTGCAAATGAAGCGGGTATAGGTAAAACAAGGTCATTTATGAGATTTTCTTAGGCAAATGAAGCTTTGTAGGGGCCAAATGAACTCAGAGGAGGGGAGGGGGTTAAATTTAGGTTCATCAAAGTGACCAGATGCCATTTGATCCCTGATAGAGAACTTATTGGCTATAATGCCAAGGGGAGGGATATTTATACAAAATTTGGGGTTTATACACCATGGTGTTAATACTAGTAGGGGAAAAGGTAATATAGGGGATTTACATAGTAAAGTTAGAGTTAATATGGGGGGAAGATGTGAATGAGGGGGGAAATCACTAAGTTTATTTGAAATTTACTTAGTTTAGGGAGTAGATCAAAATGAAAAGAGTTTAGACAAGAAATGTGGCTTCTAAAAAGATTAAGAACCACCATGAAACCATAATTCTTCCATGAATTTCAACTGATGAGGGAATTTTAGTAAATGACATGAAAAGGGGAGGAAGGGAGGTTAGACATGCTTCCTGCTTGCTGCAACTTGATGAAGAATACACTTTCTCAATTCATTGATTTTGCTTTGGTAAACAAAGTTAGCACACATGCAACTGATAAGAAATGGCCCTTCTGCAACCCCAACTGCCTACCCATCTATTTGCCTAGCATTTTCTATTTCTTCTTAGAGGGTGCACTTGGACTTGCAGACCCTTACTTGCCTTTTCTTTTCTTTGGCTTTTCTTTTGTTTTTCTATCTACTTCTACCCTTATTTCTTCCAAGGTCCCAGATTAAGCTGTTGGGAGCCTTTTTTCTCTACCTAAGCTACTTGTCTGCCAAGATTAAACAGTTTGGACAAACTCATTTATCTATTCTACAACTGAAAATTTAAAACATGACATGGTCCAGATTAGACTGTTGGACCATCCATCAAAATTTGAGTCCATACCAAGCTTATAAGCACAGCTTGTATTCTTATGGAAATATGTGATCTTTGCATCATCAAAGCAGAGCATATTTGGATCTTTTCGTAGCCAATCATGAAATATGAAACCTATTGGTATAGGTAGCTAACATGTGGCAAAGAAAAATGCACTCCAAGGAGAGCATGCATGAAAATATTTCTAATCTTGTTTCGCTGAAGTAATATAATTTCGTTAATTCACAAAAAAAGGGAAGAAGAGGTGTGTATTAAAATTTGTCATTTAACGATGGTTTTTACATCATGTGCGATTGATAATTTAATCCATCACGACTCTATGTACCATTGAAAAAAAGATTAAGGAATTAAAATTTCTTAATAACCTGATAATAATAAATAATATGCAAACAATTTTCTTAGAAATCTGAAAGGATTATTAAGAAAGTAAATTTGGTTTTATTTTTTGAATTGATTTGTATTACCTCACATAAACTTTAAAATAGTCACATCAATCATCCTATCATTATCAACCAAAACTGTAGGGGTGGCCTCAAGATGCCCAATAGGAGATCACGTATTTTTGGCCACCTCCATAACAAGTAAGTTGTCCAAAATTTATACATCTTAAGAAAGAGAAGCAAAATATTACTAACGACAAACAAGTCCCATAACTTCATCTAAATATCAAACATGAACTACTTAAGACTTTGAAGAGGTGACCGGGGGTGGGTCCTTTGCACTCAAACCTGGTGGAGCTATAACAAAAACAATGCATGGTATTTGATCCTTAATATGATCTAATATTGCATCAAATATTTCCAAAATAAACTATTGATTACACTACACCCTCATAACTTCCTCTAGTTTGGTAGAAATATTGCAATTCTCCATTTGTTTCTCAGCGAGTACCTTTCCTAGCAAGATTTTCATTTTTGAGTATAAGAAGAGGGCATTTTATCCTAATGCTTCTAGGGCTAGGGACCCATTTTTCAAGAGCATAAAAATCGATGAGTCATAGGAAGCATGTCTCTCTCTTAAAGTCAAGGTTTCGATATGGTGAATTTCATCCCATGTTTTTGGGGGTACAATAGTTTGAAAAGTTGCAACAATCTCCTCAACTCGTTGTTGAGATATCTTTTGTCAATGAGTACCACCTCCTCCTCTCCCCACTTTCTACTCCTAATTCATCGTCTTTACATATTTAAATATAGGCCATTTCTCTCAAAATCAAATTTGAGTGGCTAAGAAAACTAGAGAAATTGAGCAGGTTGGTACACAATAGAACTAGGCAAAGAAAGAAAAACCATGAAATTGTCTTGCTTCCAACCACACTATTCAAATAAACAGAGTTGACAAACTAGCCAATAATGTAGCCATCAGTAAACAATACAATACCCTAATAACCAAGAGTCACTCCTGGGCTAAGGCGTCACACCCAAATTCTAGGGTGTTCTAGGATAAGAGAACCTAAATAAAACTAGAGTCATGTAAATTGTAGACCTCCCCAATAGAGAGTTACAAGACTAGAACCCCACCTCTAACATAACATGATTCTCAAAATAAAAAGGGAGAAGGGAATTCAATATTACCAAATTGTTGTAGACCTTCCAGAGATGGGGTCAACCCACCAATCCTCTCGCCAATGAAAACAAAAACTGTGTACTCGCGAGCCCATAACTTACTATGAATCCTTGCCAATTAACCCCTTTTTCCATCCTACTATCTCCAAATACACAACAAATAATTTTCCACCCCAAATTCAATCTCAAAGTTGAGGATGTATAGAGAAGTCAACTCTCCCATGCATATCCACCGATTTAAATCCCACCACACAACATACCATCAATTGTGTTCATGTACTCAGAGAATTCATACCATGTAAAGCCTTTTCACTAAAGCGACTAGTTTTTTCCTACGAGCGCTCTACCTCTCACGAGTTCTATATACAACTTTATTTAGTTCTATATAAAGCTTTATTCTTTGTAAAAATGAGAACCATAACACAATAAAGAGCTTCCATGCTAAAGCATGCGTGGGAGTGGACATGCCACCCCCTTTATATCTGATCATATCATTTGGTCGGAAAACACGAACCCCATGCCAAAGTTTCCTTGGAAAATCACCGCATTGGGGAAGAAAACTGAATTATTATAATGTATGTTATGTTATATTAAATATTTCTAAGTATCTAAACCATTCGAGATAGAATTATGTTAGAACTTTGAAAATATAATTATATTGTGATATGTAAACAATTTCCTCAAAGTTTTGTAACCATAATAAAAAAAAACAAAACTAAAATATTTCATATTATATTTATATTTTTAAGTATTCGATCTATTAAAATAAAAAAATGAGTGAAAAAAAATGATTTGAAAGTGACTTTGTGTGAATCGACATTTTTAACTTAAAAAAATTAATTCATATATCTATATATATATGATTTTCATAACAAAATAATCACATGTAATATCATACATACATATAATTTTTAAATTATTACAAGTTAGTAGAATATATCTAAACAATTATTTCAGATCTTTGAAAAGATTATTACGTATTTTAGCTAGATATCACTATATTAATTATGTTGTAATAATTTTTTTAGGTTGTTTTTGTATTTTTATTTGTCTATTATTATTATATATATAAAAGCTTGGATTTACATTGGTATATTTAATACTTTAATTTGTTATTTATAAGAATGGTTGAGTTTTTTATTTTCTTATAATTTTTTTAACCTTTAAAATTCTTGAATTTGTAAATTTGTTTATATATATATATATTAATAGTGTTTTTTTAATTTGAAAAATTATAAATAATATTATATTTATGTTTTTAAATTTATTATTATTTTTAATTATAAATGTAGTATGCAAGATATGTTATAATATTTTGTTTAATAAAAATTTCAACCCATTCCAAATAAAATAAAAATAACTTTATGTTAAAATAAAAAATTTAGGTTATTGTTTTTTAAATCAATTTTTTGTTGAGTAGTTAAAGTAAATTTGAAATAAAAATAAAAATAGTCTTTATGTTAAAATATTTTTTTATGAATGTTGGAAAAATTTCGATAATAATCACATCAAGTTCATCATCAAGACAAGATGGAGAATCACATCATGGCATCAGATTAAATAAGGATAGCGATGTAGATAATTACTTTATGACCGTTAGAATATAGCAATTAGTTATGACTAAATATTAATAAAATAATATTTTAATATAATGAATTTAAACGTTAGAAAATAAATGTTAATTTGAATCAGTAATTGATATTTAATCAAAAGGAAAATTCTAATAAATTATAGATCCATAATAAAATAAAAATGTCTAAAAATAAATAAATTAATATTTCTATGGTCTAACTTAAATAATGAAATAATACATCTAATTAATCTAAAACATTAAGGTCCAAAAATGAATAGATGTCATGTCTCCATTTAAATTCGAAAAAAATAAAAATTTAAATGACTTACAATAGTAATTTAACCCATATACCATCCTAACACTTAACCTAACACACATATAAAATATGTCGTATACCATTCATTTAATCCATAGTTTAATGTGCCATACATTACATTTATCGTTGAGTAGAGAATTTAGATTATTTTACTATGTCAAGCCTACGAAAGATATTAATTTCTAAACTCCTTTGCATCCAAGTTGTGGCGGGAATAGGCCTCGAGACACTCATCATTTGTCCTCCAGTTGTCCCTCCTACCTCGACCTTATCGCTCCAACAATGGTATACTCCCTTTTGTTTTCATCCAACGGCAGATGGGTCTCCTATTAGCTTCACTGGTGTATTCTAGAGGGTTTGTTTTGTGTTTATCAGATCTTCTCTCGGCTCTCTGGCTATTCTAGCATGTCACCTGGGTTTTGTTCTTAGGTGGACTTTTTACATTAGCATTCATGGTTGAGCAAGGCATGAGGGCTCTATGATGTTTTCTTCATCACCCTTACGCGGCCCTATCAGGTATACTTAATCTATCAATCTTTGCTCTTCCTCTATGCACACCAGAGACTCTGTTATTGTGATTTTATATTATTCAGTGACTTGTTCTCTACGCTTTGTTTCAGGTTCTCCTGGTAAAGTCCCAATGCCCCAAAGGTCCTCAGATGATGATTCGTCTGGGTTCTCGCACGACTTCGTGCTCTAGCCAACTAAGACCCTATGGGTATATTAACGATTTTGGCTTGCACTCTCTGATGGCATGGTAAAGAGACAGAATATCTCTACTCTTTTGAAAAATCCCTCAGAAGGGCCTTCTGTTTCAGTTTTGTTAGCACATAGGGTTGGTTTTTAGTGAACATATTGTATATATTTGGTTGAACAGAAAAGGTTATTCCCTTGAGGCTCGCAGCTACTATTATTTCACATTATTTCTTGGTTAGATTATATATATATATATACACACACACACACATACAGGTGGTTGTTCTAAGTCCTGGGCTTACCTGACAAACCCTTAAGGTTATGCTAGAAGGTTCCAAGCCCTAATTCGAAAGCATTGTTAGCTCTATGTGCCATGGGATTTTACCGAGCTTTAAAGGGATGCCTTATGTATTTCCGTTGACAATTCCATTTTGACAAAATATATAAATATATACATGTGTTGGCTCAGATATTTGTTTGTTACAATTTTTTCGTCATTTATCAAACTTTATGTATTCCTCTAGTTATCTGAATGTTGTTATTGTCGTTTTCGTATTCTCGTTCATTGATGAACTTAGCTTAGTATCACATGCATGAAGTTTTGTACTCTTAACTCTATCTGGTTTTAGTTTATATATGTTTCCTTCAAAGATTGTCTTGATTTAATGAATAAATTCCCACGAATCTGTAATTGGTAAATATGTACATGTTTTCTCTTCTCGGGAATTATGGCCCAAGGCTCGGATTCTTGCCCTTGTACAAGGGATTTTCTGGTCCTAAAAGCTCGGTTTTCCTTTCCTAATATTCTTGGTTATAACCTTAGGCTTCTTTTATGGCTATTGTACATTTCAATTTTTGGAGTGGTGAACTACTGTAATGCTATAGGGTTTTTGTTGCTAATAATATATTTGTTCATTTAAGTTATTGTTGATATTCAAGAAAACATGTCTAGGCGAGTTGTTTACTCATATGTAATTGTTATATCAATTTATCCGATAGTGGAACAAATATTTCTTTCTTTCTGTTTAATGTGAAATGTAAATATTCCCCTTTCTCGGTGTTACTGTTTTTATTTCAGTTTTTCATTCTAAGAGAAATTTAACTGTGACCGCCTTTCTTTCAATCTTTCGATCTTATTTCTTTTGCTCAGTTTTCTAGGTTCATCTTCCACTACAACCCATAGGGTTAACTCCTTAATTCCCTTTCTTTCATGTACTTATAACTACATGTATAACCTCAGTCTATGTTTTATGTAAAATTTACACATTCGACAAAATTTTAGGTTATTTATTTTCCTTCATTCTTAGGTATTTACTATACAGTATTAAAATCCAAGATTCATATATTAGTGTTTCTTGAACTACTAATTCTACAATTCTTTGTCATCTATTATACAATCTTATGACTAAAATAACTTTCGCAAATTGTTATACTTCCCTGAATTGAGTCTTATAAGAAAAATAAACTATCGAAGTCACCTTAGTAATTCAACAGATTTTTATCGTCCCAATCATGAGGCTCGCCTTCAGGTCCAACTCTCCCCCCGAGCTTTGCTCACAAGATAGATGTCTTCTTGCAAGTCTTCAAGCACAGTGCCTCAGCTATCTGGTCACCACTAGACTTAGCTTCCTTTCGTCTGACCTTTCAGCACAACAAAATATTCTCTCCCTCTCTCCTCTTGGTTCCCTCAGGTGCCCCTTCATCACCCTCTTGAGTCCTTTTTGGAGAATTCATGATCAGGGAGGTAGTTAGGGTTAGGAAACTTCCTATCCCAATTTTCTTGATATGAAAGAGTTACAAGATTTGTTAACACTCCAAAATAGTTTCATTTATAATTATCAAATTTAAATACTTAACTCAAATAGTAACAATAATATCCATTTTTTTTACTGCAGTAAAATAAAATAATTACAGTTTTCTGGGGACATCACATCTCTGCCCCCTGAAATCAAACATTGTCTCGATGTTGTTCTTTGCAAACAAAACTGGAAAAGCTTCCTTCATGAGCTGCTCATCCTCCGAGGTGGCCTCATCCTACCCAAAGTGCTGCCATTGCACTTTAACTTGGGTGATAACTCGTTTCCGCAACATTAATTCTCTCTAATCAAGTATAACCAAAGGTTCGACCAAAAATTCTTCTTCTGGCTCGACCTACAAAAGCAGAAAATTTTTAGTCAGTCCTTCCTACTATTATTACCTTGTTTGACTTAATTAGAGAAAATCCTTTTACCTATATATCTTTCCAACTGATTATATGTTTAGGATCATAAACATATCTTTTTAATACGAATACATGGAAAATATTGTGCACACAGATGTGGCTAGGCAAGGCGAGCTGGTATGCCACTGGTCCAACCCATGCCAAGATCTGAAATGGGCCACAAAATCGGGGTGCTAACTTAGCACACCCACTCCATTGTAAGGTACTCTTTTTGGCTCGTACCCTTACATACACATGATCCCCTACTTGGAATTCCCTGAAATTCCTTTTTCGATCAGCAAAGTTCTTTTGTCGATCTTGAGTGGCCCTTAAATTGGAACGAACCTTCTTGACCATTTCTTCCATTTCTTTTAACATCTCAGGTCCCAACATCAACTTGTCCTCTAGCCCTCCCCAACTGGAAGGTGTTTGGCATTTGCGCCCATACAAAACTTCAAACGGGCTCATTTGTAATGATGTATGATAGCCATTGTTGTAAGAAAATTAAACCAAGTGTAGGTAATCCTCCCATTTGGAGGGCTACTACATTACATAAGTTCACAACATGTCTTCCACTACCTGATTCACCCGCTCAGTCTACCCATATGTTGAGGGTGGTAAGCGGTGCTGAAATTCAGCTGCGTGCCCAATCCTTCAAACAGAGCTTTCCAGAAGGTTGATGTAAACTTTACATCACAATCAGAAATTATAATTTTTGGCAGTCCATGTAATCTGAAAATACTTTGCATGAATATGTTGGCGATTTGTACTGCCTTGTAGGTGGATTGCACTGGTATGAAATGAGCCGATTTGCTTAATTTGTCCACTACCACCATTATTGAGTCATTTTGCATTTTGGACTTAGGTAGTCCCATGATGAAGTCGAGGGAAATGGTTTCCCACTTCCATTCCAGGATTGGTCGTGGATGCAGTAATCTAGCAGGATGTTGGTGCTCTGTTTTTACTTGCTAACATTCCAGACAACGAGTCAAATACTCGGCTACATTATTTTTCATACCCGGCCAATAGTACTCTTTTTGAAGTGCAGTAATAATCTTTTGGTATCTTGGGTGTCTTGCATAGGGACTCTTACAATATTCGTCCAAAATTAAATCTTTAATGCTGTTTTGGTTAGGCACATACATTCTTCTTTTATAAATCAGCATACCTATAGGATTTATCTCATATCCCAACTAATGTTCATGGTTGTTCGTAACTTTAGCTTGCTATCTTAAAAACTAGTATTTTGGATCTCACTTGGCTGCTTCTTTAATCAACTCATTGAAGGAGGTCCGCACCTCACTGGAATAAATTTCATAAATACAGTATACCTTTCGACTCAAAGCATCTGCGACTTGATTCTCCTTTCCTTTCAAGTGCTTCATTTCAAAATCAAATCCACTTAGAAATTCTACCCATCTGGCTTGCCTAGCATTCAAAGTGGGCTACTTAAAATAATTAGTCAAGCTATGATGATCAATCATTAAAAGAATTTTCTTACCCACCAAATAGTGCTGCCACATTTTTAGTGCATGAATGGCAACTGTTAATTCTAATTCATAGGCTGAATATTTATGTTTGCATTCCTTTAGCTTTCTAGATTCACAAGAAATTACTCCGCCTTCTTGCATTAAAATGCCACCAACCCCTTCCTTTCTAGCATCTGTAAACACCACATAATCCTTATTTGGTTCTACAATGCTCAAGATCGGTGCAGTGGTTAGTAAATGCTTGAGTTGGTTAAAGCTCTTTTGGCATTCTATTGTCCATTTAAAGGCTTTTCCCTTCTTCTGTAGGGATGTAATGGGATAGGCCACTCTGGAGAATCCTTCAAAAAATCGTCTGTAGTACCCGGCTAGTCCCATTAAAGATCTTATATCTGCCATGTCCTTTGGCACTGGCCATTCCATTATGGTCTTTATCTTTTCTGGGTCCACAACAATTCTATCTTTGGTAATGATGTGGCCTAGATATCAAATATTCTCTTTAAAGAAATCACACTTGTTAAATTTAGCATACAATTGATGTTCTCTTAGAGTCTGTAGCACTATTTTGAGATGCTCTTTATGTTCTTCTACATTTCGAGAATAAATCAGTATGTCATCAATAAAAATTAACACAAATTTATCTAAATATTGATGGAATATATTGTTCATGATACACATAAAGGTTGCAGGGGAGTTGGTCAACCCGAAGGGTAACACCACAAACTCGTAATGTCCATAGTGTAGGTTTTAACCCCGTACAGAAATTACCTGCATACAAATTCTAAAATAGAAAATAAACAATGCGAGAGAATAACACATAAAACACATATACACAGAGATTTTCCCCTGGATCCCAAAACCAGGACTACCAGCTTGATTTTTCATTATTGTCCTTTCAATGTTACAATACATATTTATACATGCTGAAGCATCCAATACCATGGACCGAAAACCATCACGTACAAAAACATGGACCGAAAACCATCATGTCCAAAACCATGTGCGAAAATCATGCACAAAACCATAGGTAGGTCCGCCCAACCTAACATAGGGTCCAAAACCAAAATTTTCTGGGACACTGTGCCGGACCCCATAAAGTGGGGTTACCTGCACCCCTCAAGCCCCTTGTGACTCCCCCCGCTACACAATCGGTGCAATGAAGGGGGGTCTCCGCCCCCCTTCTAACCCCCCGGTTAACTACGTGGGCTAGTCGTGGAATGAATATAACACAAACCAACATTCTCCCAGTTGTTGTTTTGTTTCCACAGGGGGCCACAAGAGAGCTTAGTCATTTATCCAACCCTGCAATACCCATTGTTTCTTTACACCAAGAGAACTTCTCAGAGCTCACAGAGTTTGTCAATGCATCTGCAATATTCTTCAAAGTGTCCACCTTTACCAGTAACACCTTTTTGTCTTCTATCATATCCCTCACAAAGTGATACTGAACATCAATGTGCTATGTCTTTGAATGATATGCAGGGTTCTTTGCCAAGAAAATTGCACTCTAGCTGTCACAGTCTATCCTTATAGCTCCATGTACTAACCCCATATTTGAACACAATCTCTGCAACCAAACTGCTTCCTTGCTTGCATGAGTGGCTGCCATGTATTCTGCCTTCGTAGTTGATAGTGCCACTATAGATTGTTTCTTACTCATCCAACTGATTGCACCTCCAAATAGGTTAAACACATACCCACTTGTAGATCTTCTCTTATCCAGATCTCCAGCCCAGTCTGCATCAACAAAGCCACGAATATCCAACACTCTATCCAATTCTGGTCATCCTTGGTAGCACAAACCATAATCACTAGTGCCATGCAAATAACTGAAAACCCGCTTCACTGTTGTGCAATGCCCCTTCCCTGGTTTTGACATAAAACTGCTCAATACTCCCACTACATGTGCAATGTCTGGTCTAGTACAAACCATCACATAGATCAGTCTACCAACTGCACTTTCATATGGAACACGGGACATGTCCTCTTCCTCTTCTTCTGTCTTGGGACACTATTTAGTAGATAACTTTACACCTACATGAATAGGAACCTTCACCGGTTTACTATCCTGCATATTAAACCTCTGCAATATTGTCTCGACATACTTCCTCTAGTTTAACCAGAGCTTCCTCTTTGTCTGATCTCTTTTAATTTCCATGCCCAAAATATAGTTTGCAGCACCAAGATCTTTCATGTCGAATTTGGAGGACAAATGGGTCTTCAAATCCTGGATAATTTCTTTGTCATTTCCAACCAGCAACATATCATCCACATACAAGACTAGATAAATAACACGGTCACCAATTAATTTAAAATACACACAGTGATTTTCTTTGCTTCTGGTGAAGCCAAGTCCCTGTATAAATGTATCAAATTTCTAATACCACATCCTTGGTGACTGTTTTAACCCATACAGAGACTTATTTAACTTGCATACTAGTTCTTTCTTACCCTTCATCGTAAAGCCTTGAGGTTGCTTCATGTAGATCTCCTCTTCTAGATCCCCGTGAAGAAATGTTGTCTTCACATCCATCTGTTCTACCTCAAAATTAAAGGTAGCAACAACAGATAAAAGTAATCTAATAGAAGTTACCTTGGCAACAGGAGAAAAAATATCAACAAAATCAATTCTCGACACCTAGGAATAACCTTTTGCTACTAATCAAGCTTTGTATTTCTCCACCTTTCCTTCTGCATTTGTCTTCTTCTTGAACACCCATTTGCTGCCAATGGGTTTCCTTCCAGCCGGAAACTCCACTAGATCCCAAGCCTCATTTTTTTGCAAAGATGCCATTTCATCAACCATGGCCTCTTTCCAGAGTTTTCCATCCTCTGAATTTACTGCTTCCTTCACAGTTCTAGGATCATCATCAGTAATAGATAAAGAAAAATTTGAACAGAAAGAAGATGGACTATACCTTTCTGGCTGCCTTATTTCTCGAACTGATCTTCTCACACCCGGAGTTTGTGGCTCTTCATCTTCTGATTCCTCCTCTGTTGTAGAGTCTAATTCTTCCTCCTTAACCTCAAACTCTATCTTCTCAGGTTCCTTTGGTTGGACTTCATGTTTAATAACATCTTTCACCTCTCTGAACACCACATCTCAACTATAGACAACCTTCCTTGTTACTAGGTTCCAAAGCTTATAACCCTTTAAACCATCCTTATACCCAATAAAGATGCACTTTTTAGATTTACTATCCAACTTGGTTCTTTTCTCCTTTCATCCAAATACCCTCAGATGTGAAAGAGGGGGTTTCTTACCAGTCCATACCTCTTGTGGAGTCTTATCCTCCAATGTTGATGAAGGTGATCTGTTGACCAGGTAACATGTTGTCTCCACCGCCTCTGCCCAGAATTCCTGTCCTAATCTGGCACCACTGAGCATGATTCTTGCCTTTTCCATCAATGTCTTGTTCATTCTTTCTGCAACTCCATTTTGCTGAGGTGTATATGGAGTAGTCTTCTACCATGCTATACCACACTTCTTACAAAATTCTTAAAATTCCTTACTGCAAAACTCTCCACCGTTATCGGTCCTCAGAACCTTTATCTTCTTATCTGTCTGGTTTTCCACCAGAGCCTTAAATTTTTTAAGCCTGTCAAAGACTTCATATTTCTTCTTAAGGAAATATATCCATGTATTCGTTGAGAAGTCATCTATAAATGATACATATTACATAGACTTACCTAGTGATGGAACCTTCATAGGTTCAAACACATCACTATGCACAAGCTCTAAGATCTGTTTCGCCCTCTTACCACCAAAGGGGAAACTCACCCGATTCTGCTTCCCATATACACAATTTTCACAGAAATCAAATTCCAGAGAGCTATTACTCATACCTTCTACCATGAAGTATTCGAAGGCCCTTCTCTCCAATATGTCCAATCTTTTAATGCCATAGCATGGTCTTCTCTCCAAAGACCACTTGATTTTCTGCTCCACTTTCAGGAACCATAGAATTTTTTCACCCATCAACAACAGTGCTACCATGCAGCTTGTACAGAGTTCCAATCTAAACTCCCCGCATCAATGCCAGTGCTCCTTGAACCATCTTGCAGGTATCCTTCTCGAACACTATTTTGACACCTGCATCATCTATCTTGCTTATAGAAATCAGGTTTCTGGCCAATGCAGGAATATGTAGAACACTTGGAAGTGTTCTAACCCTTCCACCTTGCAACTTCAACTTTACTTTTCCATGACCAATGATTCTAGCCTTCCTATCATCCCCTAAGAATAAATCACCACCATCGTATTTCTCATACTCACAAAACCACTCTCTATGGGGAGTGAAGTGAAAGGATGCACTTGAGTCAATCAACCATGCCTCATGATCTACATGTGTACTTGAAGAAGCCAAGTACACATCCCCACCTTCATCTGAGGTGGTTTTCGCCTCTGCAAAAGGAGCATCATCAAATCCCTTTCCTTTGTCAAGAACTTTAGATTTACAATCCCTTTTGTAGTGCCCTTCCTTTCTGAATTTCCAACACACCACCTTTATAGGTTTTCTTGGAGATTTAGATCTCCCTCTAGATTTAGATCTCCCACTCGATGACTTATTTTTGTTTCTATTCTGGCACCGTCCTCGTACAGACAAGGCATCACCATTCTGGCTCTCCATTTTTTTTCGTCTCATCTCCTCCATGAGCAAGGATGATACTATTTCATCAAACTACAAGGAAATTGCATTACTACCTATTGTAATAACCAGACTATCCCACGAATCTGGTAGAGAACACAACAAACTAATGCACTTATATTCATCTGAAATTTTGATATCAATAGATGATAACTGACTTACCATAGTATTAAATGCATTCAGATGCTCTATCACCGAGTCTCCATCTTTCATCCTCAGGTTATACATCTTTTTCCGTAGGAACAGTGTATTCACCAGAGACTTAGTTTGGTACAAAGACCCTAACTTGTCCCACAAAGCCTTCGTCGTAGCTTCCCCTGATACATTCAACAATACGGAATCTGAGACACACAATCGTATTGTGCTCTTTCCCTTCCGATCCAACTTCTTCCATTCTTCATCGGACACTCCCGTTGGTTTAGTACTTGGATCTACTACGATCCACTGATCTTTATCCACCAATATATCGTCCATCTTGAGTTTCCACAACTCAAAACCCTAACCATTAAATTTCTTGATCTCTATCTTTCCACTACTCGCCATCTTCTTTCACCACCAGAATCGATCTTGCAGATCTCCCACTGAACAGGGTCTACCACAGGCCCGAGCAAAAGCCCTCAGCAACAAAGGCATCCTCTTGAAGCCAAAACAACTCTCATATCAAATGTAGGTTTTAACCCCGTACAGAAATTACCTACATACGAATTCTAAAACAGAAAATAAACAATGCGAGAGAATAACACATAAAACACATATACATAGAGATTTCCCTTGGATCCCAAAACTGGGACTACCAGCTTGATTTTTCATTATGTTCCTTCAATGTTACAATACCTATTTATACATGCTGAAGCATACAATACCATGGACCGAAAACCATCGCATCCAAAACCATGGACCAAAAACCATCATGTCCAAAACCATGTGTGAAAATCATGCACAAAACCATAGGTAGGTCCGCCCAACCTAACATAGGGTCAAAAACCAAAATTTTCCGGGGCACTGCCCTGAACCCATAGAGTGGGGTTACCTTCACCCCTCAAACCCCCTATGACTTCCCCCCGCTGCACAATTGGTGCAATGAAGGGGAGGCTTTGCGCCCCTTCTAACCCCCCGGTTAACTATGTGGGCTAGTCATGGAAAGAATATAACACAACCCAACACATAGAAAGTTCTAAAGGTTGTTTTAGCTATGTCTTCTTCCTTCATTTTGATCTGATGGTATCCTGAAAGTAGATCAATCTTTGAAAACACTATCACACCCTTCACTTGATCAAATAACTCATCTATGCGGGGTAAAGGTTATTTGTTCTTAATGGTCAGCTTATTTAGTCGGTGGTAATCCATATAAATACGCACGGTTCCATCCTTCTTTTTAACAAAAAGTACGGGGGCTCCCCAAGGTGATATGCTTGGGCGGATATAATTTTTATCCAATAGCTCTTGTAATTGCATTTTTAATTCTGTCAACTTTGGTATACTCATACGATAAGGAGCTCGGGATACTAGAGCTGCTCTTGGTGCCAAACCAATGGTGAAGTCTATATCTCTTTTTGGAGGCAGTCCTGGAATCTCTTCAGGAAATACGCTTGGGAAATTCTGTATTACATGTATACTTTCCAAGGAGGCATACTTTTTTTTTGTGTGGGCATAACCCACCTGAATTGCATAAATTTGACACCCTTTTCTAATGTACTTTTCTAATTGGGAGGCAATTATTGGTCGTAATTTTAGTGGCCTCAAAATGCCTTGAATTTCATGTTTGTTTCCCTCTTCATCCATTTAGCAAATAGCTTTTGTTTTACAGTTTATGAGGGACCAATGCTTTTCCAACCAATCCATGCCTATTAGAACATCATACAACCCTAGGGGTAATACATTTAGGTCTGCCACCAAAGACTGACCTGCTATTTCTAATGGACAATTGTTGACCTTGGCCAACACACGTCTTTTTGCCCCTGTGGCTAGTTGTACTAACCAGGGATTTTTGAACTTGAAAACTTGTAAAAAAACACTAATAAACTATTTTAGGACTAACATAACTTAATGTAGCTCCTGGGTCAATTAAAACAGATATAGTGTGGTTAGAAATTATACCTTCGAATTCCACCATAGTTGGCTCGTATTCCACCTGATGGTCTTCAAGGGCAGCATTGATTTTCGGAATGCTCCTGGCCACTTCTCCTACTATGGATGCTTCTTGAATCTACGAAATATGCTCAACATCCTTGCATTTGGGACAATTATTAATGTAATTTGGCCCTCCACATCCCCAACATTGTATTGGGGGTCTTGTTGTTGCTTCAATTTTAGTTCTCCCTAACTGCAGATTGGGTTTAGGTTCATTGGGAGGTCTAAATCTAGATTGATTCCTATTCAGATTTCTGATTACTTGCCCTCTGTGAGGTCCTCTATTGATGTTACTCTTGTTCTCTTTGCTACCAACAGAGAACGTATTGCCCTTTTTTTCAATCCATTTTTTTCCCATCACTTCTCCTTTCTGTTTGCTTTGTTGATAGCATATCTGAGCTTTCTGTATGACCTCATCCATTGTTTTCGGGTTATCGAACTCGATACGCTCTTTCATGAACAATGGTAAACTACTAATAAATCGTTGCACCTTTGTCTTCTCCTCCCATATGTAGAGAACATACCAAAGTAAGGAGGTAAATTTTGTAATGAACTCATCCATTGTCAGCTACCCCAGCCATAGATCGTGAAACTCTTTTGCTTTTTCTTCGTAGAATTGTTGAGTTAAATATCTTTCCTTCAAATATCTTTGAAATTTTTCCCATGTTATTTTCTATTCATTCACCCCACTCACAATCTTTACCTCTTCCCACCATAGGGTGGCTTTCCCTTGTAGTTGGAAAATGGCAAAGCGAGATTTTAAATTGTGATCATATTCATACAGCTGAAATTACTTATTCATATTAATGAGCGAGGCTTCAGCTACCTCTTCTTATTCACTGTCAAAGAGGGGAAACTTTATTTTCTGGAATTTTCCTTGCAGTTCTATCCTCTTCCTTTTTTGTGTTTTATATTCAGAGGCATTATCAAACTCTTCCTCTTGAATTTGTTCCCCTCCTATTTCCATATACTTTTTCCGATATTCTTGTTCTCCTATCATGTGCTCGTGTTCTGGGCTGGGAATTGGCTGACGCTGATTTTTCTTATCTCACAGGCTTTTCATAATCTTGTCCTATTCCAGCATTAATCTTTCATTGTCAGCTCACAATCAGGCCATCTCGCTCTTTAATTCTTGCACAATTTATAGTATTATAGGATTCGTGTTACATGGTTCTTCTCCCAATTGTACCCATACCTCATGGTTGGTCTCAGAAAAAGCTGCAGGTCCTAAGCCTATCATGGGTCTATGGGGTGCATTATCTGTCCTTCTCATGTTAGCTACTCCTGCTTTGTTTTGTTGAATAACCACAACAGTATCAATCATTAGTTTCTAGAGGCCTCAATTTGGTAACTTTAGCTTTTTTTTACCACTTGTCATGTCTCCATTTAAATTCAAAATAAAAAAATATTTAAATGACTTACCATAGTAATTTAACCCATATACCATCCTAACACTTAACCCAACACACATATAAAATCTGTCTTATTCCATTAATTTAATACATAGTTTAATGTGTTATACATTACATTTATCACTCAGTACAGAATTTAGATTATTTTAATATGTCAAGCCTACAGAAGATATTAATTTCTAAACCCCTCTGCATCCGAGCTGTGGAGGGAGTAGGGCTCGAGACACTCGTTTTCTGTCCTCCATCTATCCCTTCTGCCTCGACCTTCTCGCTCCATCAATGGTATACTCCCTTTCGTTTTCATCCGACGGCTAGTGGGTCTCCTATTAGCTTCATCGGCGTATTCTAGAGGGTTTGTTTTGCGTTTATCTAATCTGCTCTCGACTCTCTGGTTATTCTAGCATGTCACTGGGGTTTCATTCTCAGGTGGACTTTTTACATTAGAGTTCATGGTTGAGAAAGGCGTGAGGGCTCTATGTTGTTTTCTTCATCACCCTTACGCGACCCTATCAGGTATACTTAATTTATCGATATTTTCTCTTCCTCTATGCACACTAGAGCCTCTGTTGTTGTGATTTTATATTATTTAGTGACTTTTTCTCTACGTTATGTTTCATGTTCTCCCGGTAAAGTCCCAGCGCTCCAAAGGTCCTTAGAGGATGATTCGTCTGGGTGTTGGCATGACTTCATGCTCTGGCTAGCTAAGACCCTACGAGTATGTTAACGAGTTTGGCTTGCAGTCTCTGATGGCATGGTAAAGAGACAGAATGTCTCTAGTCTTTCGAAAAATCCCTCAGAAGGGTTTTCGGTTTCAGTTTTGTTAGCCATAGGGTTGGTTTTTAATGAACAGATTGTATATATTTTGTTGAATGGAAAAGGCTGTGCCCTTGAGGCTCGCCACTACTATTATTTCATATTTTGTTGGTTAGATTATATATATAGATATATATATATATATATATATATATATATATATATATATATATATATATATACAGGTGATTGTTCTAAGTCCTGGGCTTACCCAGTAAACCCTTAAGGTTGTGCTGGAAGGTTCCAAGCCCTAATTCGAGAGCATTTTTCCATGG